>OY776111.1:448006927-448426927 GCA_963675035.1 Allygus modestus
GGGTGGGTTTCGTACCAATATGAAAAAAATTAATAAAGAATTGTTTACTGAATATTTTATTTTTTTTAAATATAACTTTAAAAACGGTTTTAAAATTTATTTTTTTTCAATATAAACAGTCGAATGGCGAGAAAAACAAAGCTTAAGTTAGGTTTGAATGCGTTTTAATCCAAAACTTAATCCAGGTCACGTGACTCGACCTTCATACTCGACCTTCGTACTTTTAGGGCCCAAAGGGAACGTTTCACTTCTACTATCGTGCTAGACCGTGCTTTAGCGAGCTATAGCGTGCTAGAGCGTGCTAGAGCGTCCTAGAGCGTGCTAGAGCGTGCTAGACCGTGCTAGACCGTGCTAGAGCGTGCTAGAGCGTGCTAGAGCGTGCTACAGCGTGCTAGAGCGTGCTAGAGCGTGCTAGAGCGTGCTACAGCGTGCTAGAGCGTGCTAGACCGTGCTAGCGCGTGCTAGACCGTGCTAAAGCGTGCTAGAGCTTGCTAGACCGTGCTAGAGCGTGCTACACCGTTCTAGACCGTGCTAGACCGTGCTAGAGCGTGCTAGGCCGTGCTAGACCGTGCTAGACCGTGCTAGACCGTGCTCGACCGTGCTAGACCGTGCTAGAGCGTGCTATAGCGTGCTAGAGAGTGCTAGAGCGTGCTAGAGCGTGCTAGACCGTGCTAGAGCGTGCTAGAGCGTGCTAGAGCGTGCTAGAGCGTGCTAGACCGTGCTAGACCGTGCTAGACCGTGCTAGACAATGATAGACCGTTCTAGAGTGTGCTAGAGCGTGCTAGAGCGTGCTAGAGCGTGCTAGAGCGTTCTAGACCGTGATAGACCGTGATAGACTGTGCTATAGCGTGCTAGACCGTGCTAGAGCGTGCTAGAGCGTGCTAGAGCGTGCTAGACCGTGCTAGACCGTGCTAGACCGTGCTATACCGTGATAGACCGTGCTAGACCGTGCTAGAGCGTGCTAGAGCGTGCTAGAGAGTGCTAGAGCGTGCTAGAGCGTGCTAGACCGTGCTAGAGCGTGCTAGAGCGTGCTAGAGCGTGCTCGAGCGTGCTAGAGCGTGCTAGACCGTGCTAGACCGTGCTAGACCGTGCTAGACCGTGCTAGACAATGATAGACCGTGCTAGAGTGTGCTAGAGCGTGCTAGAGCGTGCTAGACCGTCCTAGACCGTCCTAGACCGTGCTAGAGCGTGCTAGACCGTGCTAGAGCGTGCTAGACCGTGCTAGACCGTGCTAGAGCGTGCTAGAGCGTGCTAGAGCGTGCTACAGCGTGCTAGAGCGTGCTAGAGCGTGCTAGAGCGTGCTACAGCGTGCTAGAGCGTGCTAGACCGTGCTAGCGCGTGCTAGACCGTGCTAAAGCGTGCTAGAGCTTGCTAGACCGTGCTAGAGCGTGCTACACTGTTCTAGACCGTGCTAGACCGTGCTAGAGCGTGCTAGGCCGTGCTAGACCGTGCTAGACCGTGCTAGACCGTGCTCGACCGTGCTAGACCGTGCTAGAGCGTGCTAGAGCGTGCTAGAGAGTGCTAGAGCGTGCTAGAGCGTGCTAGACCGTGCTAGAGCGTGCTAGAGCGTGCTAGAGCGTGCTAGAGCGTGCTAGAGCGTGCTAGACCGTGCTAGACCGTGCTAGACCGTGCTAGACAATGATAGACCGTGCTAGAGTGTGCTAGAGCGTGCTAGAGCGTGCTAGAGCGTGATAGACCGTGATAGACCGTGCTATAGCGTGCTAGGCCGTGCTAGAGCGTGCTAGAGCGTGCTAGAGCGTGCTAGACCGTGCTAGACCGTGCTAGACCGTGCTATACCGTGATAGACCGTGCTAGACCGTGCTAGAGCGTGCTAGAGCGTGCTAGAGAGTGCTAGAGCGTGCTAGAGCGTGCTAGACCGTGCTAGAGCGTGCTAGAGCGTGCTAGAGCGTGCTAGAGCGTGCTAGAGCGTGCTAGACCGTGCTAGACCGTGCTAGACCGTGCTAGACCGTGCTAGACCGTGCTAGACAATGATAGACCGTGCTAGAGTGTGCTAGAGCGTGCTAGAGCGTGCTAGACCGTCCTAGACCGTGCTAGACCGTGCTAGACAGTGCTAGACCGTGCTAGACCGTGATATACCGTGCTAGACCGTGCTAGACCGTGCTAGACCGTGCTAGAGCGTCGTAGAGCGTGCTAGAGCGTGCTTAAGCGTGCTAGAGCGTGCTAGAGCGTGCTAGAACGTGCTATAGAGTCCTAGAGCGTGCTAGAGCGTACTAGAGCGTGCTAAGGCGTGCTCGAGCGTGCTAGAGCGTGCTAGAGCGTGCTAGATTGTGCTAGAGCGTTCTCAACCGTGCTAGACCGTGCTAGAGCGTGCTAGAGCGTGCTAGAGCGTGCTAGAGCGTGCTAGACCGTGCTAAACCGTGATAGACCGTGCTAGAGCGTGCTAGACCGTGCTAGAGCGTTATAGACCGTGCTAGACCGTGCTAGACCGTGCTAGAGCAGGCTAGACCGTGCTAGACCGTAATAGACCGTGCTAGACCGTCATAGAGAGTGCTAGAGCGTGTTAGAGCGTGCTAGAAAATGCTAAAGCGTGCTAGAGCGTGCTAGAGCGTGCTAGAGCGTGCTAGAGCGTGCTAGAGCGTGCTAGAGCGTGCTAGAGCGTGCTAGAGCGTGCTAGACCGTGCTAGACCATGCTAGACCGTGCTAGAGCGTGCTAGTGCTTGCTAGAGCGTGCTAGAGCGTGCTAGAGTGTGCTAGAGCGTGCTAGAGCGTGCTAGAGTGTGCTAGATTGTGGTATACCGTGCTAGAGCGTGCTAGACCGTGCTAGACTGTGCTGGAGCGTGCTAGAGCGTGCTAGACCGTGCTAGAACCTGCTAGATTGTTCTAGAGCGTGCTATACCGTGCTAGACCGTGCTAGATCGTGCTAGACCGTGCTAGACCGTGCTAGACCGTGCTAGAGCGTGCTAAAGCGTTCTAGAGCGTGCTAGAGCGTGCTAGAGTGTGCTAGAGTGTGCTAGACCGTTCTAGAGCGTGCTAGACCGTGCTAGACCGTGCTGGAGCGTGCTAGAGCGTGCTAGACCGTGCTAGAACCTGCTAGACCGTGCTAGAGCGTGCTATACCGTGCTATACCGTGCTAGAGCGTGCTAGAGCGTGCTAGAACGTGCTAGAGCGTGCTAGACCGTGCTAGAGCGTGCTAGAGCGTGCTAGACCGTGCTAGAGCGTGCTAGAGCTTGCTAGAGCGTGCTAGAGCGTGCTAGAGCGTGGTATAGGACTTCACCTAGTTGAGTTATATTGATATTAGCATAAAAACCTATTCCTGTCCTGTCCTGTCCTGTCCTGTCCTGTACCGCCCCGCCCGACCCGCCCCACCCCGCCCCACCTCGCTCCGCCCCACCCCGCCCCGCCCCGGTTCGCCCTTCCCCGCCCCGCATCGCCACGCCCCGCCCCGTTTCGCCCCGCCCTGCCCCGCTCCGCCCCGCCCCGTCCCGTCACGTCCGGTCCCGTCCCGTTCCGTCCTGTCCTATCCTGTCATGTTTTGATCATTCCTCTACGTCAATTGGTTACCGAGATATTGAAAGTGCTAAACACAGTATTTTGTCTAATACCATTGTTATGTAGGACAAGAAACATTTTATATCTCGCTTATTTATGAACGTATACTGACGAAACATGGTACACGGCTTCATCTGGTTGTAGTCTATAGATATTTGCTCCAAAAAATATTTTTGCCAAAGGCTCCCTTAGCAGCAAACCTGCGTATTCAGCTTCGATGTTATTCTTATGGAGAATCATTAAATGCTCTGTCTCCCTTAATTATGCACATAAATGAATAAAAACTGGTATACGACTTCACCTAGTTGAGTTATATTGATATTAGCATAAAAAACTATTCCTATTCTGTCCTGTCCTGTCCTGTCCCCCCCGCCCCGCCCCGCCCCGCCCCGCCCCGCTTCGCCCCGCCCCTCCCCGCCCCGCCCTGCCACGCCCCGTCTCGTCCCGTCCTGTCCTGTCCTGTTTTGATCATTCCTCTACGTCAATTGGTTACCGAGATATTGAAAGTTCTAAACACAGTATTTTGTCTAATACCATTCTTATGGAGAAAAAGAAACATTTTATATCTCGCTTATTTATGAACGTATACTGACGAAACATGGTACACGGCTTCATCTGGTTGTGGTCTATAGATATTTGCTCCAAAAAATATTTTTGCCAAAGGCTCCCTTAGCAGCAAACCTGCGTATTCAGATCCGATGTTATTCTTAAGGAGAATAATTAAATGCTCTGTCTCCCTTAATTATGAACATAAATGATTAAAAACTGGTATACGACTTCACCTAGTTACCTAATATATTGATATTAGGATAAAAACCTATTCCTGTTCTGTCCTGTCCTGTCCTGTCCCGCCCCGCCCCGCCCTGCCCCACCCCACCCCGCTTCGCCCCGCCCCTCCCCGCCCCGCCCTGCCACGCCCCGTCCCGTCCCGTCCTGTTCTGGCCTGTTTTGATCATTCCTCTACGTCAATTGGTTACCGAGATATTGAAAGTGCTAAACACAGTATTTTGTCTAATACCATTCTTATGGAGAAAAATAAACATTTTATATCTCGCTTATTTATGAACGTATACTGACGAAACATGGTACACGGCTTCATCTGGTTGTGGTCTATAGATATTTGCTCCAAAAAATATTTTTGCCAAAGACTCCCGTACCAGCAAACCTGCGTATTCAGATCCGATGTTATTCTTATGGAGAATAATTAAATGCACTGTCTCCCTTAATTATGAACATAAATGAATAAAAACTGGTATTCGACTTCACCTAGTTGAGTTATATTGATATTAGCATAACAACCTATTCCTGTCCTGTCCTGTCCTGTCCTGTCCTGCCCCGCCCCACCCCGCCCTGCCCCGCCCCGCCCCGCCCCGCACTGCCCCGCCCCGCCCCGCCCCGCCCCGCCCCGCCCCGTACCGTCCCGTCCCGTCCCTTCCCGTCCCGTCCCGTCCTGTCCTCTCCTGTTTTGATCATTCCTCTACGTCAATTGGTTACCCTGCCCTGCCCTGCCCTTCCCCGCCCGCCCCGCTTCGCCCCGCCCCGCCCCGCCCCGCCCCGCCCCGTCCCGTCCCGTCACGTCCCGTCCCGTCCCGTCCCGTCCTGTCCTGTACTGTTTTGATCATTCCTCTACGTCAATTGGTTACCCTGCCCTGCCCTGCCCTGCCCTGCCCTGCCCCGCCCCGCCCCGCCCTGCCCCGCCCCACCCCGCCCCGCCCCGCTTCGCCCTGCTTCGCCCCACCCCGCCCCGCCCCGCCCCGCCCCGCCCCGCTCCGCCCCGTCCCGTCCCGTCCTTTCCTGTCTTGTTTTGATCATTCCTCTACGTCAATTGGTTACCGAGATATTGAAAGTGCTAAACACAGTATTTTGTCTAATACCATTCTTATGAAGGAAAAGAAACATTTTATATCTCGCTTATTTATGAACGTATACTGACGAAACATGGTACACGGCTTCATCTGGTTGTGGTCTATAGATATTTGCTCCAAAAAATATTTTTGCCAAAGGCTCCCGTAGCAGCAAACCTGCGTATTCAGCTTCGATGTTATTCTTATGGAGAATAATTAAATGCTCTGTCTCCCTTAATTATGAACGTGTTCTTTGTTGCTGCAAACCTGCGTACTCAGCCCCAATGTTATTCTTATGGAGAATTATTAAAATTGTATATATCGCTTATTTGTGAATATATTTTTATGAAACTTGGTAAGTGGCTTTTTGTAGTATTAAGACATTATATCTCCATTGGAAATTGCTGAGTATGCAGGTTTGCTGCGACAGGGGTATTTGATTCTGCTTTTGATTCTGTTAGTTCTCTCATTGGCTTGATGATGACTGTGTAACGACCCACTCCCAAATTTACATCAGCGGCTGTAATCTAAGGATTCAGCAACATTTGTTTGTCATTTTATTAAATATTAGTTACACCACATTTGGGATAATTTATCTAAAGTATACTGATTAATAAATCAGTACAGTAATCATGAAGACCACCAACCATTTAAAAATCCCTTCAAACAGCCCAGAAATCGAATTCAAATATTTGCATTATAAACTGAGTCCAGAGTTTTCTAACTCGAGAGAGAGATTGTAGCCTCGCCCCAGGATGAGAATGCGGGCGTCAGCACTAGCCTCCATCGGGCCGTGCGCTGTGATTGGCTGAGGCCCGTCGCCTCAGCGCGACGCCGAGGCGTGAGAAGAAGAGTTGCGCGCTGACCCCCGAGGATGTGATACGCGTCTCATCGTTCCTCATTAGAGTAAAACTAAATTAATACTTTTCCAAATTTAATGTAACCTTATTTTGTAATTGACCGCGGAAATACCTAATGTAAAACGAAGTGTAAATTGTTCTAGATCAATTGTTGTGAAGTTGTGAAGTTGATTGTGTGATTTAATAAATAATAATATGTTTCCCAACCGGCATTTTTATTATTTTAATACCCGAAATCGGCCTGTGCGGGACAATTGGTGACAGGTTTGTGGGTAAGTGTCGCAAGAAAACACCACTTGAAGAATCCCACGGACGGAGAATGAATTTTGGTAAGTAACTAAATTTATTTGAATTAATTGGTGCAATCTTGTTAATTTTATATGTGTCGTTTTAACAGTAGGTAACCGCTTAATCTTGCAAAGCAATAAATTAAACTTATTTTAGCGCAACTCCCGTAAAGAAATATGCATTTTTCGAATTGTTAGAGAATTTCAAAGTAATTAGATTAATTTGAATAAATCTTCAAGTCGCCATTAGCCTCATTGTGAGAGAAACAGATAGCGTCGGTTCCCCCTCCTTCGTCACTCTGCATTCATTGTATGTGACGCGTGATGAGAATGTATGAGAATTTCATTGTTTGAGAAGACATATTAAATCGAAATTATTGGGCTATCAGAGTTGTTGTTGAGCCTAGTGATAATAGATATTGATAAATAATAAAGGTAGAGTTGAATTTAAGTATTACCTGTGACTAAGGAGGTTTATTTTAAAAGTAAAGTGACTTGGAATATTAATTGTGGAAGGAAGCTTGGAGCCGCCATTTGCAATCTTGACAAATCGTCTCTGTTGCGTTCGGATTAATCCGCCATCTTTGATTTGCCAATTCGGTTTGATTGAAGTGCAAATGCGTGAACTTGGTTGCAACTTATCGTGGAAAAGGGAGAGGACGACATTAAAATGAAATTATAAATTATTTGGGAATTAAATTGAAGAAATATTATATTGTAAATTGATCCGAATTGTCCGAAGCGAGACTTAGGCAACAATTATCAAAACTGGGCGACGTCACAGGATAGCCGTGACGCCGTGATTTATAAGGCAGTAGGGTTTGCCGTGTTTGTAAACAGATGTCTGTATAGATTAATCTAAACAGTTCCACACGTGTGTTGTTATTAAGAGAGAAGATAGTTATTCCTGAAGTGTTATATTTTTATTTAGTTGATTTAACATTGTTTTGTCCAAGGACGGGAGTTTGTAGGATTTATTTATTATATTAACCTTAGAATAAATGCTTTCTAAATTAACCTAAGTTTATTTGCATGTGTGATTAACTCTGGGTTATATATTTAAGTGGTAAATCTATAAATGCATTGGAAAAAATCTGGGCGTCATTGGAAATAGGCCAATAATTTAAAATCAAGTAATTGAAAAATTTTATTGTTACAAATTAATAAAAATTAATGATCTGACACTTATAAACTGTGTCAATTTTCTGGCCTATCTTCATTGTCAGGACAAAGGATACCACTGCATTTTATTTACCAAAGAAATTAAGTAAATCAGAACTTTGAAAATTTTCGACGAAACAAAGCGTTAGTAGTGGGGAAATAGGAGTTCTGTGACATTTCATTGAAATTAATCGGGACTTAGAAATAATCGACGTGGACCACCATAGTAGTGGGGAAATGGGCGTTTGACAATAATTTTCGAAATTTATTGTGTATTTTGAGCTACGGACTTAGCCGGATTTTCAAAATTTCACTGAATACTACAAACGACTTGTGAATTTTTGTTTGAAATTAATTTCGTGATTTTAATTGGATAATTCACCGTGTTGGGACTTAGAGTAATCGTGTTCTGGGGTTTAAGTTTATTTTATTGAACTTTAAGTTGGGACTTTGAATTTTTCTAAAAATTTCTTAGAAACAAAACAACGTGTGGACTTAGGCGTGTGAGCCTCTGATGATTCAGTTAAGTATTGAAAATTCTAAATAGGACCGGGCGAATTTTAATTATTTCAGAAGCTCTCATCAGTAGGGGGTAATTGAGGGTTCTACACCGGTGAATCCAGTAATTTGAATGTTGAGAGAATTAATGGACAGTAACCTTCAGTAAATGTTGTGGATGAAGAATAAATAAATTATTTAAACTTTTAATTGCGTTTTTGAAAAAAATTGACTGAACTTTGACAAAAACATTTTGTTCTGCTTGCATTAGGGGTGGTATTGGTGAATACCATTTACCTTTTCATTGTGGAAACTAGTCGCATTGATCAACATGAACGCTTACCATCTGAAGAAGTCGGAAAACATTTACGAACTGAAAATTCGAGGGCAATGCACGGAGGGCAATGCCGACGATTTGAGGAGGCGGCTGACGAGGTGTATAAAAGAGAATACACCGGTTGACGACACCGTAATAGCCTCACTGGCAATCGAGGACGAGCTACGCGAATGTGAGGAAAAGTTTGACGAATTGACAAAATTAATACGGGACTATGATGGTGATTATTTGGATACCGAGGGTCAGCGGATCCAGGCCAGAACTTGGCATAGTTTTTTGAGGGCCGAGCGCGCAGTCGTTGATGGTACGACTGGGGAGGAAACCGAGCAACAGCGTGAGGATTTGCTTGGTAGATTTAGGGCGTTATTAGGTAAATTTAAAGTTTCGAAGGACACGAATCAGTCTAGTGGGAGTAGCAGTGACCAAGCGGCAGCAGCTGCTAGGCTGCCTGCTACTGCGGCGCCCGTCCAACAACCGCCGGTAGAAAATAAGCTAGAGCCATCCTTGTCTGCCGCTTCACAGGCACTGGTGGTGACAAAATGCGCCCAGTCCCTCCCTCCATCCACCCCTCGCGAGTCACACACAAGTTTTGGTGTTCCTCAGGCATCTCAGGAATCTTATCTGCGCTCTAGGCCTGTGCCGGTTTATAAGTGGGGCCTTAAGTTCGATGGGCAGTCACAAAGTGTCGGCGCGTTCCTCGAACGAGTGGAAGAGTTACGTAGAGCCAGAGGCGTGACCTCTGCCGAGCTCTTTGATTCCGCGGTTGACCTGTTCTCAGGACCTGCCCTAATGTGGTATCGCTCCACAATAGGCCGGATTAACACGTGGGAACAGCTATGCCTTGACTTGGCAGCGGTATTTCAACCACTGGACCACGATATACGCCTGCAGCAAGAAATCTTTAATAGGGTACAAGGAGAGGCCGAATCGATCGATCTCTTCATCGCGGCGATGGAAGGGCTGTACGGTAGGCTGGCCGTTAATGTCCCAGAGGCGGTTAGGTTGAAACAGATCTACCATAACCTCAATCCCCAACTCCAGGACAGACTAGCAATGTTTGATATTACGTCGGTAGAACAGCTGCGTACGATGGGCAGGAGAGCGGAAGCGGGCCGTTTGCGATCTGTCACTCTGCGCACTGCTAATAGAAATCCCGACTTGATGGAGCCAGACCTAGCCTATACGCCTGTACGACGTAGGCAGACTCATGACGCGTTTCGCACGACACCCGAGCGCAAAGTAATCCAGGCGACGAATGATCCCGAGATTGTTTGTTTTAAATGTCACGCGAAAGGACATGTGACCAGGGAGTGTACGGTGGTGAATTCCAATCCAGTAGGCGGAAGAATATGCTGGCGCTGCAGAAAGACGGGACATATACAGCGCGAATGTCGTGTTCGACTCAGCCCCAAACAATTCGCGAGCGGGAAACGAGGCCGGGACCAGCGGACTCGCCGCTGCTGGATCTCACCAATGAAGCCATCTGCTGTCAAAGATGTGCCTAGGGCGACGAAAAAGAAGTGTCGTATGGTTGAGAAGACTATTAGGATAGTCCCTGAGGTGAGGAACCTAGCCCAGGAACTTGTGGCTGTAGGGAAAATAGAGGCCGCTGAGGGCAAGGTGTTGGTAGATACCGGAGCTCAAGTATCCCTAATAAAACGTGACGTGTCCTCCGCACCGATGAACAAACCCGACGTGGTGTTACGAGGTATCTCGGGTCGAGCCCTTAAGGTCTACGGTAAACAAAAAGTGTCCCTGACTTTGAAACCTGGCGTGAAGGTACCTGGAGAGTATATAGTGAGTAACCTACCAAAGGGCTACTTAGCCGTGATAGGCTGCGACATCCTGCAAGAGGGTAACGGAAAAATTGATGTACAAAAAGGGGTTTTGAAATTGTATGGGAAAGAAATTTGGTTAAATCGATTAACTAAGGGTGAAAGCGTGCCTGACCCGACGCGCGGGGCGAAGATGCCTGATCACGAGATGGAATCAGCCCCTAAGCTCCCCTCTGTCAGCCGCGAGAGTAAATCTGAACGTAATAACTGCAAAGAATCTTTTGTGTATTGCTATCAGGACGTTAAGCTCCCGCCGCGGAGTGAGAAGAGGATTCAGGTTAAAATTAGTAAATTCGCTATAGAGTCTAAGGAACTAGAAGGAAAGGACGTTGTTGTCGAACCAATAGAATTAACGATTCATGGTGTTTACCTTGCCAGGACCCTAACGAGAGTAGTCAACAATCGATGCTGGGTTAAAGTTGTAAACGTTAGTGGGGAAGAATTGGCCTTTGCGAAGAATTTAAAGCTAGGACTCCTGGATAGTGACCTGGCTGATGATAGAGAATTTGGACAAGCGCGGCGCAAAGTAGTGATTTTGGCTGATAGTCACGGGCGAGGGCTGCAAGAAATTCTATCTGAACGATTACCGCGAGATATTGAAGTAAGCGTAATGTTTATGCCTAATGGGAAATTAAAACACGTGATGTCGAACTTAAAATGGGAACTTGAGAAACTGACGGAGAGGGACTTGGTCGTTTTGATTGGCGGGACTAACGATGTTGACGACAAGTTTGCTCCCTATTCGTTGACGCTGCAACAAGCCTTTAGTGCCCTGCCGGCCTCGTGGAAAGCAAAAATAGCTATGTTATCGATTTTTGATCGCTATGATGTAAACCTCCGCCAAGAACTAAGTGACGCGAACCGCCTTGTCGAAGTAATAGTCCAAAACGTGAGGCAACGAACTAAGGGGAATATCATCTTTCATAATATTCATGATAAATTTCAAAAGGGGATGTACACGAAGCATGGGTTGCATTTAAATGAATTGGGGAAAGTACGATTGGCTGACATTTTGCGAGGAATAGTTCTGGAAGGGTATACCGTGCCCGAAGCTAGAGTGGGTAGGATCGAAAAGGTTGATGAGGCCGAGTTCGAAACTTGTTTAGATGCGAAGTTAACTCATCTCCCGCAGGATGTGAGAGATCACGTGAGGCCCGTGCTTATGAAGTATAAGAGCGTGTCCGCTCATAGTAACACTCAACCGTTGGGTTGCACTTCTGCTGTGAAGCATGTCATTCGCACCGGTGACGCAGCGCCTATCTATAAGAAGGCCTATCGAGTGCCGCACCACCAAAAGGCTGTTCTAGATGAACTGATCAAAGATCAGCTAGAAAAGGGCATCATAGCCCCTAGCCAAAGTGAGTGGGCCTCTCCGGTAGTGATAGTCCCTAAGAAATCCCCTGACGGAACCCCTAAATTTAGGTTTTGTGTAGACTACCGTGCCGTTAACGCCATTACCACGGCCGATGTATACCCTCTTCCCAACATCACGGAGACGTTGGATAGCCTTGGAGGCTGTCGCATGTTCACAACCCTGGACTTGCGGTCTGGCTATCACCAGATCCAAGTTGACGAGGAAAGTAGGCCTAAAACCGCCTTTAACGTACCAGGTGGACACTACGAGTACCAAAGGATGCCATTTGGCCTAAGCACCGCACCTGCCACATTTCAGCGTTTAATGGACTCAGTCCTGATGGGCCTCAAGGGTGAGAAGTGTCTTGTGTATCTCGATGACATCATCCTCTTTTCGAAGGATTTGCCATCTCACTTAATAGCGTTAGGAGAGGTGCTAGACAAATTACAAGGGGTCAACCTTAGTGTACAGCTCAGGAAATGTAGTTTCGTGGTAGATGAGGTGAACTACCTCGGTCATGTCATCACCAAAAGAGGTGTCGAGCCAGATCCGAATAAGATCAAAGCCGTTCGCGACTTCCCTGTACCTAAGACAGTCAAAGACGTTCGGTCGTTCCTGGGATTAGCGGGGTATTATCGTCGTTTCATAGAGGGATTCGCTACGATTGGAAAACCACTGTTCGATCTAACCAAGCAGGGAACTGAGTTCAAATGGACGTCGGATTGTCAGGAGGCTTTGGATGAGCTAAAACAGCTGCTTACCTCTGCGCCTGTATTGATATTGCCTGACTTTAGCAAACCGTTCGTATTGTCCACCGACGCTAGCACGCAAGCCTTGGGTGCCGTGCTCTCCCAAGAAATTGACGGGCAAGAACACCCGGTCGCGTATTGCTCACGAACCCTCTTTCCCGCCGAGAAGAACTACGCCACAACCGAGTTAGAACTCCTCAGTTTGGTCTGGAGTACGAAATACTTCAGGTGCTACCTGTTGGGTCGTCCGTTCAAAGTCATTACGGACCACAGCGCCTTACGTTGGATGCTGTCTTTAAAAGACCCAAGTAGCAGACTAATGAGGTGGTCTCTGAGGTTGGCTGAGTTTACGTACACTGTAGAACACAAGCCCGGCAAGAAACATACTAACGCCGATGGTCTCAGCAGAGCCATGTGCGCGGCCCTTCGCAGGGACGAGCTCCCCGTGATGGATTTGGCCACGCTCCGCGAGCACCAGAAAAATGATCCCCATTGTAAGGAGTTAGGAAAGGCCAAAAGTTTCAAATTCAGCCCGGAAAAGATTTTGTATAGACTAAGTGGAGGTAAAAGGAGCATCGTAGTACCAGTCAGTCTTACTAGGGAAGTCATGCGCCTTCACCACGACCTGCCTACAGCTGGGCATGCTGGTGTAGCTAAGACACTTCAACGCATTAAGGAAAAGTTTTGGTGGAAAGGGATGGACAAAGAGGTTTATGATTATGTTCGCACATGCAAGAGTTGTAGTCAGCGTACCGACTACGGGAAAATTAGAGCTCCCCTAGGGAC
Organism: Allygus modestus; assembly: GCA_963675035.1. NCBI lineage: Eukaryota > Metazoa > Arthropoda > Insecta > Hemiptera > Cicadellidae > Allygus > Allygus modestus. The sequence goes on from OY776111.1 coordinate 448,020,149, forward strand.
TATTTTCAACGAGCCCGAGGCTCCTTTTGAAGTTATCGCAGCGGATATTGTGGGCCCTCTGCCCACTAGTTGCTCCAGGAATGTGTACATCCTGAGTGTGATGGACCATTTCACTCGGTATTGCGAGTTCATCCCGCTACCAGACCAGACTGCAGAGAGTATCGCAAGAGCGCTAGTACAACGCGTGATCACAAAATTTGGCGTTCCAAAAGCTTTGATTTCGGACCAAGGCGCGAATTTCACTTCCGACCTTATCAGTCAGCTCTGTAAATTCTTACATGTACGTAAAATTCAGACTACTGGTTTCCACCCGCAAGCGAATGGCCGGTTGGAAAGAGTGCATTCCACGATCGCGCGCATGCTAAGCCACTTCGTGAACCGGCATCAAACCGATTGGGACGAGTACCTTCCGTACGTTACGATGGCCTACAATTCGCAAGGTCACGAGGCTACAGGGTTCTCACCTTTTGAAATGGTTTTCGGTAGGAAAATGGAAACACCCTTGGAAGCAGATCTGACCATCACGGAAGGTGATGATCTGTACAACGATCATGTGGAGACCCTGAGGAGTAAACTGAAAGAGACTTTTGAAGTAGCGGCGAAACGAAAAGCTATTGCCCGCGGACGGTATGAGCGGCAGTACAATAAGAAAGTGAAAGAAGTAGAGTACCACGAAGGGCAGTTGGTCCTGCTGCACGTTCCTAGTATAGGGCGACACAGGGTTAAAAAGCTCTCGAAACTGTGGAAGGGTCCCTATAAGGTCATAAAGGTGCTCTCTCCGCTCAACGTCGTGCTGAAGATCAGGAAGCGAGAAGTAACGGTACACGTGAACCGTATAAAACCGTGCCCGAGGCGCGCCCCAGTGCCCCCTCCGCCGGTGGTAGAAACAAACGCGGACCCCGAGGTAGGGTTGGAAGAATGGGTCAACGACCCGCAAGTGAGTGACGACGGAATAGACGAGCCACAGGAAGTACAGGAGCCTGTCCCGGACAGCTCAAAAAGGGCCCGTAGGAGACCCGCGTATCTCCAGGATTACACTAGTTAAGTGTGGGAGGTATCGGAAACGCATGGGGGATTAATAAACAAAACTAAAGAGTGAAATAAGTAATAGTGATATAACAAAAATTTAACATGATTCAAATCTGTTATAGGGTACATTTTATTAGTATTGGGGGCAGTTAGCTGCTTCCACCAGGGCATCATCTTCGAAGGAGGCCAGGAGGTCCTCCTGTCTGACAGCCACTGGAGGGTCACCCTGAAGTACAAACTTACGGAAATGCAAGTACAGAGCCGGAAACTCAGCAATTTGGCGGTAGAGGTAAAACAGTATCTTGACAAATTTTATTCTGACCTTTTGCGTGATAGCGTAAGTATACACTCTAAACTACCTCAATTAGAGGAGGGTTTTAGGTATTAATTTGCCATTTTGAAACAAGACGTCCATGAATACGTAAAGCAAGTAAATAATTTGGTGTCTTTGCTTGTTCGTCAAGAGAAAATGACGATCCTGGCCAACGTGGCGCATCAATTGGTAAATCATTCAAAAACTCTAAATTCAGTAATTTTATCAATCAAATCTTATCATTCAGTAATGTATCAGACCCTTAGTAGACTTTTTAAAACGGACCAAATTACACAACATCAGTTAAGAGACGTGTTTAGTTATTTAAAATTAAATTCTGCAATTTCTGAGACTTAGAGTACGGTCTCAGATACTATTCGCAAAATAATCCAGTTTCACAAAGCAGTAGAACAGTTAGGTGGTGGGAAAGTAAGTAGTGACTTGCTCTCGCCCTCAGAGTTTCTAAGATTTTTAAAAGAAATAAAAGAGGTTGTGCCCCCTCCAGCCAAATTATACCTGCGCGTTGAGTTAGAAAACATTCATGAGTATTACTTGGTTTTGGTTGCCCATAGTTACGTGACTGAGCAAACCCTCAGGGTTGTGCTGCAGCTCCCTTTGAAATGAGACGATAAGTTTTTTCAGGCGTATGACGGGTACACATACCCAATATATGATAGGACGTTTAAAAAAAAATGGACCCAATGGGGTGTGCAAAATCAGAAGCTCCTAGTGAGCAAGGATAGATTACAATATACTTGGTATAGCAGTGATAAATTCGATCGTGACTGTCTGAGCGGTCGACTTGTAATCTGCCCGCTTGAGGAAGTCATAATGATCATGGCCAAGAGGCCAAGTTGCGTGTCCGATCTGTTTGTTGGAAAACTTTCTTACAGTTGTGAGCGAAAATTGACCACCGATTTGAGGTCCCCCGTGTTGTTGAAGTGCTTCCGAGCCCTACAAGGTAACTCTGAAGTTTTACGAGGATGGCGGAAAGATAAACGTGACCACCATGCAGATGAGTGGAGTGGGAGTGATCTCCGAGGCGTATAAATGTGATGTTATTAGTGATGAGTTTAAGGTGCCTGCCCGTATACACGGCAGCAACACTCATGTCGACCAGATAAGTAAAGTTTTTATTCCTGATTTGAAGTCAATGCTCTCCGACGAAGAGACCGAGTTGATAAGTATCGATGTGAATGCCACCCTAGAAGTCCTAGAAGGACTCGACAATGAGCTGGGCACCGTGAATGTGCGGGAATACCATTTGGGAGAGGCACTTTTCCTTTTGCGGTCCCACTATGATTTTAGGGATAGGGCACAGAGAGTAAGTTTGATAGTAACGATGAGAATCTGTGTGGTGATGACCCTGATGCTGTTTATTGCATGTTGTAGGTACTGGGAGGTGCTTGCCGCCTGGTTCCCGAGCTCCAGACTCCAGCGCAGAGAGCAGAGGACTGCGACCTTGACCAGAGCGCCGCAGACGTTCGCAGACCTGAGTGATGTGACCAATCCTGATGTTGAGATGGGAACAGCTGTTCCGAGACTTGGAGATGACGAGGGGACTGCAGCCCCAGAGCCAGTAACTAGAGCTTCGGCTACCGGTAAACCGTAGAGTGGAATTCGGCTGGAAAGCGTCGTGAGTAAGGCTAGCCTAAGAGAACTCATAAACCGTGTTGGAGCATTGAAAGTTACCGCGGTGTGGAAGGACCCATGAATCCGTGCGGCGTCAAGACGATCGGTATCGCGTGAGGATACGAGAATATTCGCGAACGGACTAGCGATCGGACTTAGAGTGCTCATCAGGATGCGACGTGGGGGACAGTGGACCCTTTCTTGTTTCGACAGTGATGAGTAAGGCCTTTAGTAATAAGCTTCGGTTGTGTTTTATTTTAAGTTGTCTGTAACGAGGTGTTGCAACTGTGGTTTTGTGTTTAGAGTGTAAGTATCGTGGAGGATGGTAGTGTGAACCCTTTTCTTTATTTATTTTATAATTTGAGATACCATTGCAAAGGTAAGGCTGGTGAGTGGTATCTGGTGTTCACAGGAAGGTAAGCGCGCAATCCACAACCCCTAAAACCCCCATCCCTTCAACTCCTTCCGCTGGACTGTGAATATCTGAGACCAACTCAAAACCAAATTTTAAAGAGATAGTTTGTACGGTTGACTGTTGTAAATGCCTTGCTGAGGGATTTTCCGGACCCCCCAGCAAGACTGCGTATGGGACACTACCAGGCCTCGTATAATGAAGATAGGTTTTTTTGCTGCGTCTTTTGTTTTTGGTTTGGCTGAGGTACCAATAGGATTGTGTAAGGGAGGGATATACGGTGGGCCGGTCTCGCAACCAGAGGCAGGCGAGGCGAATTAAACGCAGCTCCATTTAAATACCAAGCGGTGGGTTAAAAGCAACGAAGGTTGTGATTAGTTTTAAGTTTGTAAGTAGACACTTGCAGTGTCTCAACACTCATTAAGTTCATCTTTTTTATTCCGTTGAGTATCAAACTTTCCCATGCCTGTAGAGCAAGTTTCAGGGTGGTGAGAGAACCGAGTACAGATTGCTACAAGAGCCCACCGCATTTTCCGCATAACGGCACCCAAGCACCCCTAAGGTGCCCGGGCAGTCCTTTGGCGTCTGAGTCCTTAGGTGTGGGCGGGCTATCCCTTAAAGTATTAACCTTTTATTTTTTTTGCTATAAGACCTCAGGAGCACCCTGGAGAATAAGAATTTTGTTATTATTAGAGTAGGCCGGTACCTCAGTCCAAAGTTAAAGTGTCGTAATATTTCGCTGTATGTGTAAGTTAAGTGTACTCTGATAATATCATGAGCGGAATTTTATATGTTTTATTTTGGGAGTTACAGGATTTTGATTAATGTAGTTGTTAACTGGGGAATGTGAATCGTGAAGTCAGGGACTTTCTTTGTGTAGTTAACTGTTGATGTACTTAGTATACTTGTACTCGAGAAGCAGAAAGCACAGGTAAATAGGTGACCAGGCTAGATCACTCATCATACCGTAGGGGTGACAGTGTGAATGACCGGCCCCAAGTGAAAGCTCGTGCGGCTTCACCAGATCGAGTGAGTAGCGTTCCAAATCTCAATAAAACCAAAATTCCCGAACCAACTGATATTCTTGAACTATAAATTGTCGATTAAATTAGGCACAGTTCGGTGCATTACTTTCAAATTCCAATTGACTAAAATACTGACTCACAATTTTGCACAGTGATGAGTGTCTAAGCCACTTTGTTCTCTCTTTCTCATTCTCTTGTTGTCGAGCGTTGTGCGCTGTTGGTCTACGTACCATGTGTATATTTTATTTCTGGTGTTAACTGGGGAAATTCATTGTATATGATTATAAGAAGTTCAAAGAGAAGGGGAATGTTAATAAGTTGTCAGATATTTTGTAACCACATAGAGTATGTAACTGGAGTGTTTTGTTGTAATAATTTTGTTGATTTATGATTGGAGCATCAGGTGTATATACATTTTTGTCATACTTGTTTTGAAAAGTTTGCAAATTTGTACGAGGAGATGAGACGCATGTTTACTAGAAATTGCGGAACATAAAAGTAAATACCGTCCCATTCATATTGATGGCGCTGAAGTCTAGTTAAAGGAAAGTTTCCTTTATCTTTTGTTCTGTCCCCTTAAATTTGACTTCGGTTATACTGCGGCTTGTAAACTCTTGTCATGTTTCACGTCACATTGTGACTTGTGCCCGCTTTAATTTGAGGTTGGTGGCAAGGATTCATCGACAGAAGGGCCGTTCCGCCCTTGAGGACAGGAGGTCCCCATACATAAAGAGGAGACCTCATGCTGAGGCCAGCATGAACTAGAGGAGGGGGGAGTGTAACGACCCACTCCCAAATTTACATCAGCGGCTGTAATCTAAGGATTCAGCAACATTTGTTTGTCATTTTATTAAATATTAGTTACACCACATTTGGGATAATTTATCTAAAGTATACTGATTAATAAATCAGTACAGTAATCATGAAGACCACCAACCATTTAAAAATCCCTTCAAACAGCCCAGAAATCGAATTCAAATATTTGCATTATAAACTGAGTCCAGAGTTTTCTAACTCGAGAGAGAGATTGTAGCCTCGCCCCAGGATGAGAATGCGGGCGTCAGCACTAGCCTCCATCGGGCCGTGCGCTGTGATTGGCTGAGGCCCGTCGCCTCAGCGCGACGCCGAGGCGTGAGAAGAAGAGTTGCGCGCTGACCCCCGAGGATGTGATACGCGTCTCATCGTTCCTCATTAGAGTAAAACTAAATTAATACTTTTCCAAATTTAATGTAACCTTATTTTGTAATTGACCGCGGAAATACCTAATGTAAAACGAAGTGTAAATTGTTCTAGATCAATTGTTGTGAAGTTGTGAAGTTGATTGTGTGATTTAATAAATAATAATATGTTTCCCAACCGGCATTTTTATTATTTTAATACCCGAAATCGGCCTGTGCGGGACAACTGGTGTGACTGGTCGAAATCGATAGCCTCATGCCATCTTTTATATATGTTTACCGTCTGTATGTGAATCAGTATAAGTGTAAATATATTCTTAAGTGTTGAAGACATCTTTTATTACATCCCGTAAGTAATAATAACACGTAATATGCTAAAAGTTGTTTAAAGAAAATTACATCCAAATCAAATAAACACAATAAACTCAAATAAGGAAATCATGTGCTACCAAGACCAAAAGATGGTTTATGCAAATACAATATTTGTTTAATTCTGTTAAAGAAACAAAATAAAATAAAGCAATAAAACAATTAAATACTGAATTAACTATAAGTATTCCATCTTTTAGGGGGCATTTCCAAACTTGTTGTGGGGTGCTGATAATAGCGAGGCTTCACCAATAACATCTTGAAACCGCCGCCGCCAGTTAAAACTTTTTTTTTATTTCACTAAACATTTACCGGTACATTTTTTCTAATTGAAAACTTAATTCTACTAAAACTTGTGTTACTAAATTTCAGTGCTGGCGTAAACTCCATAACCTGAAGCCACTTCTGTTTGCTAAGAAAGCTGTGGAAAAAACTCAATTTAATCATTTTAATTTATTTTTACACTAATTGGCATGGAGCCAAACTGGATCAAAGAAGGACAACACGGAAAAAAATAGATCTTACTATTAATATCTATCTTCTATATTATTAAAAGAATTTTCTGATTTTTGTTCGGTGATTTTTGACCCTTAAAACTATGATTTTAAATATTTACATATTTGGTATCAGTCGAAAGCTCTTACCCTCTAGATGTGCCTTTTGGGGGTTTGAAAAACATTCACGTTTAGGGCTTTGCCCCACATGCCTTAAAATTTTCAATGCTAATCTTATGAAGTTATATTTTATTGAGGTAGTCAGCTGATCAATGTAAACTTTTCAAAACGTATGGCTCTACGTTTGCTACATTCCCGAGCGTAGAACGGGACATTAGCTAGTAATTAAATTAATGTTATTAACACTGTTATCTTTGAACCATAAAAACACCATTGAGTCACAATATGTACGGTAGCATGTGGAGGAAAACGTAGAACTTTAAATGTCTACCACTATGGCAGTAATATGACAAAAAAATTACACCAACCTGTTATGCAACTATTTTCTCTTTTATCTGTAATCAACTTCTGAGGTTTGTGTTGATAGATCTCCTTGACATTGACTTTTTTTAGTTATTATGGGAAAAAGATGAAGTTTCTGTTGAGGGGAACTTCTTCCCCCACTCCAATCCTACTTGGAGGGGAAGTTTAATTCTTATATAGGCTTTGTATACTTGCCATTGATAAAAGCAATTTTTTTGATATCACTTTTTTATTTAGTTTAGTTTTTACTTTTGTAGTTCCCTAGGAGTGTTATTTTTGTATATGCCACTTTGTATACAAACAAATAATAATCTATTATCTCTAAACTATTTAAAAAGAATTGTTTTGAGAGAAAAAAAACAGTTCAAGTTACATTATGTGATTTCTGTTAACAACAAATAATATAATAGCCCAAAACACCATAATTTTTGTTTTAACGACTGCTGTTGAACAGAAGTGTTGCTACATGAACTTAGACTTCTATATTTCCTTTGGCTTGCAGTGGGGGCTACCTCTTCCTCTGCTACACAAGTGCTATTTAAGTTTAAGTTGTATTTTAAGTGTTAAATAAATAAGGGTAACATGAATAAATGTAAAGTAAAGTTTTATTAAATACATTAGACTCACTAGTAAAACAAACAACAAGACAATCTTAAATATATGATAATATAAACAAAGTTAAATGACAACCAGCAGGGTAGCCAACCAGTACATCTCCCCCTTCAAAGATTAAGTCTCTTGGGAGGTTTTACACAGCGCCCTGATCTTGTCATAACACATGTTGAGGTTTCCCTAGATGTGCCATGTGAAACCGATGGAGATTTTGTTAAGCAAGTGTGGTCGTGATTAGTTGTTTCATGATCACTAGGCTGATTCACTGGTAACCGAACATTGGTGTATGACATTGGTGGGATTCGAATGTTTTCTTTTTGAGGGCTTGGAATAGGTAATAAATGAAATCGGTTCCTCCGGACTGTAGTTCCTTTGTCTGTCAGCACATTATAAGAACGTGGATAGTTCAGCTTTTCAACTACCTCACCCTCTCGCTTAAGATCAGAAATCCAAACTTTGGAACCCATATTTAACATTGGTAATGGGCGAGTACCATGTCGTTTATCATAGTTCCGTTTGTAGTTTTCTCTATAACGAATCTCTTTTTCTCGGAGATGAGTAAGGTCTGGCTTTTGCTCAAGGTGACGTGGTAGGGTAGGCAAAGTATCACGAAGTCGACGTCCCATTAGTAACTGTGCTGGACTGTATCCATTGGCAAGGGGAGAGTTCCTGTAAGAAAGTAGTGCCAAATAGGGGTCTTCTTTGTTTTTCTTTAGTATAGTTTTAGCAATTTTAACAGCTGCTTCTGCCGACCCATTGCTCTGGTGAAACTGAGGACTGCTGGTTTTACATACAAAGTTGTATTGCTGGGCGAATTTTTTAAATTCGGAACTTGTAACTCCAAATTGGGTTCCACTGTCAGAATATACCACCTCAGGGATACCATGACGAGAAAATGTTGACTTGCATTTCTCAATAACTTCAGAGGCAGTGAGCGATTGTAGAGTTGCAATTTCAAAGTACCTGGAAAACTGATCTGTTATCGTAATGAACCACTTTCCATTGACTTTGAACAGATCCATTGCTGCTTTTTCCCATGGACGAGAAGGAAACTCAGAGCAAATGAGAGGCTCATTTCGATTTTCTCTATACTTTATACATATGGGGCATGATGCAACCATGATATTTATGTCTGATGCCATTCCTGGCCACCATAAGCTGAATCTAGCCTTTTCTCGACATTTAGTAGCCCCCAGATGGCCAACATGAATTCTATGAAGCATTTCTTCACGAAGACTTGGTGGTACAATTATCCTTGAATTGCGAAGCAGCAAGTTTTCTGCCAAAGATATTTCGTCTTTAACTGAGAAGTAAGGGACTAGTTGAACTGGAAGTTGTGATTTTTCTGGCCATCCAGTAACGCAATACTTTTCAATCATCTTGAAGATTGGATCTGCTTGCTGAGCTTTCCATAACTTGGTTATGTTTTGATCAGTTGTAGGTATAGATTCAACCACATTATTAACAAAGGCTTCAATTTCCTCTTCCATATCATATTTTTCCTTAATAGGAATTGGACATCTAGAAAGGCAATCTGCAGGAGCAAGATGTTTTCCTGGAGTATATGTTATTGAGTAAGAATACCGCATCATACGAAGTCTCATTCGCTGTAAGCGAGGTGTAATCTCATCCAAATTTGTTGACGAAAATATTTTCACAAGAGGTTTGTGGTCAGTTTCGATGACAATATCCCGACCAATTATATAATCTCTCAGCTTGTCACATGCCCATGTAACAGCTAAAGCTTCTCTTTCTATATTTGAGTAGTTCCTTTCAGTTTCAGTAAGTGATCGCGAAATATACGAAACTGGTCTGAATTTGCCATCATCTTGCTTCTGAAGGAGTACTCCGCCGAGCCCGTCTGAAGAAGCGTCAGCTGACACGAGGGTAGGCAAGCGAGGGTCGTAAAATGCGAGTTGGGGTGTGGTGGTCAAAAGTTTCTGTATAGTTTTAAAGGCATTTTGTTGTTATTCTCCCCAAAACCATTCGTTTTTTTCTTTGAGGAGGTCATGAATGGGCTTCAGAATTTCAGATCTGTTTGGAATGTATTTGCCGCAAAAATTTATCATACCGAGAAAACGTTGTACTTCTTTCTTGTCAGTTGGAGGTTTCATCTGAAGAATGGCTTTAACTCTCTCTTGGCTGATTTGAACGCCTCGGGATGAAATGTGATGCCCTAGAAATTGTACTTCGGGCTGCGAAAAAACAGTTTTCTCCTTATTTAAGGTTATTCCAGCATTCCTAAGCTTCTGAAGAACTTCGTGTACAATTTTGTCATGTTCCGCTTGACTTGAGCCCCATATAAGTATGTCATCTATATGGGCCAAACAGTTTTGTTGAGAACCTAGAGCTTCTTGGATTCGTTTTTGGAAATACTCAGGAGCACTAGTGATTCCAAATGGAAGAACTTTGAATTTGTAACGTCCCCACGGTGTTAAGAACGTAGTAAGGTCTTGTGACTCTTCAGCAAGAGCAATCTGCCAAAACCCATGGTTGGCGTCCAGCTTGGAAAAGACCTTTGCGTTTTTTATTCGAGCCATTGTATAATCGATTCCCCAAATTGGGTGTGTTTGCCGATAAACATTTTTATTCAGCATAGTGAGGTCCACACATATTCTAACTTGAGTACTTTCCTTTTTTGGCACGACGACCATTGGGGCACACCATGAAGTAGCATGATCAACTGGAGTTATGACATCCATTTGCACCATTTTTTCAATCTCCTTCTTGGTTTTATCCCAAAGTGGAACGGGAATCCGACGTGGTACTGTAATTGCAAAAGGTTTTGCCTCCTCTTTCAGTTCAATTTTGTAGCTTCCCTTCATTCTCCCGAGTCCACAGAAGAGGTCAGGAAATTCTTTAAACCAGTTGTTAGAAGGTACAGTTGTCTTAGATATTTCTCGAATAACAGGTAGTAGATTAAGTTTTTCTATGGCTGGTCTGCCGAGCAATGGAGTTGTACACTTGTCAGCCACATACATTTTCTCTTTGCACGCTTGTCCTTTGTAGGACAGCATTGCAGTGACGGTTCCAAGTACAGAAAGAGGTGATCCCCCTGCCCCACTTAACATTCTTTTTGTGGGCTGAACTTCGAGTTTCTTGTTGAGTTTTATACTGGACGGTATAACTGTCACATCTGCACCCGTGTCAATTTTAAACTTCACTGTGTCGTTTTCGTTAATACCCACGTCAATAAGCCATGGATCTTTCTTAACTTCATTGGATTTTACACATCCGACAAAGTGTTTTGATGGACGAGGTCCATTATCACAATCAGAAGAGTCGTCTGAATCATTCAAATCAATTTCACGAACTTTATTTTGTAAACAGCAGTGTGAAAAATGTCCAGTTAGGCTGCATTTAGAACATTTTTTGTTTTTTGCAGGGCATATTCCTCTTCGATGAGAAGGCGTTGAACCACACCATACACAAGATTCTGAGTATTTGTTTACTGTCGAACTTGAATACTTTGGAGGCCTTTGATTGTGTGTCTCTTTTTTAAATGAACGTCTTGGATAATCAAACCGAGAGTTTTGAAGACTGCACGAATTCTGTTGATTTCTGTTCACAGCATCGATTGATGTCAAGTTTAGTTCTTCTTTTTGACGTTTCAATTCCTCTGATTTACGAAGAGATGCTATAGCAGTTTCTAAAGTCACTTTATTTTCTAGTTGCAGTTTGTCACTAAGATCTTGGTCATGCATACCAATAATAATAACCATTAGTAGCATTTGTTCTTCAAGGGTCCCCCATTCGCAAGTTCGAGCTAATGAATATAAATCTGTCACAAAATCTTCTGCAGTTTCTGAAGTGCCTTGTTTCCGACGTAGAAATTTGACTCTTTCATAGATAATGTTTTTCTTTGGAGTAAAATGACCATCAAATTTGGCCATAACAACATCGAATTTTGTTTGTTCAGCAGTAAGATTGAAAGACGAAAGTATTTCTTCTGATTTTGAGCCCATTGCATAAATCAGCGTACTGACTTGCTTTTCTTCAGAAGTTTCATCTAAATCACTTATTGTACGATATCGCTCAAAACGTCTCTTCCAAGATGACCATTCCGATGGTTGGAAGGAAAAAGGTTCAGGCATTCTTATTTGTGTATGAGACATGTTGCTTGTTAGTTTAAAATGGTAGCTACCATTGAAGTTGTTTTACTTACCCCTAACTACGCAAAAGACTGCGCCATGTTTAAGTTGTATTTTAAGTGTTAAATAAATAAGGGTAACATGAATAAATGTAAAGTAAAGTTTTATTAAATACATTAGACTCACTAGTAAAACAAACAACAAGACAATCTTAAATATATGATAATATAAACAAAGTTAAATGACAACCAGCAGGGTAGCCAACCAGTACAGTTTTCATGCAAGATAACATTAAGATAATTCAGTTGTAGATAAACTGTGTTTTAACCGTGACCTTTTATAAGCTCTAAAGGAAAAAAATATGTAGATTGGCAGTTCCCCACTCAATGTAGAATGGTTAGCTGTCAATCTCATGGTTTTAATAACAGGCTAATATAACTATATCAGGGCTGGGCCCAAGGGTCACAACGAGGGGGGCAACCGGGGCACTTTGCCCCAGGTTCTCTCCCAAATGAAAAAATTACCAATATAGGTACCTAGTAAAATAGTAAAATAGGGGTCTCTGGGGGCCCCACATAATTTTTGTTCCAGGCACCCAATAACCTCGTGTCAGTCATGCTGGGTCCTGAAGTGCGACCTTCCGCTCACCACTTGAAACAATATGAAAAGAAGCCCTCATACATTTTAGAAGCTCCTTAACCACCAAACCCTGGAGCTTAGAATGAAGAACGAGAACCTGAACTTCACAGATGGCTATAGTCGAACGTCCATATTACCATTGACTAATACACCTGTAGTAGACGGTAAATGCAATGCTAAATTCGGTTAACCAAGAAACAGCACAATCTATTGAGTGCGGTCGGCAACAGGGGCTACCGAATGTGCTTCCTCCTAGTAGACATTACGCGAACTACTTGGAATCGCATAGGCAGACGAACAGACAGAGTACGCTTAAATGACGCTGGTGAAAGACGGTTATGACGACGACACCAATTTTATTACAAGTTTTTAACAGTTATTACAATATTATTTTTATTTCACACAACCTTTGTTATTACAGCATTGCAGCCTTTGTTAAATCGTATATTAAAACTTCCGAGATGCGAGGAAAGCGAGACAGTTGTTTTATTAGCAAAATGAGATTTTTAAAAACCGCCACGGCCGAGCTGAGCGCGCCAAGCGGCATGAGCCAGAGTTACGTCCGCCATTGCGTGCGATGGTGGCGATTTCTAACCAGTGCTGTTAGAACTACGTGGAGAATCCCGTCTCTTTTGATTTTAGAAGGCCCCATAATATTTTCAGTCTAGTACAGGTGTATAGTTAATGATACTACTCCATAGAACAATTATGCCAAAGAACCTTTGACATAACTTGCAATTATTTTGTTTCTATTATGTTTTTACTTATTTCCCCTTGATTGTCCTGTATCAGAACCTGATTAGGTAAACCCTGGTATTTTAAAGCTTTCTTAATACTTCAGTTTCTTGACTCTGTAACTATTATTAAGGAATAAGAGCATCAAGAGTTTTGTCTATTGTCTATTTGTCTACTTTAGAGTAGACAGTCGTGAAACTCAATACCCAGAGACCTCAGAGCCAGTAGAGTTGAGTAAACCCAGAACTCGCCAGTCTGAAACACACTAACAATTCATACGGTTAGCGGCCTAACAAATATAAATGCACTAGAAATCCTGGTGGATGGAGACTACAACTAATATAACACACTAGCGATCCTAGTGGTTGGTGGCGCAAACAGGCCTGATTCCGGGCCACCATTTGGCTAGCTGAGTTTCAAGTCTGTTTACCTAGTCTGCTAGTTTACCTAGCCTGTGGTTTAGTGACGTCCCTCAGAGAAAGTGGTGAAAGTAGAAACAGGTAAAAGACTGATTTTCAAAAAAGAAAAATGCAAATATCGTACAGCTTAGTAGCAACTAAAATCAACTTTTTCCCTTCATTATTTACTGTAAATGTGCCAATTATATATTAAAGAGTTACATAGACTCCTAAATATCCCTATAATCTTAATTGTTTTTAAATAACTAATCTTAAAGTTTTAGCTCCTTCAATGTGTTTAAACCACTTGGTACCATAACGGTACACAATAATTGGTAATTGGTGAGTGGCTAGCAATTATCACTTGTCCGGCACTCTTTGTTGCAGTAAATTGAATGTTGTTTTAAGATATACAAGTTACATTGCATATTGAGTGGAGTGGGGCTGACCACCACTTGACAACACTCCGGTCATTGCTCTTTCCACCACGTTTTTACAAGATATTTGAGTCTATTGTATTTTGCCACAGCCTAAAATTCCATCATAAAATCACTCTGAATAGAGCCAAGTCCTCCTCTCAGCCAAGCAAGAGACCCTGAACTAAGCGCTTTGCACATGGGAATCAAATCAAATCAAAATAATCTTTATTCATTACGTACATATTCATGCACATTGAATGGCGTCACTAATACTACAAACTAAACTATTATCCTAAAGGAAAGGAAAAGCACTTGCTTTTACATATATCAAAATATTAAACAAGGAGAAAACAAAATATGTTTTGAGAAAGCAAACTATAACAAAGTCTAGGGGTGGTGGGAAAGAATTCCTCGAGGGAATAAATGGCTTTTTCTAACAGGTAATTTTGTAATTTATTTTTAAATTTAGCAATGTTTTCCTCATTTTAGCGAATTTCCCCTATAGGAAAGAAGCTATTACCGTAGGTCTCATGGTAAGACTTAAGCCCGAGACCATGGTAACTTTTCATTTTGAGGTCCCCAGATGCCAAAAACACCATTCGTTCAAATTTTTATATATGTATATATATATATATATATTATATATATATATATATATATATATATATATATATATATATATATATATATATATATGTGTGTGTCCGTAAGCACGATAACTCTCGTAAAAAAGGTCCGATCTTAATGAAATTTGGTACAAACGTGTAAAGTACCATTTGTTTGAACGAGTTCGATAACCAGACGAATCGCACCATCCGAAGGGGGGTTTTGGGGGGGTTTTGTACCCCAAAAATGGGTTTTTCGGGGTTTCCACATGTAATTTTTATTAAAATCAAATTTTAATTTTCACCATTGAATTCAGCATAAAAAAACAAACAATTTGGTATCTTGATCATTGCTCTACGTCAATTGGTGACTGAGATATTGAAAGTGCTAAACACAGTACGTTGTCTAATGTTATTCTTATGGAGAAAAAGAAAAATTGTATATCTCGCTTATTTATGAACATAAACTGACGAAATTTGGTATATAGCTTCATCTGGTTGTGGTTTATTGTTTTTTGCACAAAAAAACAATTTTTCACGTATGGTTCCCGTAGCAGCAAACCTAGGTACTCGGGCCCCATGTTACCCTTATGGAAAATAATTAAATTGTTATATATCGCTTATTTATGAATGTATATGGATGAAACTTGGTATGTGACTTCACTTAGCTGAGTTCCTTTGATATTTTGCATAAAACCCCATTATTTTGTGTTCCTTGTTGCAGCAAACCTGTGTACTCATCCCCAATGTTATTCTTATGGAGAATAATTAATATTTTAAATATCGCTTGTTTGTGAATATATTTCTTATGAATCATGTTAAGTGGCTTAATGTGTTATGTTTTAATTCATTGGAAATTCGCTGAGTATGCAGGTTTGCTGCGACGGGGGTATTTAATGTCATTTGGTAAATGCTTTTAACATTTTAGTCCTGTGTAAGTCGGTTTTTTTCATAAAATGTTAATTTATGTTGCATTGAAGAAATAAATTTTATATGTCTGGTATTATATGGGTGGCTTTTAAGGTCTGAGTTTTCTGAATAATTTTTTGCAATGATGGATGTATCTAAGATATATTGTCCATAAACTGTTAAAATCCCTAATTCTTTAAATTTGTCTTTTGCTGTTTCATAATATTTTATTTCATTATTATTCTTACGGCCCTTTTTTGTAATTTTAGAGACTGTTTTCCAACTGGTTTGTGATTTGAGTTCACTTGTAGTTGCATACCAAACATTTTTGTTCAAGAAATGTTGTGTATTGTTTGAAATAATTGTACCTACTACTTAAAATACTATGGATATCAGTAGCGACAAAGAAGCTACTATGGTTTATAGGATAATTTCACGTAATCCTTCGACTTCCTACAGTTCGTCCTTCACATTTTCATACTTTTTTAAGCATACTAAATTCCCCAATCTTCCCAATCTTTTCTGAAATGGGAAATACTCTGTATCTATTTTTTTTCTATGAAAAAAATTAAATTTATTCATTGTGATTAGCCACCAAAACTGTGTGTAACTGGTATGTAATCTTGTTATGAAACAAATATAAAGCATAGATCTATCATTAATCTTTATTTTCCTGGTTATTTGCCATTGTATCTATATCAAAATGTTCAAACTTATCCTTAAGTATACCATCCTAATACTTCAACACTTTAAATAAAAAAAATCCCACTGCTAATATTTACAGTTTTATTTTTATAAAAGGTGAATGGTTTTGATTATAAGTGTACTGACCCATACAAATTATGCAATTTAATGTTTTGCATTACAGTTTCTAATCTATTTTTAGTTGGCCAAGTCCAATATCTACATAACCCTATAAGTAGGGACACGCTTATGGAAAATCAATTTCTAGTGATAACTCTGCCCCCTAAACACAGAATGAGTCATAATCGCGTTTACGAATGAAGTTAATTGTTGAAATTCTAACAGTTGGCTGAAATAAATTTACAGGGATTGGTTTGTTTACAAACAAACATTCTAATTTTGATGTGTTTTAAAGGTAAACAGTACCGCGTGTGACGGGACCAAGGTGAATCAGCAGGGACAGTCAGCGCTATATTCTCCTCTGAACTGGGAGGGCGAAACTAAAATAAAATAACATGGGGTATCCCTACTTATAGGGTTATGTATACATTGGCCAAGTACAGGCAATAATATTAAACTGTTAAGACAAGAGACTGTTAATAAAGATAATATTATGTAAGTTAATTTAGTGATTTACATTGAACAACATACAACAACCATAAACTAATTTAGTAACAAGGCAACTGAAGTTGAAATGCGACTGGAATGTCCCGTTGCAAGCAACTGCAACGTAACTGGTTTTCAACATCGCACCACTGTTGTTCCGGGTGCCATGTCCAAAATGACGACATTGGTCGGGTCATAGACGACTCAGTTGCTCAACCTGTTTACAACTACAGTTGGGTTTCAGTCTTCTAGCGAGCAAAGCAACTGTATGGTTCATAGCGTGGTAGTCCTTATCATAGAATTGGTCCGAGACCTGCCCTACTTTAACTTCCCAAGTTTCACCTACCCACATTGTTTAAAATCTGTTAAGTATGGTCCACTCCTTCCTAGGAAAATGCATATAATTTGTTTTGAGTCCAATGACACTTTTTATCTACAGTTTATGTGTCCCAGGACTACCTTAAAACTGGTCTACACCAGTTTTGAGGCTGACATTGGGTACAGAAAATGAAGTTGTCATTACATATGGTAAGTCTTTTGGCTGTCCATTGTGACAAACTTCCCTTTCACCTTTGGTCCCTCCATTTTCAGCAGCTAGGGACAGAATCTACGGGTTTGGTCCCCTCCTGCCAACCTGAGAATTGATGGTCCCTGGCTGTTGTACATTGATACCCTGTCAGTTGAGTTGACCAGTTGGAGGGCAGAATGTAGGTCCCCTGTTTGAGAGCCTCATCCCAGCTGTCACAGGGGCAAGGGAGTTGGCCCTCTGAAGGGTCCATTTGGCTGCCGTCCCATCCCACCCTGTCCTTTCCTGCTATATCCTATATTTCCGGTAACCTGCGCAATATTCCCGCTTGAGGAAGATGTGACTAGCAGCTATGCTGAGGTTTCCTAATCCGCAACAATGATGAATTTTTATCTACAGTTTGTGTATGTGCTTCTTGGGTAAAACCATTGACTTGGGTAAAACTTCAGTATCTATAGTCAATGGTGAAACTAAACAATGATACTGGGTAGCTGGTCATCTGTAACTGTAATCTGTGAAGCTATGACGAACCGATACATCAGCAATTTGTTAAAACATCATTAAAAGGTTTTTACAAACGTTGATAACTTAAAATTATAGTATACAGGGTGTCTCACGTAAGGTGTCTCAAACCGATTGCAGATGAACCACGTGATCTACGAGAATGAAGTAATATTATTTCCCACTAAATCGACCCCAAGGACTAACGTAAAGTTAGTTTTAACTTGTTTCAAATACAGGGTGTACCAAAAACTGAGGGTCACTAGTTTGAATCTCGAAATTTTCAAATGTCAACATACGTCATGTTATACACCATTTTAAATCCCTTTGACAAACAAATATTTTGGCGAAAGCAGAACTCACTTATCTCTATCCTTTTCAAAATGGCGGCCATTTTTGCAAAAAATATTAACATTTACGGAATACTCCGTATCTACTAAATCATAAGACATAATTTTATTTTGACACACTTTTCTTACTCGTATTGAACTCAGCTGTACACTGATAGGCTAAATGCCAGTGTTTAAAACTTATTAAAAAATAATCAAAAAATACTTTTTTATGTTTATTTGCCCAAAATTCAAAGTCAATTAGTAACGTATATCAAAAAGTATATAATTTTGAAGGTCTTATAAATCCTAACAACTTTCTAATTTGCATCAACCTCGTATCTCTCTCTGTTTTTTAGCAATCAATACAAAATCTTCATTTCCCCATATAAAATACATGATATTTCTACATAACACTTCCAAATATTCTGAGGCCTCCTTTATAAATGTGTTATGTATAAATAACATGTATTTCATATGAGGAAATGAAGATTTTTGTTGACTGCTAAAAAGCAAAAAGAGATACAAAATTAATGTAAATTAGAATGTTGTTAGGATTTCTAAGACCGTTAAAATTATATACTTTTTTATATCCGTTACTATTTAACTTTTTTGAATTTTGGGCATGTAAACATTAAAAAAAAGGATTTTTTGTTATTTTTTACTGTTTTAAACACTGTCATATAGCATATCAGGGTAAAGCTGAGTTCAATACGAGTAAGAAATTTTAATCACAATAAAATTACTTCTTGTGGTTTAGCCAATACAGGGTATTTCGTATATATTGATATTTTTCACAAAAATGCCCGCAATTTCAAAACGGTTAGAGGTGATTTCTGTTTTCACCAAAATGATTGCCTGTCAAAGGGCTTTGAAATGGTGTATAACGCGATGTATGTTTACATTTGAAAATTCCGAGATTTGAACTAGTGACCCTCAAGTTTTGGTACACCCTGTAATTTAAACAAGTTGAAACTAATTTTACGTTACTCCTTGGGGTAGATTTAGTGGTAAATAATTTTATTTCATCCTCTAGGTCAAAGCTTTTACCTAGCAAATCTCTTTGAAGTAGTCCAATCGCTCAGATCTCAACGTGGCAATTTCAGGTCTTCAATAATCAAACAAGTTTTGTATAGTATTTTATAACTAATTGACCTCTAATTCTGCCAATAAAATGCAAGTGATAGCGAAATTCAACTGTCGGATGTTGCCCAAGTGTTGTGCACCAAAGTGTGTTAGTTAAAAAGATATAAAATACAATCATTAAAATATAAGGGACCATTTTAAAGTTATTTCAAATTTCTAATCAAACTTCTTAATATATTTGTTCAGCAATCAGCAGTTAGGAAACAGTTATTCCTAGTAGGTACTTCATTTAACAGTTAACCTTTATCTATACGACCATTGCTTAGTTGACACTTGATTGCAAACGCTTATCTTTGCAACTAATGAGCAAAACTTACTAAATAGTAAGCAAATCAATATTAACATTGAACTTTCATGTCACTGACAAGCCCTTAGAGTTACAATATTTTCCAAACTCCTAAGAATGTTTTTTTTTAATGAAAGGAGCTTCATATTGACATTAGTGCATTACAATTTAATTTTAATGATGTGGAAGTTGTCATATAAAAATAAGTAATAATTGCTATTTTTTTTTTATTTGAATTAATTGCTAGCTTAGGGTTTACAGTTCATATATTTCAAACAAGAACTTTTTTCCACTGCATAATCTCCTGTAGTATATTTCATCAGTCATCTCTTGAAACATGTAACAGCTAGGAATTTACATTTTACAAATGTATCAAGTTAAAAATTTGTTATTAAATATGACTTTTTAGTATTACTGAGGATAAAAATAAATATAGTACCTTCCGCGTAAATATGATCGAAGATGATGCAATCAGTTGGAGGTATTAGCAGAACTTATATGACTGATTTTCAATGGATTAGATGTGAATAAGCCGATGAAATAACAAAAAAGATTAACCTGGCACATTGCATTAATAGGGCAACAAAAACATGATTTCACAAAGGCAAATCATAGGATTATCACTCATTGAATTAAAATCAAAATGAACAAAACACATCATTAGATAAGAGAGAGCATACGGCAGCAGAGATCTATAATTAGCTCAGCGTGAAGCCTCTCCGAGATTTGGCTGTTTGCCCTTTTTAAGAGATGTACTCTTGTAATGGAGTTGCAATAGTAAAAATAACTAGCGTCGTTTTATTTTGAACACATGTGCCTTTACGTAACTCTTATATAACACAGCCTTACTGAACAACACCTTGGCAAAATGGAAAATTAAACAGAGATTTCGCTTATCAATGACACCTAAAAAAAAATAACACACAATTTGATTTGGACTTTGGTGTATTGGTTGATAAGTAATACACAAGATTTATCAACAATTATTTAATACAGAACATTATAGACAACAAATAATAACAAAAATGGAAAACAAATTAAGGTGAAAATACAGAAAAAGATTTGTAATGCATTACTATTTTATTTAACTATGTTTACTACAAAAGAGTACAGTATTTTTATTTTAGTCCAAAATAAAACTGATAATATATAACAGGTAATTTAAACCAATATTTTTTTCTGTTCTTGCTGTAATATTCTAATTCAAATCATTCTTTGGCTATTGGATCTCAACGGGTTTATGATTCTGAAACAAAGAAATCAAGATATTATTAAATTGATAAATAATTAAGACCTCCATAAAAACTTATAACTTTTGAATTATAATATTAAAGAAATATTATTTCTTCAATTCATGTCCAAAAATATTATTTCTTCAATTCATGACCAAAAATATTATTTCTTCATGTCCAAAAATATTATTAATTTTCTTAACAAAATAACACGTTCGCTAGTATTTATATACGTACGGTACATGTTAAAACACAACAGGATGTCTTTCCTATAAGGACCAATAGTAGCCATATGCATACTACGTACAGTAGAAATCCAATTATCCGAACCCCAATTATCCGAATATCCAATTATCTGAATCGATTTTGAGTGAAATAATAGAAATATAAAAATCAAGAAAATAACAGCGGGAGCGCGTGTAGCGATAATGCGCCGTGAGCGCTAAAATAAAAGCCTGCGCTGTTACCTTCCGGACGATATTTTCGCAGGGAACAATGAGTCATACCCCCTTCCCGCCCTGCTCATCATCAGTCGCTAACGTTCTTTCACCGAGATTATCGTGGAAATGAGTACAAAACGTAAACGTGTTGTCCTTTCGCTAAGTGATAAACTCACTTTGCTCGAGATGTTCAAGTGAAATAACCAACATTGAACAGTGAAATACGTACAGTATGTAGGCCTATTGAAAAGAGCAACTGTATATACTGTATTCAATTTAACTCCTGTAATTTAATTTTTATGACGTATATTCTTGATACAGTTCGCTCACTTTCTGTTCACTACATTTATAATAACTTTGTCGATAAAATTCTGATTTTTTATGTATGGTGATGTTTTTTGCTTAATTCCCGAGGTATACCTGATTATCCGAATTTCTGCATATCCGAATTGGCCCGATCCCCAATTAATACGCATAATTGGAGTTCTACTGTAGGAGGAAGCATTTTAAGGACTTACTTAAGTGAAACATTATTGTCAAATTATAGAATGGAATATCCTGCAGGTAGCTCGACAATTCCAAATAGGAATTTTTTTATTTCTAGGCACCCAAGCATTTTTCGTGCTAGTCGCACCAGTGTGAACCTTCGCGAAACACCGATTGATCGGTTTGGAGTAGCACTTGTGAACAGCACACAAGTAGCGCTACACTACTGATACTTCAGTGTTAAAGCTCCGACTTGATAACACAGGTTGGTTTTCACGTAGCATGCGACAAGCACAAATAAACGGTATCAGGAAACTGACACATACTTTCTCCCTTTTAGCCTAACTTAAATGAAAAAGATTATACTTTTTATTTACTAAATATAGAATATAAAGTATGTTGAATGTACAGAAAATCTTCTATATTTGTTGTTTTCAAAAATATCTACCCAAATCCCTTTTATGGAGGCACTACAGTATCCTTTGCTACACACAGTGGTTAAAAGAGGGGAAATGCCCCTACCCCCTCCCCCCAGGGTTATGTGGCATCATATTTCGAACATCCTCTGCTTGTCAATGCTAACTTGACCTGCATATCAAGTTTTAATGGTATTGATCAGTAGATAAGAGAGAAATAGTAATTTTTGTATTCCCCCATAAGAATAACTAGACAACGTACTGCGTTTAACGAAAAATGAAAATTGTAATTTATTCCGCAACCAGCAATCAAAGAATAGTAATTCAAAATACTAATTTGTTTAGTTTTTTAGCTCTTTTTAATGGTGAATAGTAATATTTTTTTAATTCATATTTTTTTATAAAAAATTTTAAAAACTGAATTTTAGATATTTTAAGTCCTGTAATTTCTGAACCCGAATTTTTCCAGAAATGCGAGTGGTGTAATTTTATTGTAAACCTTAAGTTCTACAAACCACTAAAGTTTAATCAAAATCGTTGGAGCCGTTTTTGAGAAATTTGGATTTTTCATGATTTTTGGCGATTTTTGAGGGATAATTACCTATAAAATCAAAAATTCAAAAAATGGAAAAGCTCCTGCAGATATCGTGGATTAGTACCTACATACAAAATTTCATAAAAATCGGCCCATTGGTTAGGGCTCTAGCTCTGTACACATACAGACAGACAGACAGACAGACAGACAGACAGACAGACAGACAGACATCACGTAAAAATCACTTTTTTGGATTCAGGGAGCACCAAAACAAATATTATTTCCACTAAGAACTCAAATTCGAAAAATTTGGCGAAAACAATACTTTCTCCATATACTATGTATAAGGGGGAAAAGTAAAAATGCTTGTCGCATTGAGCTTGTCACACCAGTGTGGAGGGCGCCTTAATTTAACATGTTAACTGCAGCTGACTTGGATTACCATGGAATTATAATTGATTAACATGGAATTATATCCAATGTTCATGTTTAACATGGCAACCATTGCAAACGTGTTAATTCACTTGGGGAGACTTCTCAATGAAACCATACATACTTCTTTGCAATGTGCAAGTTTTCCTACTTTGTAAACCCTTGGAAAGCAGAGTTTTGTATTGTTTTTATTTTTTTGTAATTTTGGAAAGGTTTCTAACTTCTGAATCTCATTAAAATTAATCCTACTGCCATGAACTAGCTTAAAGATAACAGTACTAATCACATTTTTGCCAGGCAAAGTCTCCCACCTACTTGACTGATAGATAGTAACGCAATTAATTAGCCCAAATGTAAGACCTATTGTCCAAAATAATTATGACTGTTTCTTTAAACAAATTTTATTCACTTCCCAATGAACATTTCACAACCAATTAATTATGACTATTTTTTTATGTTCTATTCATTGAATGAACATTTCACTTGATATTAATAGCTCACTGATGCTGTTGCTGTTGTTTTACTCACTGTAAAGTACACAACGCTTTTCACTCAACTCAAAAACAACACTTATTATTAAAAACCTAACTGTCTAAACCAAGATGGCGGACTTTAAAGGTGACGTAGTTGGTAGTGCTGCAGTCTTACCCAAAATCCCTTGTTTTCCAATTCGGTGGTTGCCCTATATTGTCTTGGGTCTTCCAAGGGAGTATGGGTATGATTGCAGCCCTACCAACTCCAATACCCCTTCAAATGTTACCCCCTAAAACTGGCTGTGTTGCAATCGTGACTTTTAGTACCCCTTTCTTAAATGATAGTCATATCAAATTAATTAGATAATCATTTTGTTGGTGATTAAAATAACTAAGATTGACAAAGTAATTTTAGTTTATATTTTGTATGGATTAAACAATACAATTGCAGTATTCATAAGGCATGTAATATTGGTGCAGCGTTCTGGGAAGATTTGTTCAGCAGTTCTAAGGTTAATACTGTACTGTTGTGGAATCGACTAGAGCTCTCCACCTAATTGGTACTGAGATATGACCAGAAATCTAATGTTAACTCGTTTTATGAAATCTTACATAAGCAATCTAATAGATTCAATTAGTCCTTAAAATCCGGATTTCGGTAGGTAACCATGGAACCATCATCAGTTAGGACTAAATAATAAGTAGCCTAACTAAATATTCATTCATAGGATTTTGTCATGATTTTTTTTTTAATTGTCAACTGATATACCAAAACATATATTTAAAAAAAGGTTATCTTATCATCCTTTACCTAATTCATGAACTTAACCTCAAACTGCACATATGAATGCCTCTTAAGGTCTGACCAAAAACCAATTTAGCTACCTTTTAGTGGCATTTTATGTTGGCGTACCAATAGGTACCAAAACTGTTGATGGTCCTGCAGGTACTGAAATCTGGATTTTAAGACTAATATAATCTACATGGTTCACACTTTTGGTTTTAATGATTTCCCTGCCCAAAAAGTTAATTTTCCCTGACTCTCGACTTGGATTGCAAACTTTATTTAGGGTACAATGGTTTCTATTTTTTTAATATTATTTTTTATCAGCTTCCATCTTTCCTAAAGCCGTACATCGCTCTCCTGTTTATCTAGGTTTTTAAAATATTTTATGTTTACATTATTTTGTTGTTTGATACATTTAATGCCTTCCAAGTCGTGGTTTACTTCCTCTTCGTTGTACTGTAAACTGATTTAACAAAAATTCAATATTTTTTGATTTTTGAACAATATTGCTTTAGTACAAGTTTCCCTGACTTGTATAAAACATTTTGGCATTTTTTCTGACCTTTTACAAGATCCCTGTCTTTCCCTGACTTTCCAAGAAGTATGAACCAAGAATCTATTAGATTACGAAGGTAATATTTCCTATAGTATAATTAAATCTAGCAATCTGAGGCATCAATGCCTGATGGTTGCTAGTGACTCAGAGATACTCACACACGTGGTTGGCGACCTTGCACTGACGCAGAGCCTCGTTGAAGCCCTCACACAGTGTCAGGTCACTCTGGCCCTGCGCGCACTGTAGGAACTGCTTGATCTCCCAGGCGCACGGCCCCGTCGGCTCCTGTGCCCCAGCGCCTGCTGAGTAGTTGTTGGCGGGGGCCGCAGCGGGGGCTGCAGCTGCCTCTCCAGAGCCGCCTCCGCTGAACATCCCGGTCATGGCATGGCCCAGGGTGTGGCCCTATCGTGACAGATTACGGTTAAGTCACTTTCTACTTCGTTCACTTTCTAAAGTTTGGAATAATTTTGTCATGCTTTAAAATTCAGTTGCATTAATTAAATATAAGTTTATTATTGATTTATTTGGACTTTACCTATCGCTTCAAGTGTTTAAAATTACACTACTTTTTTGTATCTATATTTGTTAGTTTTGTGTTTGTGTAAATTAAATGTAAAGAACAGAATTGAAGGAAATCAAAAAAAATTTAGGTTAGTTAGGTGTAAGAATTTGATATTTAGATGTAAGTAGGGTTCAATTGATAACGGGAGGAGTTTCCTTACCTCCCAAAACGTAGTGTAGGTAGTTTTAAACACTAGAAGCGATAGGCAAAAGTCCAAATAAATCAATAATAAATTCATATCCATCGCTATTGCAAGTTTCAAAAATACAGTACACATAATTAAGTACCTACCAGGGAGACCAAGCCATACTCGGTGATATTTGATTCATTTCATGAGTGAATCTATATGCAATCTTTATTCAATGGTTCTAGTCACTGTTGTTTTTAAATCATTTGTTGATAGTACTTTACCTTGTGCAAGTGCTAGTTTAACAATTCACTGGTTAATTCACACCTGTTATGATTCTTTTGTTTTTGAATAGAAACGCCATATAAGCCCAATGTTCAAATTGGCAATGTTCAAATGAGATTGTTAACAAAAATATGAATTGTCCTGGGGTTGAGGTTTTTACCAATTGATTTTGTTAGGTTCAAAGCCCCGAGTTCAAAATTTTTAACAAAATCTTTCCCACTTGAGTCAGAGAAAGATTTTCAAACAGCAAACAGATTGCTCGTATTAGAGCAAAGGATACAAATAAAGATTTCACCAACAACACTTCATTGATTTCTAAGACCCAAAACCCTCATTTTTGGTGTTTAAGCAATGTCCTCCCATGGGATTCATTGATCCATGTTTCACTAAAGGAATTGCTCGTATAAGACGATTAAGGGCTACGTGCATATTATTAAATTAGGCCTATGTTCAACCTTCAAACCTTGAAGGCCTATTAATAAAACTTGATTTAATTAAGTGCAGATAGGCTAGTTTTATTTATGAATTTATAATAAGCTTGTATTTTTAAGCCTGCAGCACATTTTAACTACTTAAAATGGGCAAATAACATTGAAAATTCTTACTAGAGATGTGCCATATCAGATATTTCTCTATGATAATTTCAAACATATTATTTGAAAATTTCTAATATCAAATCACCCTGAAACTGAAAATTCAGGTATTCAGGACACCATTGTATCTGTATTTTAGAAAGAGAGCACCTAAAGGCCTATTGTGTTACACTGACCGAATTGCATTTAACATACATTGAGCTAACATTTTGAGCTCCCAAATAACAATATGAACAAAGCGCTGATGCATATTAGTGAGAAATGTTAGTATTAGCGTATGTCTAATAGGTCGTACCACATATTAGTTCCTCGGCGATCAGTTTAGGCCACTTGATAACAGCGGACAAGAGAGCTTACAGTTGGGCTGTAGCCAATAGCATGGTTACACTGTCACTGTTGCCATTTTTCCATAGAAAAATATCACTCGAATGTTATTCCGATCAACTCGTGTGCAGTTTTGGCAATGCAGCACGTCTACTATTGGCTGGTCTCAGATGGCCCTGCAAGACACACCCTCAACTGGCAACTCTCTTTCCCGCTGGAATAATATAGTCCTTCCTGTAATACAGCTTACAATTTGGTAACCTAATACTCACAACAGCAGAGCCGATAGCCACTCCTCCAGCTGTTGCTGCCATCTGCTTGAACATGCTAGGTTGCTCTGGGGCCGCCATTGGCTGAGCGGCTGCGGGCCGAACCGGGGCCGGTGGAGGGGGTGCTGACCTCATCGGCACATTCCTGGGGACAAACCAATCAAAACTTAACAAATTCGTAACAACACTATGCAACTATGTTATGCTTAAATAGGTGTTTCCAACATACCACAGACAAATTTAGTCAAATAGTAAATGAATTGTTGGACGTTGAGCAGAATATCATTTTTAATAGCTCACTGCAGCAGCGACAAGGTCACACATAAATATGTGTATGTTAATCATAGGACTACTACCGCTGTTTAGGTTCCACTAAAAACAGACACCAGTTTGTAATTTTTTTTAGACCTTACTTTACAGAGTTATTAGGCCTACCGAAGATGTAGGGTAAAAATATGTTTTATTTGTCAGTTTAAAAATTGTTATTTTTAAATAAATTTATCAATTTCACCCTCGAGTAAGAACATCACCTCCATTTTTCGAAAACATGCTTTCATGGGGAAGACAACATTAAAAATGTTATATAATGATGGTGGCCGATTCAATGTTCGTTGGCAACAACAATTACAAAGAAGAAATGGTGGACTTTCAATAAAAGAGTTATAGTTTTTAAGCAAGAAGGTAATAAATTAAGCATGATTGTCACAATTTTCATTGATTCAACAAACATGGGCTGGGGGACGAACCGTCCTGGGACCACCCGTCCCCTGAGAGGTTGGAGGCTCTGTGCAATGGCGGTCCCTGTCTGGTGGACTTAGGGGGACGTCGGGTGAGAGGGCGAATCGTCCTCGGGTTATGTCCCCGACAGAGCCCAGGAGCTCGGTAGGGTTCTCTCTCTCTTTCTGGAGCGAGACAGACTGACCCCGTTCTACCACGTTTCCCATCCCTCCTTTCCGGTGGCTGCACAATATCCCAAGGGAGACGTGCCTAGCCGGCTATGCCAGGGCCTACTAATCCCCCCAAAAACAAACAAACAAAGCCGTGTGCTTATAAGTCGTTGTCAGGAAAACTAGGTGGTTGGTCCTACTGATCAATTAAAACTTATGTTAATAATCATTTTCTTTTCCGCTCAGTTAACAATATCAATTAACACTGATACCATGTCAGTACCGTGTTACAAACAGTTCTAATATTCCCACTTCAATTCAGTCCATAGTAGAGCCAATGACTCAATGATGAATACAAAGCTCGAAGTTACTTGCAGAGATAAGATGGATAGGCTACACGAGTGGCACCGAACCGGCAGCATTCGGAATTACCCGTTTATCTCCGTCTATCTCTGAGAGAGGATCCTTGCAATAACGACACATAAGATAGTTTACAGACAGCATTGGATAGACTAAGAACTCGTACAAACAAAACTCATAATTTTTATTTGATAGAACTTTTAACACTTTACCCTTTTTTAGACCCTTAAAGTTTTCAGACCCTAGAGAAATAAAATTCTGTACAAAGTCAGGTTTTAAATATTCAGTGAAATAATATATATATATACATATTATTATTAGCATATACATATTTATATTACCTTTTTACAGTCCTAACTAACACTGTACAATTTTCAAATTTTGCGGTTTTCCGTATAAGTATACTTACATAATAACTTACTTACAAATAAAATTCTTTCCCCAACATATTATACATTTCTATATAGGGCATTGAATGTCCTACTAAATGTATATATAGTATTTGGAGGAATAAATTTCTAAAAAAAGTTATATACTAAATACCGTAGAATTTTTTTTCCCCGAATACCCTAAAATTTCCAAAATTCATCTAATCATAAGTGAAAACAATTGTTTACCATCAACTTTATGACTTTTTTACATTTCTTATTTCATTATCTTTACAAATACATATTATTATTAGCATATAGCCTACATATTTACATTACCTTTTTACAGTACTAACTAACACTGTACAATTTTCACATTTTGCGGTTTTCCGTATATACTTACATAATACTTACAAATAAAATTCTTTCCCCAACATATTATACATTTCTATGTAGGGAATTGAATTGTCTACAAAATGAATATAATGAATTTTCCTTAAAAAATCAGACGAAAAAGTTTTACCGGGGCTGCTTTAGAGATTTCAAAAAGAAATTTCAATTTTTTTTTATTTTTTTTACTTTGCTGAAAAAACTACCTCTTAGATCTTTTTTATTTTACTATTTTCAGATTTCCCTGTTCTTTCTGAACAAAATGAATATGTGGTTGGCTATGTTTAGTTCTCATTTCAATTTTATACGAATTTTCAAAAAAAGGTCTGCAAAATCGCCAAAATTGGTTGGCCATTCCACACTTTAACATTGGCCACTGCTAGGGTTAGCCATAGCCTAATTGAGTCACACATTGTGTACTCCATACCTTTAAGGGGTAAATAGGGCTTTAAGACACATTTAACCCTAGCCGTGGCCATATGTCGTTAAACGATAGATTTTTGTGTTGCCTTAAAATGGCCACTATCGCAAAACGACAGTCCTGGTCGAAATTTTTTTAACGGTAAAAAAACATTAATAGTCAACTCAGAAGTGAACAATATTTATACCATTCGAAAGATCACATTCTGAACTTCCATTTTATTACATAAATGAACCGTTTACAAGTTGTATAACAATGTCACGACGATTATAATTACAATGAAATTTTGGCGCTACGCCATTCCTGCAGTCGACGCTCGGAAAATGTAAAAACACGACTACAGTGGAATTACCCTGCTCGGGTAATTTTTGTCTTAGGATGTTGCGGGTGGTACCACTGCATAGCCAAAGAGTTTAGTTTCACTGTGGTATTGATTTTTAGAACGAAATATTGATTGCACAACAGTTACGATTTTATGAACACAGCTGTTTTCTGACTTTTTAACAGTTGGCCATCTGACGTTATGCGACAGATTTTAAAATACGAATTACATCCAGTGCAAGTTATAAATACTAGTCATATAATATTTCATTTTGAAGAGGAAGAAATTTAGCTTTTGACATTGGCAGCCTTGCGCATCATCTTTTCCGCCTCGCTGTGGGAGAAGAAGGAAATACGTCACTCTTCTGACATATAATGCGTCGTAGAAGTCGCCATCACATGATTCTTTCGCCGTGCTATGTGAGTTCGCGCTCGCTTGTTATCCGCGAATTATTGCTAAATCCTTTATTATTTCGGAGTGTTAGTGTTAGTGAAGTGTATGTGTGTATATAACAGTAATCTTTATGCATTTTATTATGCATAAATATTACTGAAGTGTGTGAAATAGTGTTTCTAAAAAGTTGTTTTTCTTACAATGTCTCGAATGTTCGATTGTGATAATAAACCAACAGGATAACATAATAATGGGACGGGGGTGAGTAATTATATTTATTTTTATTACTTTTACAATTGTAAGGTAGGATATATTTCATTTATTGAGTAGGCCTAATATCAAAAATAACAACTCGCTTCGCTCGCTGGGGGCTCCGCCCCCAGACCCCAGACCAGACCTACAATCACACGTTATCTCTTATATAATATGCCACTACCCTGTGTATATGTATATTTATATATTTTATTGTTTCTAAATACCTGCAGGAATAATATATAGATATAATATACTAAATGTATATATAGTATTTGGAGGAATAAATTTCTAAAAAAAGTTATATACTAAATACCGTAGAATTTTTTTTCTGAATACCCTAAAATTTCCAAAATTCATCTAATCATAAGTGATATCAATTTTTTACCTTCAACTTTATGACTTTTTTACATTTCTTATTTCATTATCTTTACAAATATATACATATTATTATTAGCATATACATATTTACATTACCTATTTACAGTACTAACTAACACTGTACAATTTTCACGTTTTGCGGTTTTCCGTATATACTTACATAATACTTACAAATAAAATTCTTTCCCCAACATATTATACATTTCTATGTAGGGCATTGAATGTCCTACTAAATGTATATATATAGTATTTGGAGGAATAAATTTCAAAAAAAAGTTATATACTAAATACCGTAGAATCTTTTTTTTCCGAATACGCTAAAATTTTCAATATTCATCTAATCATAAGTGATAACAATTTTTTACCATAAACTTTATGACTTTTTTACATTCCCTATTTCATTATCTTTACAAATATATACATATTATTATTAGCATATACATATTTACATTACCTTTTTACAGTACTAACTAACACTGTACAAATTTCACATTTTGCGGTTTTCCGTATATACTTACATAATACCTACAAATAAAATTTTTTCCCCAACATATTATACATTTCTATGTAGGGAATTGAATTGTCTACAAAATGTTTATAATGAATTTTCCATAAAAAATCGGACAAAAAAGTTTTACCGAGGCTGCTTTTGAAATTTCAAAAATAAATTTCAATTTTTTTTTATTTTTTTTACTTCGCTGAAAAAATTATCTCTTAGATCTTTTCTATTTGACTATTACATGATGCCCCTGTTCTTTCTGAACAAAAAGAATATGTGGTTGGCTATGTTTAGTTCTCATTTCAATTTTATACGAATTTTCAAAAAAAGGTCTGCAAAATCGCCAAAATTGGTTGGCCATTCTACAGTTTTTGGCTGGCCACTGCTAGGGTTAAATAAGATCCTTACGTGGCAGAAAAAAACCATTAGAGCTATTTTCAGGCTTTCACCATAGGAACACTGCAGTGGTTTTGAGGGAAATAGGCTCAGTTACTATCCCCTGCCTTCAAGAACCAAAACAGCATCTTATGGGTTAAGAACTCACCATTATAACACTAGGCATAGAGTTAAGTATGTTGAAGACAAGACCCTAAGTTATAGTTAAGGCCTAGGCTATCATTAGGTATAATGTGACCTTGATTAGCTGGCCTAGGCTATCAATAGGTATAATGTGACCTTGATTAGCTGGAAGTTTCCATGAACTTAAAACCATAGCCAACTTGAGACTGTTATAAATTGCTATAGGTTGATTTTATAGCACATTATGACTTGAATAACAGTTACAATTGTTAATTTTTTGGAAATTTTCAAGATGGGGATTTTTATCATTGCACAATAGGCTAAATATCACACCTGAAGGTAGTTACATAATATGCCTTAATGATCATATTAGCCAGTCGAGAAAAAGGTCTTAACACGACTTAATAGGTTTTTAAAGGAAATAGTAATCACCAAGGCCTATAGGCCCTAGCAGACTAATTCCTGGTTCTAAAGTTAATCTCAATATCTTACCTGCTAGGAGTTGGGGAAGGAGACCTTCCGCGACGCGGCATTTTTTATCAGCTATAAAATAACTTTAAAATACCACCAAAAAGGTGAAAAAACTGCACAAGGCAAATGCAACTTATCCTTTCTCAAGGGCGATAAATTTAATTGTAATTACGTGAACTTGATGGCGATGGCGACTTCTAGAATTCTGGTTTTCCTTTTCCGTCTGATCTAAAAACGTCATGTGGTAATGCGGTATAAGCAGTGACAACAACACTGTTAAGTGAAAATACCCTTTTAGTTAAAACATGTAAGGAAATACTCCCTCTTTCTTTTGATTCAAAATTATAATACAAACTTTAACCATTGATTATACGTATTTATTGGCTGTCTATGTATGTAGATATGTATGTATAAACATAATATAATTTATTTATTCAATTGTAAAACAAGCACAAAGATATGTGACAGTGTTTTTTTTTACAATGTTGCCGTCCCATTACTCACACATTAGTAGCACACATCGTTGGCCCAACGATTGGGAATGGTTGGGATGGTTGGAAGTGGTTGGATAATGGTCGGTTGGCAAATCCAACCATAGCAGACATTGGGCCATCAAAAGCTATTGTTGGCAAATCTTACTATATTATAGCCTATTATTGTTAATTATATATTAATATTGACGTTTATATAATACTGTACCGTATTAACATCATATATTTTTTTTATTATAATTATATTAAATATACATATTAATTTGCTTGTAGTTTAGCTTATTATATTTCATAGCAAGAATATGCAATAAATCAAAAGAACCAAATTACATTGTTCCAACTTTTATTACGGTACTCTTATTACAGTGATTTGCGAAAGTAGATTAATCTATAGATGAATAAAATGAAAGTATTGTCTAAGTCGTGTAAGTGTAGACTATTGGTAATTTTTATATCCTAGTCCTTCCACTCACTTTCGTGAGTCAGAGTGAACGTGGGGGTTAAGGCGTGTGTACAGTAAGTCAGAGGTCGTAGGATCAAGACTCGACCAGAACACAATATTTTTGCTATTAAAATTATTAAAAAAATTATATTATTGGTTTATCAAGCCAATTCAGTTGGAAATCGTCTTTTTTTAAATAAAACATAACCATTTAAATGCAAAATTATATACTGTTGGCATTTTATTGGATATTGGTTGGCATTGTGCATTAATATCTAAGTGGGGCGGAGTCCGTCCTGAGGTCTGGCGGTAAAACAAATATTATCTGCACATTTGCTGTCTCCTATAATGTAATATTTGGTGTTGGAGCAGTTTTTAGGAGCTTTTTTTGGTATGAAGTGGAGTACTACCTTTTATTCGTATAAATCTTTTTACCTTAAGAATAACTTGGAAACGTTTAGGCCAGTGGGGCGTAACCCTAAGCCCGGGATTATAAATGAAACGCATTAAAATGTCATGAATCACTGAGAAAGACTGGTTAATCCAACAAAAATAACAACTTTTGCAGTGGGGCGGTGGGTGGGGCAGTGGGGGCAGTAGCCCTTAGGATAGAAAAGAACCTATATAACGTTGCGGCATTTTTCAAGGGACGTGCCTTTGTAAAAAAAACCCAAAGAACCATCGCACGTCGAAATTGGGTGCTGGGAAGGTGGCAAGTGGTAGAAGAAGCCAACGGGGTGGAGTCATGGTGTCATAAACAAATTATCAGAAGTATTTTAGTCTCCCAAACAGGAGGAATGGTCCGAGATAATTTAGGATTCGTTTTTCGAGTCAATGAGTAAACATGTTTTCTCCATAATAATAACAACATGGCTGTTGGTGCCACTGGGGTGAAGCCCTGAGGTAAGAGGAGTACAAATTATTTACAATTTGTTGGTCCCCTAATAACAATGTGGCCCAAGAGCAGCTTTGAAGACCCTTTTTCGCAACCACCCGGAGTACAAATTTCTTTTCTCCGTTAGAATAACATGGTAATGTTTTAGCCAGTGGGGAACATTATAATAATTATTATTATTAATATTATTTTCTAAAAAAAACGGAAAGTAATAATTTGTTCTTTGCTATTTACCACCATACAGAGCTATGTGGAGTTGTGGAAGTTTATCATAAAAAAAATATATCTGAATCTGGTAAATAATTTCCTAACTCCAGAGTAAAACAAACCCTCTAATTAATTTTTCCTTTTAATTTGTGAGTTATAGTGGGCATATAAAAGCCACGATTTTTTTCGATTTAAATCAACAACAAATTGTGGACAACATTTCAGGGTTAACAAATCGACACCCCAGAGCCCCTTTTTGAGTGGCGGAGATAGCCCCCTTATTTGGTAAATGGGAGGGGGACGGGGCAGTTGAGTAAATATATTAGTGGAATTGCAATTGCAAATATGTGAGATAAACTTTAAATGGATGGGGACAAAACATTCAAAACATAAATTAGGGGAATTTGAGTACCTTGTAAACAAAAGGGGGTCTCTGAAGGTGTCGCCGATGGTTCCAATGAATTTCTCACCCCAAAAATAATTGGTGTATACAAAAAATTGTGAAAATAAAACACGGGAAAATGTCAGCCCCCTATAGCCATAAGCCTACCTGTATTAAATTTGTTTTCCTCATTTGTTTTTACAATACAAGTATATTTATTTCTTTATAGATATTTAATTACATAATCGATGAGCCTATTCTTTTAACTATCATTGTTTACACTCTATGCGTAACTTGCACTTCCATCTGGCTGACTTTAACTTCACCAATCATATGGTATGGTTAATTGATTATTTGGAGTGTGCGTGTGCGGTGCGTGCGTTGTTTCTTATTTACAAATTACGTCGTGATTTCTTTAAGGTTAGATTCGGACGTGGAAATAGAAACACTGGAAATATTATAATAAATTTGTTATACAAACAATTAATCTACATATAAAATCTCAATTTTTTTCTTCTAGCCTCTATTTTAGTATAATAATGTCGCGTTTGATTATCAAAAATCTACCTAACACGGTAAGTTCAATTTTTGACCTAATCTGATCTTGATTGAATCTGATCTTGATTGAACTATTTAGATGCAAATATGACGATAATAGTCTGGAATAGGTTTCTAATATATAGCCTAATCATTTTATGTCCACACATCCTGCTGTGGAATAGCAGACAATCTCCCAAAAAATTCCAAAATCTCAATCTGTCTGTCATATACTAGGCCTAGGCCTACGGTATATTTCTGTTAACCTACTACCTGATTTTCAATAACAACCAGTATCTACTGGCTCTAGGGCAGTGCGACCATGCTCCAGCAAGGGCACTAAACGCAGAGTAGTTGATAGCGCTAAAATAAGGTATTTGTAAACAGAGTGAACGACATTTGATTTCATAAATTTACTTGTTACTTGATTCCTCCATTATTTACCGACACTGTTGGATAGATTATGTCACTATTTAAAACAAACTGAACACCACTATATACCACTATAAACTGAGTCAGGACAAAACCCAGAGTTTAATTTGCATGCCAAGAAGCAGGCACATAGGTAATGAGTCAGAGAACAATTTGCATGATATCAAAATTTTAGGTTTGTTTATTAATAGGAATTTTAATTGGTATCTGCATGTTGAATTTGTATGTACCCTAACAGACTTGCTTGAGTAATTTATTTACTAACCCATTGAGGTAGTAATTTTATGCTATTTGCAGTAGCCTATAACGGGAATTGATTGGTGCTGCACTCTAGTAGCAAAATATGTAACTAATGACAGCGGGCATCTACAATTCTATCCACTAGGGGCGCGGACTGACTGAAAAACCTTAATGTCGCCGCCAGGCCTGGGCCTGGGTTTTGGTCGTGTTAGCTGAGTTGGCTACGTCGTGGAAACACTTTGGCCAGGTGGTGATACAATGTTCGTGGGTTCGATTCCCGCACACGACCAAAACTGACCAGTTGTGCAACTCTCAATGAGTTAACTGGTCTGTGGCAACGTTGGTGGGAGGGCCCAAGTAAAACAAACGGTGGCAGGCTTGCTTGGAAGTTGACGGGATCGGTTAATTCTTTGAGACTTGCCCATGGTCAATACTGGTTTTGCTAATTTTTACTTATGTATACTGTGTGTGTGCCAATGTGACTCTCTAAACTGAAACAAAACAACATTTTAATTAAAATACACCATTAATCCATTTAAAAATACCAATTTTACACTCCAATTCACAGGTTAATAAAATTACAAGTAAGGAACGAGACCAGCTCGTATGTCTACGCTAATGGGTTAAGTAACCTTGTTAAGTTAGTTCCTGAAACATATCTTCTGTCTGCATATTACGCTTTCTTTCACTCAATCTTAACTTATGGCTTGATCCTCTGGGGGAACAGTTGTCACATTAAAAATGTACTCTTGCTGCAAAAAAAGGCAATCAGGATTGTTACTAAATCTTCTTTCTTTGAGCACTGTAAACCACTTTTTGCTAGAACTAAGGTTCTGACGGTTGTCAATCTGTATATTTTTGTATGTTTATTGCACGTGAGGAAAAACTCTGCTGTCTTCCCCCTTAGAAGACAGCACATAATACAAGAAAACAGTCTTTCATCGATGTGCCATATTGTAGATTAAGTGTTTGTGCCAATAGTTACCCTATTTTATATCTTAAATTATTTAACAAGCTGCATGTTGACACAAAGCTGCTACCTTTTCGTTCTTTTAGAAATAAGATCTATGATTGGCTAACTCAGAATCCATTTTTAGCGAATTTCCCCTATAGGGAAGAAGCTATTACCGTAGGTGGCATGGTAAGACTTAAGCCCGAGACCATGATAACTTTTCGTTTTGAGGCCCCCAGAAGCCAGAAACTCAATTCGTTCAAATTTATATATATGTATATATGTAAGTATGTAGCTTGAACTAGTTGTGGTATATTGATATCAGCACAAAAAACTAGTTTTTTGTTGATAGTCCCCGTAGCAGCAAACCTGCATCCTCGGCCCCCATGTTATTCATATGGAGAATAAGTAAAGTTGTATATCTCCCTTAATTATGAACCTAAATTAATAAAACTTGGTATAGAGCTTCACCTGGTTCAGTTATATTGATAATTGCAAAAAAACCATATTACTTATCTTCCTCGTTGCAGCAAACCTGGGTCCTCAACCCTAATGTTATTCTTATGGAGAATAAATAAAATGCTATATATCACTATATGGATGTATTTTTGTGAAACTTGGTAAGTAGCTCTATGTAGTAGTGAGTCACATATATATGCATTGGAAATTCGTTGAGTACGCCGGTTTGCTGCGACGGGGGTATATGATATAAGAGAGTTTTTTTAAAGTCTGATACTGTATAAGGAAAAATAAGTATTAGGGCTTGGCCAATTTTAGAAACCTTGCCAAATCAGATGTTTTCATTGATCAGTACTTACGATAAGGATTTTGCATGAACCATTTAATTTTTATTGTTAATATAACTGTATTTTTTATTATGAATGTTTGTCCTAAGTTTGAATTGCACAATTTTGTTTCTAATCGTAGAGTGCTTGTCTACTCTCTTTTGAAATTGTAATGCTGACTGTTGATTGTAATTGCTCATTTGGACTTATGGATTGTTATGCATGTATTTAGGTTATTATTCTATTACCTTGGCCTACTGCTTGTTTTTATTTCTTGTTTTATTTTATAACTTAAATTTTGAACAATTGCATGTACCTATATTGCCTGACCATGTCTTTTGCATGATTGTAGTGCTGTCTGACAATAAACGTTGATTATTGATTATTGATTATTCAAGATGGCAGGGGATTTGTTAGCTGACAACTGGCACCTCATTAAGCTCATTCAGCGAATAAAGAGGTCTACCACCAGGCAGTCCCTCATCACAGTTTTGAATTGCTTTACATCAAGGAGGTGTACTCTCTCTGTTAGCCTAAGGAGTTAAGGATTTTCATTGCAAAGTAGGGGTACCCTCTCGCGTACTGCTGAGGCGACATCGAGGCATGTCCAGATCTTAACCCTAGGACTGCCATTGGCCGATTACTCGGACATTGCATGTGTGCGCCTAATGTCCTTTGGCCGATACTCGGACAGTTGGGTAATTTTTTGTTTAACTGTTTATAATGCATTGACGATGACCTATAAACGTAATAATATTGATGCCATTTTAAAGAGGAGATTCTAAACTTTCATATACAAACGAACCTTGTAGCAGTAAAGGATCGATACAATTGCTATTATAATTTGAACTAAATTTAGCGTGTGAAACATTTTTGACTCGTGAGCGGCGGGTTCTCGAATAACATGTGTTCATATCTTTCTATATATATATTCTTTTTCATAAATATATTTACTATAAATATATGTACCATTTATCATCCTATTTTATTAAAAAAAGTTATTTATAGCTTTGAAGAACTAATTTTGGCTTTCGGCAAAACACAAATTTTGTTTTTTAATTAATATAAAGTCATAAAAACAGTTATTACTTTGTACAAAAGTGCATTATTTCCAATAATTGTATTGTTAGGCCTACCTGTAGTAATATAACAGTTTTAGTATATTACTTTTATACTTTTGATTTTTTTTATATACTGTATGTACAGCGCAAGTTTTTTGATTTTTTCCGGTTTTAGTATTTCTTTCTATAATTTGGGATACATTTGGGGTACATTTTTTTATGGAAATAAATCAAAACACATTTCCACGTAGGTAAATAAATTGCCTACATTTTATATATCTTCGATTGTCTGTAAAAAAATTAGTGTGAAAATGCTAGGACTTTACTTTTGAAAATTAGTTTAAACATTTTATAAAATTTTGGTTTTTAACATTTTGCAAAAAAAATTCTGACATGGTTTTATTTTATTTTATTCAGAATCCATTTCTTTTTCGGAACAAAACGAGTGTACATATGACTAAGTTATCAACAGTAGATTAGGCACTGTGAATGTTTAAAAAAACTCTGCAAAATGGCAAAAATTGCTAGGGCACCAGCAACTTAGCATAAATCAGCTAAATTGATGCTCCCCACGGGTCATTCAACATCAGATCAACCAATGCTCAGAACCTCACCACCTCAAATAATTATAATTTGTTGTGTATTTGTTCTTATAATCAAAACTAATAAAAATGCAGTTTCAGATTTTTCGGCATCTAAGTTATATAACCATCCTAAGCTTCCTTAAGAGGTAAAGAACTCTAGCAATTTTAACAATCAGAGTACCTTGGTTATATGATGTTACTAACCTAGCTTGGGATCGATCAAGAATCCAATAGGCATGCCTATTACATATTGTATCGAACACCCACCTAAGCCTAAGCCAAATAAAGAAATACCTCTTGAGTTATAATACTATGAAAAATTACCAGAGCTACTTGCTTAAGTGAATGCTCTGTGTGAAGTAAGTGTATACATATGTCCCACTAGCCATGTGAATAGGCCGCTACCGGTAATCACCTAACCCAAATGCTCAAGAAAAGCATAACCCAAACAATAACAATATTATTATTTTTGTTTCAGATAACAGCTGAGAAGCTTAAAGAGCGTTTTGCTGCAAAAGGAGATGTCACTGATATCCAGCTGAAGTATACCCCAGATGGGAAATTTCGCCACTTTGGATTTATCGGATTCCAAACCAAAGATGAGGCTGACCGCGCTGTGGAGTACTTCAATAACACTTATATAAACCAATCCAAAATAACTGTTGCACACTGTGTTGATCTTGGTAAAGTATTGTTTTATATCAAATCA
Organism: Allygus modestus; assembly: GCA_963675035.1. NCBI lineage: Eukaryota > Metazoa > Arthropoda > Insecta > Hemiptera > Cicadellidae > Allygus > Allygus modestus. Next base: position 448,060,067 of record OY776111.1, read on the forward strand.
AATCAAATCATTTATTGTCAAGATTCAAGATTTATTGACCATTATATAAATACATGCAATAGGTCTTGTCACACTCATTACAATAACAGATCAATTGAAGTATAGCCTACATTACAATCTAAAACAAGTCTAGGCTAACTAATTAGAATACATGCTTCAAGGATGCACGGCAGTCAAAGTTAACTAAAATAGCATTATTATGCATTAATGCACTCAAGCTCCCTCCAAAAACTAAACTAAACTACATGCTCAAGGATGCAAAACTGTTGAGTTTAATAAATAACATGATATAGCATAACAAATTGTGTTGATTACGTTCAAGCTCACTTCAAAACATGCATTAGCTGGAAATGCCAGTAAATATCAATGTCCAGTCAGAAATCAAGCAAAAAATAGATTACTAGTATCTGCACAGGGAAATTCACTCAACTTGTAAAAAGGTCTTTCAACTAGCCATGAGAACAAGACTTTCTTAAATCTACAGATAGACAAGCTGAACACTCACATGCATCTTATTAAATAAACTACCTAATGCTAACAGCCTCATGAGAAGACAAAACTTTAAAAAGTCTAGTGTAGGGCCTATTTATTAAGTTACAGTTTCTGGTATCGTGGTCATGCACATGCTTACTTAATGTAAAGCCATCAAAGTTCTTCTTAACATGCAGCAAGCAAATAAAAATATACAAATTAATCACAGTAAGGGCTTTCTCTTGAATGAAAATAGGCCTACAGTGAGCCCTTGGCTCTTCATCGACAACAAGCCTTTCTGTACAATAAGGACCTTTTCAGTCTTACTTGCATTACCCCACAACAACAATCCATATGGCAATATATTATTAAATCATATTGTGTCATACAAATCACAGATCATTGACAACATCACATCACAGCTCCATTGACAGCCAGGTCCAATAAATCATGTTGTGACATACTATGTAATTGTAACTTAATTTTCAAGAATAGGAGTCCTGCTTACCATCCAACCAAACAAAATAAACAGTGTATGTCATAAACAAGCGAGATACTACGCCTACATGTTTATTTTTCTCCGTAAGAACAACATTTAGCAGATGCGTACCTATCGGTATGCAGGTTTGCTGCCATAGGGACGGCGAGTTTAGTACACAAATAACAATAAACCCCAACTATATTAAGCCGCTTACTTCATCCCTCCAATTACACCACATAAATTTATAAGTGTTAAATTTCAATACTTACCAAGTTTCATTACTAGCGAGATATAAAATTTGACTTAGCCTATTCTCTATTAGATTATTGGATAACGGACTGTGTTTAGGATTTTCAGTGGCATAACTCCCGGGCCCGCAGAGCCCGCAGTGCGGGGGGCCCGCAAGCCAAGGTGGTTTTAAATTAGCATGGTGGGATGAAATTGTTCTATTCAATTTTAAAAACATTTAAAAACAGCAATAATATTGTTGCTAAACTTTAAGAATTAATTTATTTTTAGCCTAAGTAATACTATCTTTATTGTGCTTATTGTTTAATGAACTAAACACTTTAAAATTGCAATAAGTTTTATTATTTTAATTTCCCTCAATTCCAATTAATTTAAAATTAAACTTTAAAATGAGCTATTTTAACAAATATGGAGACACATCACCTACCCCTGAGCATGAGTATAGAATAGTGATAAATGATAAATCTGCGGCTCATGATAGTGTTAGGCAAGGTTCATAGAGCTTTTAGCCCAGGTACGATTATTTCCATAAGAGTAATGTTCGCAGCAAAGATTTCTTGTGATGTCGTCCAGCTGATGCATAAATCAACAACATAGTATAATTGTTGCCAACCTTACAGGGGATAATAATGGTGTACAGCTATTTTTAAATTGTCACTGGACATGCACAAAGAAAGTTTAAACCCTTAATCCATTAATCTAATAATACAAATAAATCAAAACAATAATTAGTTTCATAAAATAACAGCTGAGCAAATTATATAATTACTTAAACAGTGCTTATTTTTATTACACTGATGAGGAAAACATGATACGTGTATGATAAATAAAATGTTTCCAGCAACACTGCAGATTGGAATGGTGATCAAGAGACCTTACAGCTGCTTTTACGATGTCTCTTCCGGTTATCTAGAAAACCTTAAATATACCGGCTGCACAGACCTTACAAAGTATCTATGAACCTTGAGTGTTAGGATCCTTTTCACAAAACCTCAAGATACAACCGTAAACGCTATAGCGGCAATTTCACTGCAAACTTATGTTAATCTGAATCTGAATCCACTCCAAATACCTTTCCCGCATTTGGTCAGGGACAGAGTGAGCTACTAACCTGGTCGTAGCGAAGCGTTACGATTTGACACTTATCGACTGAATTCTTAGGTATTTTATACTACATTGCTAATAAAAAAGTTGACTAAATTGACGTCATGAAACTTTACTCAAAACATTATACCCGGGTAAATACTCAAAATTCATAAATATCCAGGTATTTTGGATATTTATGATATTTTATGAAAAATCGCCAATGTAATTTATATCTACCATTACTACCCTGTTATTATCAATGTATAAAATTTGGGGATATTTCATTGATTACATTTATTAATTATTTTACCAATAAATAATTAATAACATGGAAATTTTGTAAAAAGACCTGTCAAGCTTACAAACCACACCACTGCCAAACTATGAAGGAACTGGTTAAATACAAGACATTCTATACAAATTAAAAATATGCAATTTTATAATTGGACAAATACAGAATAAAATCACAATGTGATTAAATTTAAATTCTTTTCTTCCAAAATTTTAAATGTATTAAACACTCCAAAAGACTACCAAAGTAGTAAATACCCAGTCCTGGGTATTTATCTAGATCTTGTTTAGAAATTAAATGTATGTGGTAACCATGTTATACTCTTCAAAACAGTTTTTATGATAATTTTATAATCTTTACAGCATGGGAATGTCAATGAACCTAGTAAAAATCCCTTTAAAAATCATAAATGCCCACGTTTTGGGTATTTACCCGGGGCCTTGGGGTAAGTACACATTTTTTATTTACCTACCTGCTGGGTATTTACCCAGCCCACATCACTAGTCCCGGGCATAGTTCTTACCATGCTGACTACGATAATAGCCTCTTCCCTATAGGGGAAATTTGCTAAAATGTATTGTTTACAATTGCAGGGGATGCTAGTAAGCCAAAAGCCTGGAGTAAGTATGCACCGGACAGCTCAGCGTATAAAAAACTACATCCAAATGAAGAAAAAGATAAAACAAAAGAGGAGGGGCAGTCTGATCAGAAGGAGAAAAAGGACAAAAAAGACAAAATAAACCCTGAAATTTATGAAAAATTGAAAAAGGTAAGGATGTTTATGATCTTGCTCGTGTTGAGAAGTATCAAGAATTTGAGTAGTTAAAAATAATAGGCTATATCAGTTGAATTATTTATGCTGCTTATTTAATGAACTAGATTATAAATCTCTGGAAAATTGCTTGAGCTTTGCCCTTAGAAAGTCAAAATTTAATCAAATTGATTTTGATTGTAATCCTTTTTACAGAAATCAAATTTAGTGATACCAATGTGTGCAAATTTTTAATTTTAAAATCATTATATGTATCTTATTAGTCTGTTCTGCGTATTTTTTATACAGTAGAACTCCAATTATCCGAATTAATTGGAGATCGGGCCGATTCGGATATGCAGAAATTCGGATAATCAGGTATACCTCGGGAATTAAACAAAAAACATCACCATACATAAAAAATCAGAATTTTATCGACAAAGTTATTATAAATGTAGTGAACAGAAAGTGAGCGAACTGTGTCAAGAATATACGTCATAAAAATTAAATTACAGGAGTTAAATTGAATACAGTATATACAGTTGCTCTTTTCAATACATACTGTACATATTTCACTTTTCAATGTTGGTTATTTCACTTGAACATCTCGAGCAAAGTGAGTTTATCACTTAGCGAAAGGACAAGAAGTTTACGTTTTGTACTCATATTGAACGATAATCTCGGTGAAAGAACAGTAGCGACTGATGATGAGCAGGGCGGGAAGGGGGTATGACTCATTGTTCCCCGCGAAAATATCGTGCGGAAGGTAACAGCACGGGCTTTTATTTTAGCGCTCACGGCGCATTATCGCTACACGGGCTCCCGCTGTTATTTTCTTGATTTTTATGTTTCTATTATTTCACTCAAAATCGATTTGGATAATTGGATATTCGGATAATTGGGGTTCGGATAATTGGATTTCTACTGTACATAATTCCCTTTGACCGGCAGAGGTTTTATTTTTAACCAGTTTTAATAATCTTTACGAAGTAGCCGAGGGATGGTAATCCTAATTACACAGTATTGCCGGATTGATTTGGTGTCATATTTAATGTAAGGATTTGAAAAAAATGTTTTATTGTTACAGCACAAAGATGATCCGATGTTTTTGGAATTTATGGAAACTCATTCGAAAGAAGATGCTTTAAAAATCATCGCTGAAGATAACGATTCTGGTGTTGACGAAGAAGAGGGAAATGAAGAAGAAAATGAAAAGCCCAATGAAGAAGCTGAAGAAAATAAATCCTCTGCGTTTTCCAACATCTCCGATCTTGAGGTAGATTTTTTAAAGACTTAACAGTAGGCCTACTTGTTTTATCTTAATGTAGGCTATGTCTTAAATAGAAAAGTTGTTAAATTATACTAGCACATTAGCTTGTACTGGTAACTGAATTAATTCGGTGGTGTCCTAATTCATTAGTTTTGCGCATGTAGGGTAAGTCAGATCTCAGATGCTTTCTAGCCATGAAAAATGAAGAGTGGGTAAAGGAAATTGCTATTCTACAACCGTTGGTGAGGAAAATTTGGTGCTAAACTAATTTAATATGTTATTATTTTGTGTAATTAGTTAATTAATTATGTAATTAGTTAAACAGTGTTTATTTTAATTACAATGATGAGGAAAATATGGTAGGCGTACGATAAATATTGTGTTTCCAGCAACACTGCGGATTGGATTGGTGATCACGTGACCTTACAGTAGTAGGGTATATTGGACACTCCGAGGGCAGGAGGAGCCCCCCCCCCCCGAGCCCCCCCCCCCGAGGTCTCGTCTGTGACACTTTGCGAATTTTTTTTTTGCGAATTTTTTTTGCAAATTTTTTTTTTGCAAATTTTTTTTTTTTGCGAATTTTTTTTTTTTTGCGAATATTAACCTAACCTAACGTAACCTAACCTAACGTAACCTAACCTAACCTAACGTAACGTAACCTAACCTAACCTAACCTAACCAAACCCATCCTAACCTAACCTAACCTCGGATCAGATTTCTGATTGCAGATTCTTGTTCGTCTAGTCGAGCCGAGAAATTTGAGTACCCACAACGTACATTTGGACGATGTAGGGGGGGGGGGCTATCTCGGTTACCATAAGTCGGATTTGAATTCTGATTGCAGATTCTTGTTCGTCTAGTCGAGCCGAGAAATTTGCATACCCACAAAGTACATTTGGACGATGTGGGGGGGGGCTATCTCGGTTACCTTAAGTCGGATTTGAATTCTGATTGAAGATTCTTGTTCGTCTAGTCAAGCCGAGAAATTTGCATACCCACAATGTACATTTGGACGATGTAGGGGGGGGCGGGCTATATCGGTTACCTTAAGTCGGATTTGAATTCTGATTGCAGATTCTTGTTCGTCTAGTCGAGCCGAGTCATTTGAGTACCCACATCGTACACTTTGGATGATGTTTACAAAAAAGGGGCCCGCACCACACTTTTGACCTTTTTTTTGCATTTTTGGAATCTCCTCGTCAAGCCGAGTATTCTCAGTACCCACATGACAAACTTTGGATAATTAATACAAGAGTTGAACAGGGTAACGCTACAACCAACAGAGCTAGCCCATCAGCGCTTGCGGTCAATTGAACTAACAGTGAATGCAAATTTTAAGGAGAATATAATTGCAGTGCTTTGAACATATACTGCAAAGGGGGGTGGATCGATACACCCCCCTTCAAGTACTCTGCACCGAGGCAGCTGTTCGCACAACCGACTGACGCGTCCAGTCTACTGTCTGGGAATGCGGATGTTGTAATTTGATACCTCGACTGGAGGGTGCAGGTGTTCACACAAAAAACCGACAAGTTGAGACCTGTCTGGGAATGCGGATGCTGTAATTTGATACCTCGACGGGAGGGTGCAGGTGTTCACACAAAAAACCGACAAGTCGAGACCTGTCTGGGAATGCGGATGCTGTAATTTGATACCCAGACGGGAGGGCGACGCGACCCTTCCAGGAACCCATTATAGTCCGCCCGTATCGAATTCCGAGCAATAAATCACCAGTTGTCAAACACCCACAGTATCATTCTTGTTTTAGGCTTCAACAATTCCTGACGTATGGGGGAGCGAAAATCTCCCCCTAACCCATTATGTGTTAGGGGGAGCGAAAATCTCCCCCTAGTAATTAAATCAACAGAACACCAGTTGTCACGGTCTCATTCTTGTTCTAGTCTTCAACAATTCCTGACGTATGGGGGAGCGAAAATCTCCCCCCTAAGCCATTATGTGTTAGGGGGAGCAAAAATCTCCCCCTAAGCGGTGCGCGGGTCGCGACACGCCACAGTCTCTTGATAGACTTCTTCGAAGACGGACGTCTACATTAATTCGATAACAATGTCGTTTATTCATCAGAAATCGTGTGAATGTGTGAAGACTGAACTGGACTTGTTTTCGTTACCGCCTACGCAGACCAGCATCGAGAGCGGTAAATGGGTTCAATACAAACCGATCTCATCGCTGACGGACGATTCGCCAATAGAGTTTGTAATACCCGGTCACGGTGACGAGTACACGGACCTGACACAAACGTTATTACACGTGAAAGCCGCTATTGTGAAACAGGACGACACTAAAGCGGACGGTGGGCAACCTGCTAAAGAGGTGGGCCCGGTGAACAATTGGCTCCACTCGATATTCAGTCAAGTGGATCTCTATCTCAATCATAAACTGGTGTCACCACAAAACAACACGTACGCTTACCGTGCCTACTTGGAAAACCTATTGAACTACGGATGTAGTGCGAAGAATTCGCACCTGACTAGCGAGCTGTTTTTTGAAGATTCGGCCGGACTAATGGACGATTGTGACGAATTGAACGAGGGATTGAAAAAGCGTCGCGATCACACGAAAGAAAGCGATGTTTGCGATATGGTCGGTCGATTGCACATCGATCTGTGCAATCAGAACAAATTCATGTTGAACGGTGTCGAGATGCGATTGCAACTTAACAGATCCAGAAACTCGTTTTGTATAATGTCCAAAACGCTAACTACCTACAAGGTGACAATTAAAGAGATTAGTCTTTTCGTACGTCGATGTAAGATCAATCCGAGCGTATTGTTGGCGCACAGCAAAACTCTCGAGACCGGCACGGCCAAGTATCCGATCACGCGTGTAGAAGTAAAATCCTTCACACTACCCTCCGGTATAATGAGTAAAGCTTTAGACAGCGCATTTCTCGGTCAGTTACCGAAACGTGTGATAATTGGACTGGTCAGTAATCTTGCGTTCAACGGAGATTTCAAGAAGAATCCCTACAACTTTCAACACTACGATATGAATTATCTCGCATTGTACGTGGACGGTGAACAAGTACCGGCCAAACCGTTACAGCCCGTTTACACATTGAACAGTGAGACATATATACTCTCTTATTACACATTGGTCACCGGCACTGGAATCCAGTTCTCCGACGCAGGTAATGAGATCAAGAGAGGTGACTATCCGTACGGTAATTGTCTTATGGCGTTCGACTTGACACCGGACATGTCCGCGGCTGAGTCGAGTCACTGGAATCTCCTGCGCAACGGTAATCTACGTATCGAAATTGGATTCTCCAAAGCGTTGCCCGAGACCGTCAACTGTATAGTGTACGCCGAACTGGACAACGTCATCGAGATCGATCGTCACCGTAACGTAACAGTTGACTTCAGCGGGTGAATAAAAGCGAACGCCAAACAGAAATATTGTCTGACAGCGAGTGCGTACAGTTTACTTCAAGGGTGAGCAGACGCACCACCAGTCAGTAGTACGGTTGAAGTCGCACGGTAAGGACGTTAACATGGACGCTTACGCTTCTGCGGACGACTATATCAAATCGTTTATTCAGGAGATTGAGGTTATGAACAATAATGCTAGTGATCAGACGTTGGCATCACCTCAGTCGTCATTTGTAAAACCGACAACTGCCTGCAAGAGACGAAGGAGACCAACTCCCATCGAAGTGGAAACCAAGAAATCAGGATGGGTACCAAAACCAACAGATGATTGTCCCATAGTGTCATGGATGGACGATGGGAATACGTTTGCTGTTCAAAACCCGGGAAACAAAGGACAAATTTTATTGAAAATGGAAATGTACGATGGTACAGATATGGTGTTCATGTGTGGATTATTTTTGGACAAAGATGGTGATATGCACCAAAATGTCAAACAAGTAGTTGATAAAGTGGAAAACATGTGGATCTATAAATCAACAGGAGTACCGAAAATTACAGGCTTAACTCAAACTGTTACACAACGCAGTGCAGTTTCGCAGCCAATGCCTAAGAAGCGAGCTGTGAGGAAGAAACAACGAGTGGCGCCGGCATTCAACTAGAGCATCCGCATTCCCAGACAGGTCTCGACGCGTCGGTTTTTTGTGTGAACACCTGCGCCCGACCCTTCGGACCACCCACGTAGAAGAAAATGGTGGCGATGGTTTATAAGGCGGGGCCCCGCCCGATTGAGCATCATTCGCCACCAGACCACCACCTCACATAGACCTACTCCAACTACTACTACTAGAGATGTCGAGCAGCAGCACTTTCAAGCCAGAGTTTTCGATTTTGAACGGCACTGCAACAACCGCGGACCTGAGAGCTACCCTCAACAACTGCAAGTCTGACTCTCCGCTCTACACCAGGATAGCCGATCTCCGAGAGGAATGCGGCTATCTCATCACTGCGATGGAGCGAGCCACCACACCCTTTGGCGAGACAATCATCGTGATCCTGGAGGGGCAGGTCGGGGACGACTTCTTTCTGCGAGTCTACCTGCCTAGGCGCTTCAACGAGGTCCTGAGCAACACCGACATCGAGCGCTACAACAGCGGGTTTGGAGAACGCCTTCGCTTGGTGAAGCGCAGCCCGAGGGGTTCCAATAGCAGATTCACACCGTTGGAGTTTATGTAAAGCAAGACTTGAAGATTATGTTAATACCTTTGTAAATTAGTTTTCGTAGTCAATACTTATAGTCACGTTCAGAACATAACCACTGTGTTATTTATTTCACTTAACCCCAAAAATGTCCTTTGGTAGTAAGTTTAAGAGTGTGAGTATGGTAACTGTGAGGTGTTTAGTAGCTCAGTAGTAATCATGGGCTTGATGTGGAAACATCCGTTCTCAGCCATTGTGGCGGGGCCTTCGGGTTGTGGCAAGTCTCAGTTTGTGTCAAAGTTTATAAAACACATTACAGAAATGTGTGACACACCATTTACCAGTATAAACTGGCATTATGGTAGTGGTGGTGGTGGTGGTGACCTGAAAAATGTCAACATTAACCACGTAGAAGGTCTACCAAACTTGGAGGATTTTTCTGGTAACGAGCCGATACTTGTGATTATAGACGATATGATGCGTGAGGCCGACAACCGTGTGGTGGATCTTTTCATAAAAGGTTGCCATCATCGCAACATTAGTGTGTTTTTCATTACACAAAATTTGTTTCATCAAGGACGCGGGCAGAGGGACATCTCACTTAATGCGCATTACATTGTGTGTTTTAAGAATCCTAGAGATAGAGTTCAGATTAGGTACTTGGCCAGACAAATATATCCAGACAGCCCGAAATTCATCGAGGAGGCGTACGCTGACGCTACTAGGAATCCACACGGCTACCTACTGATAGACTTGAAACAATCAACAGACGAAAATATGCGAATACGAAGTTGCATATTTCCAGACGATTCTACCAACTATGTGTACTTGCCAAAGAAAAGGTAATTTCGCCATCAGTAGTAATCATGTCGTGCTTGCGGAAGGACGCAGCTCTGCTTACGGCTTTCATACACGCAACACCCAAGGAGCGGAAGGCACTGTTAAAGGTGTGTGACAAGAGCCGCATTCGCTCAGTGTGTGAGTGCGCATACAACGTGTTGCGAGGTAACGTTCCTCTGGCGAAGAAGAGTAAAAGTCAGCTAAGCAAACACAAGGCGACGCTACGTAGATTGGTGAAACGCGGCGAAGGCTGGTCAAAGAAACGAAAGTATCTCATACAAAAAGGCGGTGGAATCTTTATACCATTACTTTTGAGCGCAGTACTACAAGCAGCACTGAGTAGATAAAAATGGCTGGCATCAACAATCAGTTCTATTTGACACTGCCCAGCAACAGTTCGATGCAGTATTATCCGAAAAATACAGTTGCAAATTATATAACACATTTGCCGAGAGCTATTCAACTGGACGCTGGCGACTGGGAAATTGCACTTGTGGAAGTGCACTATCCAATGACATTTCTATCTGTCGGTAATGACGAAACAATTGACATTTGCATACAACCGCAAGAGGAAGCAAAAGTGAACATAGAAGCGTTGGCGCGGGTAATGGACAGCACTGCCGATGTAACACCGGTAGTGTCTGCTACCCCAAAACAAAACCACAGAATTAAATTGAAGACTGGTGATTACGCAAATATTCAAGAATTGTGTGATCATATCAATTCACAAGAACTAGCGATTACTTTTGGTGTAAAGTTCACCGTTGAAAACTCATACAACAAATTCATTGAAGTATCGATGGGAACTGATGTTGGAAAAATTACATTAAGTCCGACGTTAGCGCTTCAATTGGGGTTCGATCCGAATGAATTGACGCTGGAAGGTGATGCAGTTAACAAAAGCATCCGTTCGCCCAACATTCGTCTTGGCTTACCGTCACACATGTACGTGTATTGTGATTTAGTCGAGCCGCAGATGGTCGGCGATACAGTCGCACCGTTATTGAAAATTGTCAATATATCCACGTCTACTTATGTATACGGATTGCATAAATCAACATCATTCATCGATCCGCACTATGTGCCTGTTATGAATAGATCTTTTGACAGTGTGGAAATTGACTTAAGAGATAACATTGGTAATCATTTGCCATTCCACTTTGGAACGTCGTGCGTGAAGTTACACTTTAGAAAAGTAGCTAGTCATTAGTGCAAATATGGAACATGCGAAGAAGATGGTAGTTGTGCCGCAAGAGTTGATTGATCGACTGCAATCAAATGCTACGGATAACAGACCGACTAATCTATCCAGTGAAAACAGCCTCGACGCGGAGATGCAACAAATATTGAATAACAAACGTATGGACGATAGTGAAAAGTGGAAATTGTACAAACAGGCGTTACATCGCTTCTTGCATATTGCAGAGAATAGACGCCAACCGATTAGCATACCAATCGTGGAGACGGGTGGGATTGAACATAGTCAACGATCGCACCCCGCTGCGGAAGGCGGTCCAGTGGAAGAGATTGTGGAAACGTTTTCCAAAACTTACAGATCTGATGCCCGCAATCTTTTACGTTTCATGAAACGTGACGGCAGCTTAATCAGTTGGGACAGTGGCTATTCAGTGTACATCAACGGTGTAAAAATCCCAGACTCAAATCTAGTGGATATCTTAAATTGCATAGTAAAGGTGCGTATGCGTGATTACATACCGCCAGGATGGCGGGAAGTGCTCAACGCATTGAAAGCGATGAACGTTCCAAAGGACTATATGAATAATCTAAGAGCACTAAAGGAAATAAATGCCGAATATCGATCATCATTCACAGGAGGAGAAGGATCAGACGATGACGTGGAAGACACATCAACTGAATCAATACTGAGAACACCGCTAGTAAATCGACTACGATCGGCTAGAGGAAAACGTGTAACATCTACACCGACAGAGCAGTTTGATCTTCTAACTAGAAACAAGCCGTCGTCAAATTTGGACAAGTGGGAAACGTACACAGGATAGGTTTTCAGTATTATGGAGCGTTTGTATTACAATCCCATCGAACCTTCGTCGTATGGTGGTGTAGCTCCTTTAGCGCGAGCTGCAAAACCAGTTTCAAAACGCAAAGTGATTGAATGGTTACAAACACAGGACACTTACACATTGCACAAACCGGCACGCAAGCGTTTCCCGCGCAATCCTTACATAGTGTATGGTCCATTTGAATTGTGGCAAGCGGACTTGAGCGATATGCGTGGTCTTAGTAAACACAACGACGGCGTCAACTACCTACTGACTGTAATAGACGTGTTTAGCAAACACCTGTATGTGCGGACGTTGAGGCGGAAAGAAGGAGCTGAAGTGGCCAACGCTTTCGAGGAGATATTTGCCGAAGCGACCGATACACCTCGCTGTTTACAAACCGACAAAGGTACTGAATTCACCGGTGCCAAGACGAAAAGGTTATTCAAACAATACGGAATCATCTATGTCACTACACAAAACCCAGATGTTAAAGCGGCCGTAGTGGAACGCGTGAATCGCACTTTGAAAACACGCATGTGGCGATATTTGACTTACAAAAACACATATCGTTACGTAGATGTGTTGGACAAACTGGTTAGCGCATACAACAACAGCGCTCACAAGAGTCTAGGCAGCAGAATACGGCCAGTCGATGTGACTGCTGACAATAAGCGAATATTGCATCAGGTATGGCGTCGCATGTTTGGTAAGATACCGCGTCGTGTTAAGGCAAAACTGACAGTTGGCACCACAGTGCGCATATCTAAGGAGAAGGGTACATTCGCAAAAGGTTACGAGACTAATTGGAGTAAAGAAGTGTTTGTGGTGCGTCGTGTAAACACATTGATGCCTCTACCAATGTACACTTTGGCGGATCTCAACGGTGAACAAGTGACTGGTCAGTTTTACGAATACGAATTACAAAAAGTGACAATATACAACGACCATCTGTTCAAGATTGCTGAAATACTAGCCACTAAGGGTCGTGGTCGCAGTAAGCGTTATTTCGTCAAGTGGGCAGGTTAAAGAGACGAGTTCAATTCTTGGGTAGGAGCGCAAGATTTGCAAAATGCCTAATAGCAACCAGTTCTATTTGACATTGCCCAGCAACAGCTCAAAGGATTATTTTCCAAAAAACACAGTGTCCAAGTACACTACACATCTGCCGAGACAAATTCGATTAGAAGGCGATGGCGAGTGGGAGATGGCTTTGGTCGAAGCGCATTATCCATGCTCCTTTATGAATGTGGACGAGGAATCGTGTATTTGGCTCGACTATAAACTCGTTCTGCCGAGTATTCCCGTCACACTCAGTGTCGAGCACATTATGCTAAAGATGAAACCCGGTTATTACAAGAACATAACCGATTTATTGAAAATGATCAATAAAGCGAAGGATGTAACCCAGTACTTGTACTTTGAGTATGACAAAGAGCAGGACAGAGTCAAGATCACGACAATGGTGGACGGTATAAGCAAAGTGCATTTCACCGAAGCGCTGTCTCTCCAGTTGGGTTTCGATCCGTACGAGAACGTTTTGACAAATGACCTCACAGCGATATGGCCACCAAATCTGACTATGGGACTGCCGACACACTTGTACGTGTATTGTGATCTGATTGAACCGCAGCTGATTGGCGACACTACAGCGCCGCTTTTGAAGATTATCAACATTGACAGAGATAACTACACACACGGCGCGCATAAGACTGTGCATTTCATCAGTCCTCATTATGCGCCAGTTATGAAAGGAACATTTGAAACGATCGATATTGACCTAAGGGATCACGCTAGTAAAAAAGCGTCATTCCTCTTTGGGACGTCGTACGTGAAGCTTCATTTCAAAAGAGTAGCTCAGCAATTATGAATACAAACGATCCCTACTTGGCTTACTATCGTCGCCAACAATTGCAGCAGACCGGCGGCAGTATCGATAGGGTATTTCGCGGTGCACCCTACCAGCGCGGACATGGAATTGGCAGTTTCCTAGGCGGTATGTTCCGCACCATCACACCGCTGCTCAAGTCGGGAGCCTCTGCTGTGGCCAAAGAGGCGTTGAAATCCGGTGTTGGATTCTTGGGCGACATGGCCATGCACCAGCGGGATCCCAAAGAAGCCGCTAGAGATCATTTCAGCCAGTTTACAGACTCGCTAAAACGCAGGGCGGATGGCAAACTTCAACGTGTGCTAAGTGGCGGCGGCGGCTCTCGCGCGAAACACCGTCGCGTAACGCGAAAGAATACCACGAAACACCGACGCGCTACTCCTGCGCGAAAGACTAACGCGAGACTCTCGCGTAAGAGGAACGCGAAGCGCGCCATGTTCGGCGGCCGTCGTGTCACACCGCAGTCTTTGACGAAACTCCTTCGAGGAAGGTCGACGTCATCCAAGAAGAAGGGCAAGAGCAGCAGCAAGAAGAGAAGGACAGTTAGGAAGAAGACGAGGAAGACGAGGAAAGCAGTGAGGAGAACTTCCGTACGTGATATATTCAATTAACACACACGCTAGCAATGTCGTTTCTACATCAAAAGTCGTGTGAATGCGTCAAGACGGAATTGGACTTATTCTCCCTACCGCCGACGCAGACCAGTATCGAGAGCGGCAAATGGATTCAGTACAAACCAATCTCCACACTGACTGATGATTCGCCCATCGAGTTTGTTGTGCCCGGCAACGGCGAAGAATACACCGATCTTTCGCAAACAATGTTGGAAGTTACAGCGTCTATTGTCAAGTCGACAGGAGCGGCAATCGCAGATGCCGATGAATCGAACAAAATTGGCCCAGTCAACAATTGGCTGCACACGTTATTCAGTCAAGTCGATATGAGTATGAATCAGAAACTGGTCACACCACAAAACAACACTTATGCATATCGAGCGTATATCGAAACATTGATGAATTACGGCTATGATGCTAGGAAATCACATTTAACATGTGGATTGTGGAACGCGGACGATGCCGGCTATATGGACAATACTCTGGACGATAACGATGGACTAAAGGCGAGACGAAAAATGACAAATAAAAGTCGTGAAATCGATATGCTCGGTCGCCTACATGTGGACATGTGTAATCAGAACAAGTTCCTGTTGAACGGTGTGGAACTGCGTTTTAAACTGATCCGATCAAAAGATTCCTTCTCCATTATGTCGGATGATGGTGACTACAAGGTGCACATTGTTGATGCGAATCTCTGGATACGAAGGTGTAAAGTTAGCCCCACTGTACTGTTGGCGCACAGCAAGACGCTTCAGACCGGCACAGCTAAATACCCAATCACTAGAGTGGAATTGAAAACATTCACACTGCCGTTTGGAGTGAGGAGCAAAACTTTGGACAATGTGTTTCTAGGTCAAGTGCCGAAACGAATCATTGTCGGACTGGTCACCAACGCCGCTTATAATGGCGATTTAAAAAAGAATCCATTTAACTTTCAAAATTTCAAAACCAACTACTTCTCGCTGTACGTGGACGGTGAACAAGTGCCGTCCAAACCGCTACAACCACACTACGAAACCGGCAAGGGAAAATACGTGATGGCGTATCACAGTCTGTTTTCAGGCTCCGGCATACACTTTAGCGATGCTGGTAATCTCATAAATAGAGACGATTACGACGATGGATACTGTCTGATGGCATTCGATCTAACACCTGATATGTCAGCAAGCGACACGACTCATTGGAACCTAGTGCGCAACGGCAGTGTGCGTATGGAGATTGCTTTCGACACGGGGCTCACAGAGACTGTCAACTGTCTAGTATACGCAGAGTTTGACAACGTCATAGAAATCGATCGTCATCGCAACGTGTCTGCGGACTTTGGTGGTTAGATCGTCGGCGGCGGCGTCATCGTCCTCCTCCTCAGTCTACAACCAACATTCGCACAAGATGGATCGTTTATGCAGAGTACCGCGTAAAAATTTAGCATCTCCAATTATTGTAGATTTTCAATGTTTCAAGGACAACGCAAATGCCTACATTCTGAAGGAAGTGTGCGTCTTGGAATTGGTCAGTGGAACACTGCTAATGCATCATATCGCCAAACCACCATTCAGTCGAGATTTCCTATCACAAGAGAAACTGCGTGAAAGCTATTGGCTCACAAAACACTGTCACGGATTGGAATGGGACCAAGGTGATATCTGGTATCATGTGCTAGAGGAAAAGTTACGTGCATGTATCGCCAAACGACCGATTGTCTACGTCAAAGGTGCTGAGAAAAAAGAGTTTGTACGATACAATTTCATCACGGATCACTGTACTACTAATGTCATGGATATCAACGATATTGGCTGCGGATCACTGTCGTCAATCAACAGTCTACTATCAACAAACGCAGTGCGATGTCGCCACCACAGAACAGCTCACACACGATGCGCTCTAGCCAATTGCATCACATTACGCAGTTGGTTACATCTAAGTACAAATATCGCTGACGCTGATGATTACGCTGACGATGGTGAGAGTGATACCAGTTCCTGCTTTTGTTTTGCTACTAGCACTACTACTCCTACTACTGACTGTGGCGTCGACACAGTGGAATGAATACCTTAGAGATACAAAAGTGTATGGCTAAACTGCCCGTACAGAATGTTGGTGTATACGCTGCGGATCAATTGCCCCATTATATTTCACCATCTACTGCTATGATTGTGAACACTGATCCACACAATGAAGACGGCACTCACTGGGTCGCTTTCTACCTTAACAAAGGAGGAGGAATAATTGAATTCTTTGACAGCTACGGTCAACCGCAACATCTTCAATTCTACCAAGGATTCCTGAGACGCAACGCTCGTCGCTACCTGTACAACGAACATCGCCTTCAAAGTGACAACACTCTGGTCTGCGGTCAATACTGCCTTGTATTCCTGTACTGCCGCACCCACTACGGCATGAAGATGAAGGACTTTGTGCAGCTCTTTGAACACTCTTCTGTCGGCCACAACGATGCACTGATCAGAAGACTCTTTGCACAAATGTATACCAATTGAGTTTTGAAATTTTGCATTTTTTATCAATAAACTAGTTGTGTACTCAGAATAAAAAAAGAAACATTCTTATTATTTCCCATCCTCGCCTCCTTTAGTAATTACTTTTAGCAATTAGTCAGACAGACACATATTGAACGAGCATAACAGATATTGAATGCAAATTTTGAGGTAAAAGATGAATGTAATGCTTTGAACACATACTGCAAAGGGGGGTGAAAGGGGGGTGTATCGATACACCCCCCTTTCACCCCCCTTGCGTGTTGGTGAAAACACTAGGTCTGACCCAATTTTGGACATACCTATCATACAATGATTCTAAAGTAACATTCATATCCTCGCCTCCTTTAGCAATTACACTTTTAGCAAGTAGTCAGACATTTGAATTGGTAGTTTACTTTTGAATCTTAAGACTATGTGAGGGGAGAAAAAAAAGACGAATGTATATACGAACAATTTGGCTATTTATTTACACACCTTATAGATATTTTACATCGAGTATGTGCTCCTGAACATTTGTGTTTGGCTAGCAAAAACGAGACTCGACACAAACTAACGACTAGAAAAAAAAGAAAAAAGGAGCACATTTCTAAGTTTTACGAGACTCGATACAAACTAATGACTAGGTTTAGCAAAATCGGAAATTTACAAGTCAAGTCAGGGTCTTTGGTAATATGACACAACCACTCAACGCTCCTCATCCTCCGCCTCTTCATCGTCTTGAGGGATGTCTTCGGGCTGAGGTGGAACGTCAACATGCCCCCAAGGCAGTGTATTTACTCCGTCCGGAAGGATGTAACGTTTGTCATCGTTACAGCTCAAGGATAGCTTGTCGACTTGGACTGTGAAGACGCGGTGGTTTCGGGACTGGAACCTGGTGTTGATGGTTCTCTTCAACACGCCGTTGAAGAGGCATTCCCGATAGTCGTCAGAGGTTAAATTGTGTTTTACAACACCTCTAGCGACTCCCTTGGCGCGCTTCACTGTCATGACCTGCAACTCGTCATCTTCGGTCCTCTCCTCGAACTCGACAATGTCCATGAAATAAAGTTTCGAGCGAAGACCGAGGTACTCGAGCAGCGGAAGACCGTTTGCTTCATCCTTGAACTTTCCGATGACTTTTGCGTTTATGGGGCTGTAGCAGGGATGGTTTCGGGGGTACGCACTGGTGTCGAAATCGTCCAGATGCTCCATCATGTCCTTATAAACATCTTCAGTCTGGATGTCGAACACGAAGCTGTCAGTGTCCATGTAGTCAACCTTCAGACGGTCGCCGTAGCGGTTCTTCATCTTTCGAAGGAAGTCGTACATGAGCCACTTGCTCAGATCGAGGACACACATTCCGACGTAGAGCGGTTTATCCAGGACGATATTGACTTTCGACATGTGGACAATGGCGACGTCATCGTTGAAGTAGGTTCGGTCCAGGAAGTTTGACTTGGCTACGTACTTCCTGAACATCTCCGGCGTACACACCAGTTTAGCGTTCATTCGCTTGCGAACATTCTCGATCGTCTTGCCAAAGACCGCATTGTTCATAAGCTTAAAAAAGTCTTGCTCAAACTTGGTCTTGGCCTTCTTCCTCAGTTCGGTGTTCATTAGGATGTAGCTCTCTAACCACCGAGACTGACGGAACGAGATGACGCGATGCACGTTCGCAAGCTCCAGTCCGTTTTCCAGCGCCTGTTGCAAGATTCTGTAATGACAGATGTAGTTCTTCTTGTCATCCAGAGTCGTAACGAGCTTCTTGAATTTCCCTCCTGGCGGACGTTTGGTCTTGCAGCAGTAGGGGAGATCCTTGTGAAGGTCGTGCAGGTGGGCGGGGTAGCGAAGGTCAACTTCCAAGACATAGCCCGTGGGTCCTTCGGGGTCCAACGCTGCAATGTCCAGGGACGCGATCTCCTCGCGGCTGAGCCATTGGAAGTCTCCCTGTGGAAGACACTGGGACATGGCCCAACCGTAAAGGTTGTTGGCGTCCAAGTATAGCAGGTGATTCGTTGGCTCTTCAGGTCGTCGATCTTCAGGGCGACATCCATCATGGTTGGCCTTGGCGTGTCTGGTGATCGCCTGGGAAATACCTCCTCTGATGCCTTGCTCGAAGAACAGGTACATATCAAAGTCCTGTATCGTATCAAGCTCCACTCGACAGGTCCTTAACATAACATCCCAGGCGTACGACGGTAGGGTGTAGTAGTGCGCAGGGTCTAGTTCGTATTCAGCCATCGACGTGTCCCTGAAGCGTTCAAAGACGTCAGTCAACAGCGCAATGTCACAGCGCAGGTACTTCTCGGCGTAGTCCTTGAGGTTCCTACAACCGAAGGTTTCCCACACGTTGCGAGCATGCTCGTAGTCTGCATCCGTGATGTCCTCCAGGGTCAGGTCGTTGTGAAAATCTCGCTGCAGAGGCAGTTCCGTAGTATCTTCCAACACGGCGTTCGACGTTACAAAGTTGTACGGGAACACGCCTTTCCTACGGACTAGATCGAAGAGGTGGTCTTCGGGGAATCTCTTCCTCGTCTCCAAGAGTTGAGCTGGTGGAAGTGCGGCTGCGAGGCTGGCGAGGCTCAAAGCGAGGAACCTGTAGGTGTCGAGGAACCTGACTCTGAATCCTGGCTGTCTTTTTCCACGCCCTTGCATCCCAACCGGTGCCGCTGCTCGGTCGAACAGGAACCGCTTCGTGAAAGCGATGTACCGCTCTTCCGTGTGAGCCAACACCTCAACATCACCAGGGTCGACCGCCAACTCCCGCACTATGAAGTGAGCGTCGTAGTTGGAGAGGTTGTGGAAGTAGCAGTTGACTACTCTCTGCTCCCTGTAGCGTAGGTTACATGATCTGTGCGCAGCGCCACGGAACTCGTAGGGCGGCGCGTGGTTGTGATCACGAACCTTTGGGTCTTCGCTTGAAAATGCCGATCCGCAGAGGTAGCAATTCGCTGTCGAGTTGTACTGCATAGTTTCCGCTGGGGTCAGGACAGGGCGCAGATTTCTTGCTTCGTACAGGAAGTTCCACAATCGCTCAACATCAGTTTTCAACATCTCCATAAATGTCTTTGACGCATCATCCCCGAAGTAGACTCGAGGCTCAAACTCCTCAAGTCCGTACGAGTCGATGATCTGGTACGCAAAGGCGTATGGGATGTGAATGTGGGTGCTACTCCTCCGTGCGGTTCATCCACTTGTTCATCCATCTCCGCGGTCGGCAGTAGAGCACACTCAAAGTCCGCGTAAATGGTGAAACGCTCGCGTCGGGTGAACTCTGGATGGCTGAATTTGATTTCTGTCTTCTTCGGCGTATCCATGCGAATAGGGGCTGAAGCGGAGCAGTATCGCCTATGCTCCTCCAGACGCTGTGCACCCGTCAGACCGAGCTTGTTCGGACGGTTATCAAAGTGCGCGAAGCACCGCTTACAGATGAATATCCTACCCATATGTGCTGTGAGCTGTGGACGGATCAGTCGGCCAAGGTCTTTGATTTAGGCGTAGTGACTATCACCGTCCGTTGTCACGTACAAAATGTCGCAATGGTCTTCACGCTCCTGCCTACAAATCTTCAAGGGGAAGACGGTGTCCTGATACTTTGGTCGTCCGTCAGGTTTCTGACCCACGCACGTGTGATCAATACCATAGACGTTGATGCTGATGTTGTTTGTCCGCTCAAACGTCTTGATACTCTTCAGAGCAACGGGGAATTGAAGGCCGGTCCAATCGTATCGGGCGATGATGTCGTCGGTGTACGATGCCGGTCTTTTAGGGTTCTCTTGTACAAACTTTCCCAGGACCGCATACATAAAACACCGCTCATCGGCGTTCAATACGTTGACGACTGCTTGGGTGTTCTCCAGAGACATAGGCAGTGGGAGCCAAGCTCGACCATCTTCACCTAGAGGAGTGTATTCGTTGATGCCGACCTCCAAATCACGAACGCGAAGGTATGTCCACCCGGAGCCGATATGATCACACTCAGCCTTCTCTCTGATAAGCTTCGCAAAAGCTGTTGTGATGTACTGGTTCAGGTCCGAGGTCGTCGTCAACGGAGTCATCTTCGTTTTGAAGTTGCGCAGGCAGGTGTTGTTGTGAATATTTTGGAATTCACACTCCAGCTTCAAGTTGACCTTAATGCTGCGGTGTTTCGCCAAGGTGTTCTCAAGCAACTCCGTAAGGCTAACAATCAACAACGCCATCACTTCTCCGATTGTGACGAGATTCTCCATCGGTCGCTGCAGACGGTAGGTTAAGAGGCGGTTGCGAAAACCCCGTTGAATGATTGAGAATACGGGGCTTGACTGTCCTGCTCCAGTCATCTCAACATCATCGGGTTGCGGGTGTGTGCTCGTTCCAGGTTGTGGCTCCGTGCTGGGTCCTGGCTGGGGTTCGTCCTGCACCATAGCCACTCGGTTCAGGATCAGGTCCTTCATGATCGGGCAGGTGAACCGCTCATGATGGTCCTTGTTGAACCCCGCGTTGAAATCCCGGTCACAGTATGCGCAAGGGAATCTTCGTCCATGACCATCGCCGTGAAATTGCATGGTGTGTCGACGCAGGTTGTCTTCCCTCTTGAATTCGGCGCCGCATGTGTCGCATATGAACCTGCGGACTCTGCTGTGGGTAGAATCCACATGTCGACGCAGGTTTCTTTCACGACGGAAACGGCGACCGCATTCATGGCAGGTGTGGTGGCCAGGACCCGGTCCTTCATCTGAAAATAAAAATAAAAAACAGATTAGGATAACTAAAGATACAAATTCCCCTCTCTCGAGAATCACATTTCAAAGTTAAGTTTGTTAATTAAAAATATCAATTTTCAAACAGGGAATGTAATCTTCTGTACTGTTTGTCTACATTCATGATTCGGGGTTCAAGGCTAAGGATGTAGCTGCAATATTGAGCTGCGCCAACCCTAAAGAAGCATTATGTTTTAGGGGGAGCGAAAATCTCCCCCCTAGCAATTAAATCAATAGTACACCAGTTGTCACGGTCTCATTCTTCTTCATGTACCTAGTTAAATAATTATAAAAAAGGTAATTAGTTTCAAGGGGAAAAAGTTATTTTAATGTGGATTCTCACCTTCAACGGAGTGTTGATTGACATAGGCAGTCGTCTGCGGAGCATCAATCACCTGCCGGGGTGGAATGACTCGGTGGTTCGCTTCCATGTGACGCTCTAAAGCTCCCCGGTCTACGAATGTGGCCCGACATGCAGCTTCTCCATCTGCAAACGCACAAAACGATTAGATTGTGAAATGTTTAACACCTACCTTTGTTTAGAGTACTTTCAAATTCTCAGTGCCCCCCCCTCCCCCCCCCTACCACACACAAAATGGTCGGGGGGGGGGGTTAAAATTTTGTTTATGTATGTAATGTGGTACTCTGATGACTTGACTTGATGGGGCGAGCAATAACATAAGTTATTAAAGTTAAATTATATTGATATAGTCATGTAATTTTAAATTTAAAAAACAAAGAGTTCTCTATTCGCGCTAAATAGTTAAATCTGTTAAATAAAAATAATTGTATCACTCTGCGGTTATATTGCATAACGTATTCCTATATTACTAACATTTAGGTCTGATTAAAACAATAATGCAACGCAAAAAAAACGTACCTTGCTGCGTTGGTGTTGGTGGTGGTAGTTGTGGTCTCAAGCCGTGGAATCTGATGCGGTGTTGCACCAAATTGTTCCTACGCACGTAAATACAACCACAAATGTTACAAACGTGTGTGGCGTTCATCTTTAATATGGATTATAAGTTTTAATAATCACAAACAATACAGCACAACACGAACGTTTTAAATAGTTCAAAGGTGCTTTACGCAAATCGCAAATCGCAAATGATGATAATCAGCAACTAACACAAATCGCGTAGAACGGAACAGGATCGGACTAACACGTCTTCACGCACTGAACTCTCGAACTGAACTGAAGGAGGGCTGGTGATGTGGGGTGACTATCCCCACTAATGGATTTCGGAGAAGGTCGGGGCAAAAACTCTCAACCGCTGTCTGGGGTAAAGACCACCCTGCTCTAATGGAATTCGACGCGGGTGGTCTATAATGGGTTCCTAGAAGGGTCAGCCGTCTTCCCGTCGAGGTATCAAATTACAGCATCCGCATTCCCAGACAGGTCTCGACTTGTCGGTTTTTTGTGTGAACACCTGCACCCTCCAGTCGAGGTATCAAATTACAACATCCGCATTCCCAGACAGTAGACTGGACGCGACGCTTATTTGTGCGAACGTCTGCCTCGGTGCAGAGTACTTGAAGGGGGGTGTATCGATACACCCCCCTTTGCAGTATATGCTCAAAGCACTGCAATTATATTCTCCTTAAAATTTGCATTCACTGTTAGTTCAATTGACCGCAAGCGCTGATGGGCTAGCTCTGTTGGTTGTAGCGTTACCCTGTTCAACTCTTGTATTAATTATCCAAAGTATGTCATGTGGGTACTGAGAATACTCGGCTTGACGAGGAGATTCCAAAAATGCAAAAAAAAAAGGTCAAAAGTGTGGTGCGGGCCCCTTTTTTGTAAACATCATCCAAAGTGTACGATGTGGGTACTCAAATGACTCGGCTCGACTAGACGAACAAGAATCTGCAATCAGAATTCAAATCCGACTTAAGGTAACCGATATAGCCCGCCCCCCCCCTACATCGTCCAAATGTACTTTGTGGGTATGCAAATTTCTCGGCTCGACTAGACGAACAAGAATCTGCAATCAGAATTCAAATCCGACTTATGGTAACCGAGATAGCCCCCCCCCCTACATCGTCCAAATGTACGTTGTGGGTACTCAAATTTCTCGGCTCGACTAGACGAACAAGAATCTGCAATCAGAAATCTGATCCGAGGTTAGGTTAGGTTAGGATGGGTTTGGTTAGGTTAGGTTAGGTTACGTTAGGTTAGGTTAGGTTACGTTACGTTAGGTTAGGTTAGGTTAGGTTAGGTTAGGTTACGTTAGGTTAGGTTAGGTTAGGTTAGGTTACGTTACGTTAGGTTAGGTTAGGTTACGTTAGGTTAGGTTAGGTTAGGTTAGGTTAGGTTAATATTCGCAAAAAAAAAAATTCGCAAAAAAAAAAAAATTCGCAAAAAAAAAATTCGCAAAAAAAATTCGCAAAAAAAAAATTCGCAAAGTGTCACAGACGAGACCTCGGGGGGGGGGGGGCTCGGGGGGGGGGCCTCCTCCTGCCCTCGGAGTGTCCAATATACCCTACTTACAGTAACAGTGAGTAACAGTAATAATTGTTACTCCAATTTAAATTTTATTTTTAAGGATCGATGTTATAAGTAATTCTATAAATTAATATAAAGAAAATTAAATTACGGTTATTTTATTGTTTTATTTTTCAGTACTTGAAACAAAAACAAAAGTCAGTCGGAAAACTAAAACATCATGAAGAAGTCGCAGAAAGCAAGGAGAAGCCTGAGACAGACGGGGACAAGAATCTTTTTACAGTTAAAATTATTAATATGGCTTGTACAACAAAGAAAAAAGAAGTCAAAGATTTCTTTCGTCCCCTCAAGCCAGTTGGAATTAGGCTTCCAAGAAATGCTTCGGGATTTGCTTATGTCACTTTTAAAACTGGCAAGGAGATGAAGAAGGCACTCAATAAGAACAAGAGTTTTTTAAGTAAGTTTAAAAATATGAAACCACCTGTAAACAAATATATACTAAATATTAAATAATGTGCTCTATTAGGAAGTTCATAACTTCAATTTTTGTACGGTAGAGGCAAATGCACTGAAAATGTTTAAAAATTGCCAATTTCCAGGCAAATGCACTGAAAAAGTTTAAAAATTGTCAATTTCCATTAGCACAATTCATATCAACTTAAAACTAGGTATCTATCAATTAATTTATAATTATCAATTATTGTTCTACCATTAGTTGTGCAGAAAATTAAGTGCTTAAGGAAGTATATTTTTCAATGTGTTATTTACTAAGGAATGTTTGACATTTTAATATTAATTTATATATTCAGCAGTATATATATAGCAGTTTATATAGCAGTATTTATATATTCAGTAATACTTTTGATTACCTACTAATGCTATTTTCTAGTTCTTAGATCAGTAAACATTTCAAATCAAAGTTACTGGTAACTTTTTCTTTCCCAGATTTTCTTAAAATAAACTAACCAGGACAGCAAATCACAATCATAAAGTACAGTGCTGAGTCACAAACTCTACACAATTTAGAGGTTTTCAAGTGGGTTATGACAATGTTTTACAGCTAATTTAGTCAGTAAAAATGTACAAAGAATTTTTTTTATTTAATTAATTACATAGGGCCATATTGAAACAGGATAAAATAAACTACGTCTCAGAATACTACAAAATATATTTTCACTTAAAGTGTAGCCGACTTACACACAAGACGGTATATACATAAAAGATGACACAAGTCCTAAAAATTTGTATATAACATTTTCACTAGGGACATTTGAATATGCATAGACATTGATCAGTCGTAATTCAAATCATTTCTTGATCTTTGATAGATTTAATATGTTTTAGAGGGGAAACAAGTTGGTGTTAAGCAGTTCATCAGCCAAGAAGAAAAAGAGGAAAATGTCGACCTTCCTAAAGTGGGGAATGAAAAACAAAGGAGGTAATCACCGTATGAAATCATAATTTTGATGTTTTGTAGTAGCAATGACACTTTCATGACAGTTTTAACACTCTAAAAAAATGGTTATTATTTGTCATTATGTTTTAGGGAATTTCCCTTATAGGGAAAAAGCTATTACCGTAGTCGGCATGGTAAGACCTAGGCCCGAGACCATGATAACTTTTTGTTTTGAGGTCCCCAGATGCTAAAAACACCATTCGTTCAACAATATATATATTGTGTGTGTCCGTGGGTGCGATAACTCTCGTAAAAATGATCTGATTTTGATGAAATTTGGTACAAACCTGTAAAGCATCATTTATGACTTTAAGTTCGAAAACCAGCCAGATTGCTCTATCCAAAGGGGTATTTTGGGGGTTTTGTACCCCAAAAATGGGTTTTTTGAGCTTTTTACATATAATTTTTGAAAAAGTCAAATTTTAGTTTTTTCATTGGAATCAACTTAGAAAGACGCACAATTTTGTGTTTTGATCATTGCTCTACGTCAAATGGTTACAGAGATATTGAAATTTCTAAACACAGTACGTTGTCCAATGTTATTCTTATGGAGAATAAGATAAATTGTATATCTCGCTTATTTATGAACTTTTCCTGATGAAACTTGGTATATTGCTTCATATCGTTGTGGTCTATTGATATTTGCACTAAAAAACATTTTTCGGCCGATAGTTCCCACAGCAGCAAACCTGCGTACTCAGCCCCATGTTATTCTTATGGAGAATAAGTAACGTGTTATCTCCCTTAATTATGAACATAAATTAATAAAATTTGGTGTGTGGCTTTATCTACATGAGTTATATTGACATTTGTATAAAATTCCATTTTTTGTATTCCTTGCTTCAGCAAACCTGCATACTCAGCCGCCATGTTATTCTTATGGAGAATAATTAAAATGTCATAAATCGTTTATTTATGAATTTATATTGATTAAACTTGGTATGCGGCTTTATGTGGTATTAAGATACATGTATATGCATTGGAAATTCGCTGAGTACGCAGGATTGCTGCTACGGGGGTATTTTGTAGGGATGAGTCGATACCAAAATTGATCGATTCTCGATACCATCGATACCTACGATTTTTCAGTACCTATAGTTGTGAAAACTATTGTTAAAAACCGTTACAAATGTATGTTACCATTTAAAATTATTTAGTAGTATTTTGCAGTTAATTATCAAACAAATTGTTTAATGCAATTTTGTACATAATTTAATGTTAATTTCACTATTATGCTATAGTAATATAGAAAAATAAAACTATTTATTATAAATTCATAATGGGGAAAAACTTGGTTATCTTGCCGCCATTCCAAACACTCCCCGTGCCTTTTGGAGCACTATTTGTAATTCTTCAAAGACAAATTCCTCTGGCAAGGCAATAGGCAACAGACAAAATTTTATTTAAAAACAATTACAGTTGACTTCTACATTCTAAGAGCTTACAAAGCTTGTGCGGAAATGTGTATTCAGAGATGTATAACAGGCAGTGTGTCTATCGAGCAGACCAAGTTTGTTAATATAGATTATTGACATTTTATCAATTTTATCATTTATTTTACTGTTGACATTTTCTTGTGTTTTCTCATTTGCCATTTTTATCCTAGGCCAAGTGGCGTCATAAATATTTTATAGGTTAGTTACTGTAAAATTCTTCTAGAAGTGTTTCAGTCATGGGAACACATAGTACAAGTACGTCAATTATACAATTACAAATTTTGTATTCAGAAAACTAACTTGGGCCTAAAATTTCAGATGGAAAGAACAAGAAGAAGCATTAATGCAAGAAGAGAGTATTGCAGAGTCAGGTAGCATTTTCGTGAGGAATTTAGCTTATACGATCACTGAGGAAAAACTCACCGAACTCTTCTCTCCTTACGGTAAGCTTTTTTTCTATAAAACTGCATTATTTAAGCAAGCTACCTTTTAAGTAAATAAATACCCCCGTAGCAGCATACCTGCGTACTCAGTGAATTTCCAATGCATATATATGTATTTTAATACCACATAAAGCCACATACCAAGTTTCATCAATATACATTCATAAATAAACTATTTATGACATTTTAATTATTCTCCATAAGAATAACATGGCGGCTGAGTATGCAGGTTTGCTGAAGCAAGGAACACATAAAAAGGGGGTTTTATACAAATATAAATATAACTCAAGTAGGTAAAGTCACATATCAAATTGTATTAATTTATGTTCGTAATTAAGGGAGATAACATGTTACTTATTCTCCATAAGAATAACATGGGGCTGAGTACGCAGGTTTGCTGCTACGGGAACTATCGGCCAGAAAATATTTTTTAGTGCAAATATCAATAGATCACAACGATATGAAGCAATATACCAAGTTTCATCAGGATAAGTTCATAAATAAGCGAGATATACAATTTATCTTATCCTCCATAAGAATAACATTGGACAGCGTGCTGTGTTTAGCACTTTCAATATCTCTAACCATTTGACGTAGAGCAATGATCAAAAACCAAATTTTACGTATTTTTATGCTGATTCCAATGGGAAAAATTAAAATTTGACTTTTTCAAAAATTATGTAAAAAACTCCAAAAACCCATTTTTGGGGTACATACCCCCCAAAATACCTCTTCGGATAGGTTGATCTGTCTGGTTTTCGAACTTAAAGTCATAAATGCTGCTTTACACATTTATACCAAATTTCGTCAAAATCGGATTATTTTTACAAGAGTTATCGTGCTCACGGGCACATTTATACATATATATATATATATATATATATATATAGTTTTAACGAATGGCATCTGGGGACCTCAAAACGAAAAGTTATCATGGTCCCGGGCCTAGGTCTTACCATGCCGACTACGGTAATAGCATCTTCCCTATAGGGGATATTCGCTAAAATTTGAACAATCCAAATAAATTATATTACATTTTAGTTGGTTACATTCTTAATAGTAATCGGAGGTTGATGTTTTTGCAGAATCAAAGCATGAGGGAATATCCTAGGCCTCAGACATCAATAACTTTTATTGACATCTATCAGAAGGAGAATGAGAGACAATTTTCTGTAGAATCAAAGAATTATGAGAATTATCGGAGGTTGGTGTTTTTGCAGAATCAAAGCTCATGCATGAGGGACTATCCTAGGCCTCAGACATCAATAACTTTTATTGACACCGATCAGAAGGAAAATTGAAGAAAATAATCCTAAGTAATGGGTTCAAACCTTGTTATTGGGATGCTGACTCGGCACAAGTCACTAAGGGAACTCCTGGCCTGTGCCAGTCTGAAGAGTGCTGATGCTGTGGGAGGAGGGATAAATTTGCTGATCACAAATGGCTATCTTGTTCAGCGCTGGCCCAGAAAGGGTTTCAAAATCTGGACCAAAGCCGGTAAATTAAGGAGGTGGGGGATGGATTAGATTAAAGTTGTTGTAAGAGAGCCTAAAACAAACTGAAAATTTAAAGAGCGCTAATAATACAGAATTTCACAGGTCAAAGTGGCTATGCACAACCCTAAAAGAAAATGTAAACAAATATCTGCTGGGAAAATCTAAAAGTCAAAGTCAAATAGCTAAAATATTATGTGTTCTGGTGTTTCCAAATGTTTTGTTATTTTTCGTTTAATTACGGTTAATTCAATTTATCTGCTGTCAGGTCCACTGACGGACGTGACGCTGCTAGTAGACAAGGAGAGCCGTCGAGTGAAGGGCTTTGCGACGGTGACGTTCATGTTGCCAGAGCATGCTGTCGCAGCGTACACAGCCCTCGACGGAACAGTCTGCCTGGGGCGGATGCTGCACCTGCTGCCGGCCAAGACCAAGAAGGCAACGGAAGGTTGGTAGAGTATTCTTAGTGATTTTGGACTTTGCGATTTGATTTAAGGAAGTTCACGTAGAAACTGTCATGAAATAGTATATTTCATCACTAGGACCAAAAGGGAAGCTTTTCGATACAAGCTCAAGTTTAAGGGAAGATGAGTCAGGATTGAAAAGACACTTTTGGTCCTCGTGATTAACTTTTCTTGTCATATAAGATAACAATTTCATAAAAACTTAATTGTGTTTAACTGTTTACCTCCAGAAGTTTGTTTCTATATTTATGTTTCTTCTCTAAACAAACAGCTGTTGCACAAGTTTTCATTGTTTACAAGTTGAATAATTCGTTTAATTCATATTTAACGGCTGATCACCTTGACCAGAACGTGTCGTCAATTAATGTTTTTTTTCCTAGGACAAAAAGATCAAAACAATACTTTTTATTGAAGGAGTAAAACGAAACACTTTTCCATCTCAATGCATGTGTTGAACAGCTGTTTTTGAAGCAGTATGATGAAAATAATTTGTTCCCGCACGTACTATGTTAAGTTGAATTTTACTTCTTTTAATGAACGATAAGTGCTACTTTGTCTCCCGTGGGGGACAAAATAAACCATAAGAATAACATTGACAAACTGGCAATGCTGTAGCTATAACGGAAGTGGAACGAACGAATGCTCAGCTGATACTTCACTGCAATTAACGTTCCGAGTTCTGAGGTTAGTTATTACGCATTACGCAACCAAAATGGACAGCGATTATGAATACTATCAACGCCTAAGTATATGGGGGAAAAATGTTTTGTGTATTAAGGGAGTAAAGTACATCGTCTCCCTTGGGACAATTTTCGCCCTCGCCTACTGCGTCGGGCGCCAACAATTTCCAAAGTTCCACTTCACTCCTCCCCTAATGCACAAATAACTGTTGTTTGTGGTTTTTAGAGGTTACATACTTTAATTCTTCGACTGTATTTAGATGTTTGACTATTAACTTTGAAATGTTGTAAAGCTTGAATTTGGTACAGAATCTAAAAGTATCAAAAAGTCAAACTTGTCTAATGATAATAATTATGCTTCAAAAAGTTGATGAATTCCTGATTCCGTTGCTGAATCAAATAAATTTGAAACCGTTTCTCACTCCATCAGCATTGGGAAAATGTTATATTTAAATTTATATTCTTGGTGTTAAACTCTGTAAACGAACACACACAATGTTAATTGTGTTTTCAAATCTTGACGAATTGGACATTTTTTGATGGAATCATAGGTTTTTCTTATGTAGTGATCATTCAATCAGGATGGCTAAAAAGTCGCTCAAATGAAAAGATATGTATTTTATTTATGGTGAATAAATAAATAACCATCACTTTATTAAGTGGTGCAACTAATTGTGTTTTTATTGGTTAAGTTCCTACACATCCTAACATCTTATATGTTAGAATCGGTGATGTGTTGACTTGTTGATGAGTTGGTACACACTAAATTCATACCAAATTAAATTAACTTTGTTACTTTCAGAAGACAACGAAAACAAGAGCTTCAAAGACAAGATAAGAGAGAAAGAAAAAGCTTCTGCTGCCCAATCGCACAATTGGAACACTTTGTTTCTGGGGCAAAATGCCATAGTTGATGTTATGGCGGAGAAGTACAATACTTCTAAACAAGATGTGAGTAAAAAGCAATTGGCACACAAATAAAGTTTGTTCGGTGAAAATTTAAGCTAGTCCTTTTACTGAATTTTTGTTAATGCTTTATTGTGACGGGTGTTGTAGATAATACAACTTACACTTACACAAAGAATCAACAACCCTTCACTAAAATTTTAAAAAATTACTTAACACGTTCGCTGCGGGCGACAAGCCGGCCTGTAGTACCGCTCGCCGCTGCCACGCGCGCCACCGCCCGGCCTGTACTGTGTCGCCACGAAGCTTACTGGGTTCAGTGTGCGCCAGTGTGGCGGGCGGGGTAGACGATTTTTTGCCAGTGTGTAGCTTAGAATGCGATCTTTATTTTGGTGTAGGTTGGTAGTAAATATCCCCCAATATCCCGACTGTCACGGGACTTCCCCGCATCGTTTTCGTCCAACTTAATTCCTGTATATGCAACCCTGGTTGTCTACTGCTATCTGGATTGTGCTGCTACCTGGTGGCGTTTTGTAGAAGTACGTCCAGTTGGGTTGTAACGCAGGACAGCACCGCACAGATTTTTTGTCATTCGTTAGCCAGGAATTAAATATGTGACAGTGCCTAACGGAACAGTTGCACCGTGGCGGGAACACGCCCATGGGCATACCCGCAGCGAACGTGTTAAAGTGCTTTAACTGATTTTATCAATTATTCTTGGTTCGCTTGCTCAAGGAAAATAAATATCTAACTGCCTTGCTTACATTGGATATGTTTTTTTTGTATTACGAAGGTAACTCGTGATAGATTATGGTTGGTTGTGGATTTTCTTGGTATGTATTACCAAATCGAACTATCCAATGTCCTACCGTTGAGTTTCAGAACCAAAGGATTAACTGGCTGGGCTACGGACAAGCAGTTCTTCATGTCTTAAAAACGGGTACAATTCTGACATGAGACAACTGTCCAATAGTAGCCCTATTGTGATTAAAAGCCTTATAAACATTCCTTCTCCAAAAAGGATGGATAAACCTCAAGTAGGTTGTCTTGTGGATAGTTCTCAAAGTAGTTTGTTCATAGGTAATTCTCAAAGTAGGTTGGTTAGTAATGGAATCACAATTTGGGGACGAGCATCCTCGGTAAAAAAAGTCCTTAAGGTACAAAAGAATATTTTGAGGATAATGACTATGACTCCACCTAGAAAATCTTGCAAACCGATATTTAAAAATCTGAAAGTTTTAACTGTCCTTTCCTATACATTCTCTTTCAGCAAGTTTTTATGAATAAAGACAAATTATTTTAACAATAATTTTGAACATAATTATAACACGAGGAACAAAAATAAAATTCTTCAATATCCTCTGTACAGAACTAAGTTGTTAGGAAAAAGTACTTTTTATATGGAGATTAAATTTTGTAATAAAATCCTAAATTATTGTAAGATGATGCAACCAAAAAGGTTTTTTTAAATTATTTAAGGAATTTTTGATAAAAAGGGCCTACTATTCTGTGGAAGAGTTTTTGAAGGATGATATTACTATGATTTAGTTTTAAAACTTGAATTATCTTTAATTACTCTTATTTTGTAAAAAAGAAGAAAATCCTTTGTCTATTTTTAAGAGATAAACTGAACTGACTAGTCATCTGTTTGAGCAGGACCTTGGCTGTATATCAAATGTATTGTGACACTGAAATAAATGAAATGAAATCTCGTGGATAACTCTCACAGCAGGTTGTCTGCTTATCAGGTGCTGACAGGGTCGGATGTGGCAGTCAGGGTGGCCCTGGCCGAGACACAAGTGGTCTCCGAGACAAGGCGGTTCCTCTTGGACAACGGAGTTTCACTCGACGCTTTCAACCAGGTGTGTATTCCTGCATTGTTATGTAATTACGAGATGTGATATGTTGTCAACTCCATAGTGATTACCTGCGTATTGTAGGTTTTACTATATAAATATGGTGGTCATACGTCTTGTTTTGAATGGGACAGTCTAGTTATTTCAAGTTTTTGATGGCGTCCTGCCGGTTACCAAAATGTCCCTGTTTTTTGTTGGAAATGCCTTCTTGTTTGCAACGAATAGAAAATATTCAAAAATGCAAACATATAATAGACATTTTCCAAAATGGGCTATATAGCTAAAAAATAAATAAATAGGGGCTCGGGTTGGCATGAATTGTCTTATCATCCAGTTTTGGACCATTACATTTATGGTCACCCTATATATAACGGAAACAAACAAGACGGTTTAGTGATCAAATATTTGTTGGTAACAAATTGGAAAATAGCATATTTATTTGAAATAGGCTAAGACTTTTAAAATCATTAAGTTTAGGAAGTTTGCAACCACAAGGAGGAAAGATTCATAGTGGATAGGAGAGCAGGATAGAACATAAAAGGAAAAACAAGTCAAGGTAAAAAGTGAAAATGGTTGGTTTCTTTAAGGTTAAGTTTGCAAAGGAAAAGCACTTGGCTTGGGAGTTTCATTAAGAAAAGGTGGGATACACAGCTCTAACTCACCTGAAGAAACTGGTTCAGATGAGCACAGCAACAGTCTCTCTCTACATCTGAAGAAGTCTCAAATGGAGACGAAATATTATGTAATATGTGTGTAAAAATACTTTCTTTGTTGCTGTGCTCATCTGAACCAGTTTCTTCAGGTGAGTTAGCTGTGTATTCCACCTTTTCTTAAGTTTAGGAAGTATGTTTTATCAAAAAATAATGGTTTTAGTGTATATTCATGTAATAAATGTACTTATTATATACAAATTTATGATACAATTAATCTCTATAACATATAATGTGTGTTATACTGTGTTTTAATGAAAGGATAACGTTTACGAAGGAAAAGCATTTGGCTTAAGAGTTTCATTGGAAACGGTGAGATACACAGCTAACTCACGTGAAGCAACTGTTTCAGATGAGGACATCGACAATAAGATATTTACAACTATATTTAAGTGTGTGTAAGTATCTCCTTCTTGCTGTGCTCATCTGAACCAGTTGCTTCAGCTGAGTTAGCTGTGTATCCCACCTTTTTCCAATGAAACTAATAAGGGATGAGTCGATTCTCGATACCGATTCTCGATACCACCGATTCCTGGACATTGGTATCGGTATTGAGATTCATTCGTTCAATGTCGATACCGATACCCCCGCCGTTTTCCCGCACTGCGAAGTGCACGGGAAGGGATACTTCCACCGTTTACCCGCGCTACAAAAGGCACAGGGAGTGTTTGGGTCGCCGGCAAAAAACCTTACCTTGGAGATAAGGAAGGAAGAGGGATGGGAGGGGAGGGGTGGGGTCCGGTTGAAAGCAATAAATCAGTCGGCTGACCAACATTATTTCTTTGAGTCATTATCTTACAACCAAGTTTTCCCCTATTATGAATTGAATTTTAATAAATAGTTGTTGTTTTAGCGAATTTCCCCTATAGGGAAGAAGCTATTACCGTAGTCGGCATGGTAAGACCTAGGCCCGGGACCATGATAGCTTTTCGTTTTGAGGTCCCCAGACCCCAAAAACACCATTCGTTCGAAACTGTATATATATATATATATATATATATATATATATATATATAATGTATATATGTGTGTGTGTGTGTCCGTGAACACGATAACTCTCGTAAAAATTATCCGATTTTGATGAAATTTGGTATAAACGTGTAAAGCAACATTTATGACTTTAAGTTAGAAAACCAGCGAGATCGCTTTATCCGAAGGGGTATTTTTGGGGGGTTTTGTACCCCAAAAATGGGTTTTTTGAATTTGTCATATAAAATTTTGGAAATAGTCAAATTTTAGTTTTTACCATTGTATTCAGCTTAAAAAAAACACACAATTTGGTATTTTGATCATTCCTCTACGTCAGTTGGTTACTGAGATATTGAAAGTGCTAAACACAGTACGTTGTCTAATGTTATTCTTATGGAGAAAAAGAAAAATGTTATATCTCGCTTATTTATGAATGTACACTGATGAAACTTGGTATACGGCTTCATCTAGTTGTGGTGCATTGGTATTTGCTCAAAAAAACGATTTTTCGTCAAAGGCTCTTGTAGCAGCAAACCTGCGTACTCAGCCCCATGTTATTCTTATGGATAATAATTAAATATTATGTCTCCCTTAATTATGAACATAAATGAATAAAAACTGGTATATGACTTCACCTAGTTGAGTTATATTGATATTAGCATAAAAATCCATTTTTTGTGTTCCTTGATGCAGCAAACCTGCGTACTCAGCCCCAATGTTATTCTTATGGGGAATAATTCAAATTGCATATATTGCTTATTTGTGAATATATTTTTATGAAACTTGGTAAGTGACTTTATGTAGTATTAAGACATTTATATCTCCATTGGAAATTCGCTGAGTATGCAGGTTTGCTGCGACGGGGGTATTTCTATATTACTATAGGACACTAGTGAAATGAACATTAAATTATGTAAAAAACTGCATTAACAAATTTTATTAATAATTGACAACAAAATACAACTAAATAATTATAAATGGTTACATAAATTTTTAACTGTTTTTATAAATAGTTTTAACAACTATAGGTACTGAAAAATCGTAGGTATCGATGGTATTGGTATCGAGAATCGAGCATCGATTTTTCTGGTATCGGTATCGGGAATCGATAAATTTTGGTATCGACTCATCCCTAAAACTAATAAAACGGTATTAAATGTCATTACTATAATTTTTATTTTATGAATCAAGGATGATTAAACGTATTAAATTTGTTTTCTAGACGCCAAAATCACGATCAAAAACTGTTATTCTTGTAAAAAATCTGCCAGCCAAGACTACTGCTGCCGAGATTAGAGAGCTGTTCTGCAAGTTTGGGGAGTTAGGAAGAGTGGTTCTGCCCCCTATTGGAGTCACAGGTAACCTATGTTGGCCTAAATTCAGTGTCAAGGCCTGTGGTCGTCTACATAACTAAAATGAATTAGTAGTTAATTTGTTTAAAAAAATGTATTTATAAAATATAAGCTGGTTTTTGTGAATAGGCTACCGGTGAAACTGTTATGTTTTGTTTCAAGTAATGATTTATGTATTATTTAAAAGCCCTTAATGCCTAGATGTGCCTTTTAGGGTTTTAGAAAACGTCTACCACCAGGGTTCCACCATCTGGCATTCAAAGTTCTAATCGTAATCTTTTGAAAGAATAGTAATCAGTTTAATTGAACATTTAACAGCAGTTGTTAATACTAACAAATCAGTAGAGAAGTAAGAACAGCTGTTTAAAGCTAACTTTTGGA
The DNA here is from genome assembly GCA_963675035.1 of Allygus modestus. Lineage (NCBI taxonomy): Eukaryota > Metazoa > Arthropoda > Insecta > Hemiptera > Cicadellidae > Allygus > Allygus modestus. Next base: position 448,096,424 of record OY776111.1, read on the forward strand.
ATGGCATCACAATTTAAGGTAATAGAACCGTATATGACAACAGACAGTGGACAAGTTTATTTATTGTTAGGTAATTTACAACAGTTAAAATAAATTTTGTCAATACGTTATTGCTAGTCTCCTAAAGTATGAGCTTACTTGATAAAATATTGCCTGTTTACAGGGCCACTGTAACAGATTTATGTACTGTACAAACAATTCTAGAATTAAATTCATTATTTAAAAACTGTACATTCAAAAATTCATTGATACTATAAAACAGTTGTTTTACACCAGGCAAGCAGATTCTTTGAGAAGGCATCAACGAATATTTTAGCCTAAATGAGTGTGGTAATTCTGTGCTTGTTAACTTGGCACCATCGGGTTCCAGAGCTGGTACTGGGTATCTCAGTGTGAACTGGATAATTCCAAAGTTAACCAAATTTGCTCCAATTCAATCAACTTGGATTTGCTTGTATAAGTTTAGAACTATTCACTTGAATTTATAACCAAAATCTATCGATTAATAACCGAAAATGTTTAAATCACTCTGCCTAGTGCACCTGATAATACGAGAGTACTGCAAGGCATGCCCCAAACTATGAAAATGTCTGCATATTACAATTCATCTACCCTACACGGGGCACAGATTTGCTGCTGCGACAAGGCTCTTAGTTGTACAACATGGTTGTTCATACTTTCTGGAAAGTTAGGGAATTTGAAACAGGTCAGGGAAAGTCAGTGGAAAAGTTGGAAAAATGCCGAAAGTCAGGTAAAATTACTGAAATTACATGAAATTTGTAAATGCAAAGCAATAGCGAGCAAAAATCAAAACTTCGTAGATTTTCGTTAAATCGTTTTCTAACGAAGAGGAAGTGAAAAAAATTTGGCAATATATTTATTGTACAACATACTGTTGTAAACATAAAAACAATAAGTAAACATAAAAATATTAAAATAAACATTAAAATAATAAAATAAACAGGACTGCTGTTGGCTTGTAAATATAGTTGGACTGCTATGGGGAAGGTGAAGGTCGTTATAAAGTATAATTTCGATAAATAACCTACGTATTATAAGTAAGGTGCGTATTCCGAGTCAAGAGTCAGGGAAAGTCATATTTTTTAGTTAAGGAAAGTCAGGGAAAATTAACTTTTTTGGTCAGGGAAATTATTAACCAAATGAAAGTGTGAACTATGTAAAAATATATTAATGTTTGTTTAACATTCCAGCTATCGTGGAGTTGCTGGAAGCGTCGGAGGCTAAGAAGGCGTTCCTGGGATTGGCCTACACGAGGTTCAAACACCTGCCACTGTACCTGGAGTGGGCACCCGAGGACACGTTCTCTCCAGTCAATGGTGAGTATTGACGTTGTGGAACAATTTGTTGTCGCTTGTCATGCATTTGATCAAATCTATACCGTTACAGTCAAACCTTGACATAACGAACCTCAGTGTAATTGAATGCCTTGCTTAAAGGAATTTCTTAAAATCCCCTTAAAATAGCCATAAAACACAATGCAAATTGTACCTCTGCATTACGAATAAATCATGTTTAAAACCTCCAACAAATTTATAATAACACCAGCAAAAATAATTTGACCTACATATGACAAATTTTTGAAAGTAGAATCTCATAGCAAATTAAATCTTTACATAACGAATTGTCTATGTCTTAAATCCAATGTAACGAACGTAAATCAACATAAAGAGATCGGAATTTTGCAGCGAAGGGGGCGCGGCGGCCGTGTAAGGGAAAGGTAAAAAATATCGTCCCCGCGTTATGGAAGCACGAATGTTTCACGGGAAAAAATCTTAAACATGGAACAGATATCCTTACTAATATATAAATACCCCCGTCGCAGCAAACCTGCGTACTCAGTTAATTTCCGATGCACATTTTTGTCTTAATACTACATAAAGCTGCTTACCAAGTTTCATAAAAATATATTAATAAATAAGCGATAATATCAATATAACTCACTAGGTGAAGCTACATACCAAGTTTCATCAATCTGCATTCATAAATAAGCGATGTATATACCATATTTTAATTATTCTCCATAAGAATAACATGGGAGATGAGTACGCAGGTTTGCTGCAACAAGGAGTACAACAAATGGGTTTTTATGCATATTTATTATGTTAGTTATAAGTTTTGTGCAATAAAGTTATGATTTGATTTAATTTTATTCTCCTTTGTTAAATTTATGATTCAACATGTACCATTGTAGGGTTTTCAACAAAAAATAATTCTCTCAAGTATTCTATGTTCTAGCTTGTAATTTTTAATAAGTTATTTATCGTCTTCATCATGTTTCCTTTAACATTATCAAAAATCCTTTTTTTTTGACCTGTACTAATTTTTTATTTTTGCTTTAGCAAAGAAAGAAAAGACTGAAGAAGAGGAAGAAAGTGACATCAAAGAAGAAGTGAAAAAAGAGGAAGAAAGTGAAGAAGATGAAAGTTTAGAGCCGGAGCCAGATACAACGTTGTATATAAAAAACCTCAATTTTGAGACTAAAGAAGAAAGTATTAAACAGGTAAAACTCAGATTTGACTATTTACTAGGGGTGTGTGAGTACTCGAAACTTTGAGTTTTTTGCTGAGGATTTCAATACTCAAACTCGACTCAAAATTTTGAAAAATACTTGAAAATTCGAGCGAGTATTTTTTTGCCGATTTACAGACGATCGCTAACAAATGCTAACGGCCGCAAAAGTTGATCGCATCATGTAAAATCGGCCAAAAATGACGATGGGAAACATAATATCAGCCAAAAATGATGACTGGATCACGCAATAAAGGCCGAAAATGACTAAGGTACACATAACATCAGCAAAAGTTGCGATCAGGCCACTTATTATCGGGCATAACCAGGGCTGCCCCGAGGGCGGGACGACCGGGGCAGTCGCCCCGCGCACACGGCGAAGGGTCCACGGCGGCCGTTTAAGGGAAAGATAAAAAATATCGCCCCCGCGTTATGGAAGCACGAATGTTTCATGGAAAAAATCTTAAAATATAATCAATGAATTTGACTATTCTAAACAAGTCGTTCTATAACTTTGGTTTTATTCATAAATTATAATTTTAAACTCAAAACAATAATAAGACGTGGATGATTACCTATATCGATTGATTCGTAGTAACTGTAAAAAAATTGTATTACAGGGCAAGTGATTCGTAAATCATGATAGTATTGCATTTGGGTAGATACGTAGGCCAACACCTTTGCTAGGTATTGGAAAATAATTGGACTCACGCTCTTTGGTTGCGTACTGTACACTGTGCATACGCCAACAATCGCTCACTTCTAACCTCTAACTCTCACTTCATTTTTTCGTCATGGTGTCCGTATCGTATACAATAAGCTCTATGTAATCTGGAGTCACTTTTGGTTTAATAAAAGTGTGCCGTTGTGAAAGCCTGGTTTTGCTCAGTTATGTTGGCAGTAAATCTTGTGGGACTGTCAAAATCTCCCATTTGATTCAATGTAAAAACGGTGATATTCAAAGTCTTTAAATATTAATATTTTGTCGCATTTTAAGAGAAATTTATGTTAAACTTAACTTTTTAATCTTTCACACATATTTTAGATGGAATTGGATCGTTTATTTCGGAGCAAAGTTATTATTTGAGTTAAATGAAAACACCCTTGTAATGTGGATTTGGAAATAGTGTTGTAAACCATGTCATTTGGCAGCGTCCCACCAACAAGATGACACCACAACAGACCAAAATATGAAATACTACGGAACGCTTTTTGAAAGTTATTTGCCAGAGAGTAGTCACTCCACATTTTAACTCCTTGATCGTATATGCATTATTTCTAGTTATTTTGTTTATTGCAGTGCAATACGGCTAGTTCAGAGCTGTGTGAACTAAGACTATGTTTTTTTTACGAAAACAGTACAATATTATATTTGACATTACAATTAGCAAGTTGAAACTTATCAAAACTTACGATGACACAGGAAAGGCTAAATTTTTTTGATACTTTATCCGTAGAGAATGATGTTGCAAAAAGTTGGACTATAAAGAAGTTTTATAATAACTTCTTTTGCGAAAGCAAAGGCAAGAAAGATTAACAACAACGACAAATTTATTCCTTTGGGGGTTTAAAGTATTGACGAATCAGACTGATTATTTTTAAGTTCTTCGTAAAATCAAAAGTTTTGTTAACAGAAGTTTTGTTTGTTATATTTCCTATATAATATGTAAGTTTTTTGTAAATATAAACACAAAATAAAAAAATATATGTGTTGTGTTTCTAAAATGCATTCTTATAAAAATATCTAGAAATATCCTTATTAGGGGGGCAGATCACAATCTCGCCCCAGGCACCTATTAACCTCGGGGCGGCCCTGGGCGTAACTAACGATTTCGTTCTCTAATATTGATTATAAATTATAAGCGATGTCCGGACCAGGTGATATTGACCAAATGATAATCTGACCGTGTTTAATCAGCCGGGAACGAATGCCGAACTGTGTTTTGTTTGTCAATACAGTCAACTCCCGATTATCCGGGAGCAGGTTAATCGGGTTGCGGTTTAACCGGGGTCACGAAAGGTTTATTTTTATTTATACCCTTCTAAACATATGAGCAATAACAACAATTTATTTTGCTAAATTATCTCCAGAATCGTATTTAATTTACTTTGTTTATCAGATTAAATACCATACAAACAATTTAGTAAACCCAACATAATTTGGAGTCTGTCATCTCGCTAATGAGCCGTGGGCGCGTGATGGGGAGCGATGCACACTGCACCTGAGAAAGTGAAAAGACAAGGATTGTTTTGGGGTTTATTTGTATCTACCTTTTATCCTTATTTTTTGTAGGTTAACTTCTTTAACTAGATTCTATGTAAATTTCCGAAAGCTTTTGTTTAAGTACTGAAGGTTTAAAACTATCATTGTTTATACTATACTCCATGTCTGAATCATTCTTTACTTAGGAAAGTAGAAATGCGATGTACGGAGTGTCAATTTCCAAGACCAAAAATGTCGCATGTCAAGATTGATAATTGGTGGCTGCTTCTCGGTCTGTACCCCTCTCTTTTTGCGCTCTCTTTCACAACTTATGACTCAACTATATTGCAGCACTTCAGCCAGTGCGGGAAGGTGTCCAGCGTGACAATCGCTCGCAAGAAGGACCCGTCGCGCCCGGGGGAGATGCTCAGCATGGGCTACGGCTTTGTCCAGTTCTACAGACAAGCCGGGCTGAACCAAGCGCTGAAGCAACTGCAGCACTCGACGCTCGACAGCCATCAGCTGGAACTCAAGCGCTCAAATAGGACTCTTCAGTGAGTCCCGTAGGAATAATTAACTACGTCCCATAGTTTTTGGGTACGGTGTCATGTGAGCTGTTTTGCTTTCACTTTTGGACATTCTTGTTATTAGTTACATTATCTTAGGTCCTGTTACTTTGCATTTTTGTACAGCATTTTGTTGTATGGAATACTGTATTGGAGTAACAGTTAAAAAATAAATTATGTTTAAGTGGTTCAATAAAAGGCTATAATATGGGTTTTAACAAACTTAAGTTGTCATGAATAATGTATGCACTAGTTCAAGTAGGTCAACATTAATTATGATTGTTGTCAATGTGTTGATATTTGTAAGCTTAGTTTGTTAAATTTTTTAGAAGCTCACATTGTCAAATCCATCTATGACCATTTTATGAGATCCTGCCATCATGTTTTCATAGAAGTCATTTAATTCTATAGAAGTTCATGTAAAACTATGAGGTCGTTTAAGGTACTAAGTATCAAAACTGTTTAACAAACCGCCGTTTGCAACAAAATATAAATAATACAAGATTCACAACGATTATTTACGACTGTCTGATAGAAAACCCATCGTATAATGTGAGTTTTTACTTAAAATCGTGTTAACACATCTTCCTCTACTACATTTTACAGTTATTAGGGGAGATACTGACAAGAGCATCCATTGTATAATGTGAGTTTTTACTTAAAATCGCGTTAACACATCTTCCTCTACTACATTTTACAGTTATTAGGGGAGATACGGACAAGAGCATTCAGCATTTCAGCAATGGCTGAATTGTTCAGTCAAGTGTAAAATGGCTTTAAAACAGCCAATAGAAAGGAAGTGATTTTAAAGTGATAAAAAATGTTCTATTTACCATTTGAGGATGTTTCACTGTTATATGATTCTAAGCAATTTTAATATTGGGCTTTTTATGTTACAGAGACAATACTAATGTGTCAAGGAAGAAGAATAATGTTGAAAAACAAACCGGTACAAAGATCCTAGTGAGGAACATTCCCTTCCAGGCAACGCAAAAAGAAATTCATCAGCTTTTCCAGTAAGTTTTGTTTATTTTTGTAATCTACAATAACGGATGAAGGATTAAAGTTTGTCTCATCAACAACAAGATTAATTGCCATCTTCCTTGAGTAAAATTGTAATATTATAAATATATGTTGTCATAAGATTACCTAAGATTTGTAAAATTTGGATGGTCTTGTAATGTTTTTAGCGCTGCGCAGTATAGTGACACGATCAAATGTCCAATCCACCTTTATCACCCTGTAAGATCCCTTTTTCTAAATAATTATACACATGTCCAAATACCTTGCTTTGCCTAATCCATTAAATCTAATTATGAAAATTTTGTTCAGAACGTTTGGGGAGATAAAATCGTTGAGGCTTCCGAAGAAGATGGTTGGCACAGGACCCCACAGAGGATTCGCTTTTGTGGAGTTCCACACAAAACATGACGCAAAGGTAAGTTGTGTAGAATTTTTAGTCATATAAAAGGTTTAGCCTAACAGGGCTATTAATTTAAAGGACTGGCCTTTTTCCTAACAGAGCTTTTAATTAAACAGACTGACCTTTTCCTAACAGGGCTACAATCAAACAGACTGACCTTTTCCTAAGATGGCTGCATCCAAACATATTAACCTTTTCCTAACAGGGTTACTTATTTAACAGTCTGACCTTTTCCTAAGAGGCTTACTAATCAGTCTTGTGCCGATTTCATATCAATAAGCTGCGCTGACAATAAAATAGGGCCAATGTCAAAGGTCACAAGTACGATGGCGGAAGGATACGAACGATTAGACGCCGCCGCCGGGAACCAAGAATCGGCGTCAGTTGGTGTAACGTCCTTTCAGGATAAGGCTGTGCTGCTCGCGAGAATAAAATTAATATAGTTTTCTTGGCGTTTGGTCGGGGTAGGGTCAATCTAGATCCGTTTTGGCGTGAGAAAGTCTTCTCAATTGTTCAAAAATAATCGTAGATTGTAGTATTAGCGTTCTATCGCAAGGTGTAGTTTAAAATCAAAGTAAAATCACTTTGCACGTAACCTGACCGGAAATAATGGCCAAGTTCTGAATTTATTCGTCGCGCCTTTTCAATATATTTAAATTGTCGGCATGCAGCGGCCCACCAACTTGGTTTTTTAAATGTACGTTTACGACGCATGTGTAGGAGGGTCGACCCGTTATTTGTAAGTAATTGTAATTTTTGTGTACATTCTAGTTCATGTCTTAGCCAGAGCCACAAATCCCATGTTTGTTAGTTGTAAGTTATATAAAGCAATGTATTTGAACGAATTATTTATTTTAATGTACGTTTAGAATAATCCTGACTGAGGTCACCCTATTTTCTTGTCAGCGCAGCTTATTGATATGAAATCGGCACAGTCTGACTGACCTTTTCCAAACAGGGCTACTAATCAAACAGACTGACCTTTTCCTAACATAGTTACTAATCAAGCAGACTGATTTTTTCCTATTTAACCTGTTATTCCTCAAGTGTGCTGTGTCGTTGCAGAGAGCGATGCAGGCGCTGTGCCAGAGCACCCATCTGTTCGGCCGACGGCTGGTATTGGAGTGGGCCCAACAGGACGAGGACGTGGAACAGCTGAGGAAACGGACGGCCGCCACCTTCAAACAAGGTAAGAGTTGGGGGAGTGTAGAAGCTGGCAGGGGGGGAGTGTAGAAGCTGGCAGGGGGGGAGGGGGTGACATCCAGATTGTTATAATAAAAAATATTGAGAAATCCGAGAATTTACCAAGAAAGATGGTATTTATTGGTTGCATGCAAATAAATCAAACGTTTCAACTTTTGGACATTGCTGTAGTCCGAGGATAATTTAAATTTGGATTTTAAGTTGGGTTTGAATAAAAAATAAATCTTTGTTGTCAAGTAACAACATTCACAACAAGCAAGAGAAAAGTTTAGTTTAATTGGTCCCTCCATTTGCAGCAGCTGGGGACGTAACGTACGGAGCATGGGAGTTGACCCCCTGAAAGGTCAATTTTGCTGCCTATCCCATTCAACCCTTTTCTTTCCTGCTGTATCCTATCCTTCCAGTAACTTGCGCTAAATTCCCCCTTGTGGAAGACGTGCTTAGCAGCTTAGCTGGGATTTCCTAATCCAGCAATAACATCAATAGCTATTTAATATTTAACTAGAGTTGGCCGCTTGGGGGTGCATCTATAACATCAGTAGAAGTAGATTTATCCGAAGGTCCAACTTAAAATTAAAATGGTACGTGAATAATATCTTTGGCAGTCATTGCCATTGAATGATAAAATCCAGCTATTACTCGATTAATAGAGTCCAGTTACGGTAAACTTGATTTCTTTAAAAGGTCTTTCTTCTAAATGGACTCTTTTGAATCTGTCTTTTTATTTAAATTTGTATTTTCTACAGTACTTATATAATTTTGATACATTTACGTTTTTTGTATCAAGCTGTAAGAATAATTATTCTGAATGTATGAGTTAATTTAAGTAACAACAAATACTTTCTTCCAATGCCTCATGATCAGTAATTACCAAGAGCGTTTTTTCTTTCATAAGCTGCTGTACAAAAAATATGTAATAATGACCCGGTATTTTAGTATTAATTGGATAAAATATGGGATTAATCTAGAACCTTATTGAAAATTTAATAATTCAAAATAATCTAAAATCGTTATCAGGCTATAACCATAAATAAAATGTTTATTCCAGGATCAGAACCGAGAAGCAAGAAAGCTCAAGCAGACATGGAAATAGAAGATGAAGAAGACGAATGAAAATAGGTACACAGGCTATGATGGATCAGTGCAACTGGCTGCGGTAATGTGCAGTCCAGACTAGCAGAAGGATGCTGTTATCTGATGAATTACCTTGAAGCACAATGTTTAATTACGTTCCATATTTTAAGCATACTCTGATTTAACACCTTGACTACCACCCATTTGCCTCACTCACCATGGTACAGCTTACCGTCAGTGTTGGTTGGGAACGTGACAGCTAAAGTTCCAAACAGGTTTTTTCATTTTAAACTTACTAAGGCAAGTTCTTTATTACTTGTTAAGTTATTATCATATTGTGTCATTCTTGGTTTTGAAAGTTATAGGCTCAATTTTTGAAGAGAAACATTCCAACCGATTGTGCTTATTAACCTTTTTCACCACACTAAGCTGTAATCACCTGTTTTCGGAACATCATTTGAATACCGAAAGTAGAGTTTTTCCGCCCAAGGGCCGAAAGTCAGCTGATCTATTTAGCCAGTGTTGCCAACATGTTTTCAAGCGTACACGACGTTACCTGGTTAATATGTACATTCTATTTTGTGTTCTTTGGTTGAAACACTGGTAAAAAAAACTTAAAACAACAAAAAATTCAAAGCATTGTACTATCGATGTTTTGTTTATTTATTAACTGTTTTTTGTCCGAGATTCGTGTTTCATAACCGATCACATTTAACCCGTTTGTAATTAAAATGACCAACATCCCTGAGGATTTATGTTTTCAAATAATCACAGCTGTACTTTCAATTTGTATGTAAATAGTTACAAAAAGTAAAATAGAATGATGATAATTCATAACCTCATAGTTTCGTTTATAGGATGTTAATTTTCAAATAAATATTCACATTTTTATTTTATAGTGTTTATTTCATAGTGTAGTATGGTGAAAAATAGCGTTCGCACCTCTGCTGAAAAGGTTTTGCATCGCCCTCGAACGTTTTTATGACCTTGACTTCGTCTCAGTCATAAAACACGATCTTGGGCCAGCAAAACCCCACTTTCGGCCCTTGGTGCGAAATATACTATTACGCAATTAAATGGGACATACGATACCATAACTAGTAGGACTGAATATTTTCCGCCCTACTAGTCACAGAGCGGCTGAACATCGATCCAAAATAGCATTTTACAAATTTACAAACTATTGTGATGAATCCTGTTTTCAGGACGGCTAGTACCTCTCGAACCACCATTTGAATTACGTAGCTTATGGGAATGTGGAATAGAGTCGATGATTTTAAGTAAGGGGTTCGTAGGGTTGGGTTGTGAGATGTAGTCGATTGAGTAAACTTAAAATTTGTGAAGACAACTATAGAGGTGCGTTTTAGATAAGCCTCTAATCAAATTGCGTACCTAACTAATGTAAAACTTGTCTGGATTCAAGAATAAATCCTCCTTAAAACCAAATTACTACGCCCCCATTGTTATCTTGAAACTAAGACTATCCATTATAAGATTTTGTTTTTTAATGCAGAGTTTATTAAAATATGTACATTATGTTTATAGATAATATTATTTTTTACCTTGTATATAGCATTTTTAGTGGTTGTAAAATATACTATAGCATTTTCAGTGGTTGTAAAATATACATTTGTTTATTTTTAGTATCAGTGTGATTATTGGAAAGAAGGCCCTATTCCAGCGGGCAAAAGAGAAAACAGTTGAGGGATGTGTTTACAGGGCTATCAACCGAGAGCAGCCAATAGTAAACTTGCTGCATTGCCAAACTACACACCAGCTGGACAATCAAGTGATGTTTGTGGCAACAGAGCCTTATTATTGGCTGGAGCCCAACTGTCATCTTTCCTGCTGCCGATAGTTCTAGTTGCTGTCGAGGATGGCACGCTACCTCCATCACCGCTGCCACCCCCGAGTCTCAGCTACCTGAGATATCCGTGTGGCCGCCGTAACTCACTTGATGGTCCTCCTGCGTCCTCACCCCCGCCTGTTTCTTCAGTCAGCAACCCGAGGTGCAGTTGTAACTCAGCTACCCTTCGACATCAACCTGTGGAAAATCAGTGCCAGTGCACTTGCGGCATACTGGACCACCTTTGAGCCTACTCTGTCCCTGGAGGATGATAATATTCATCAACATCCTCTAGGAGTGGAGTAGGGTCGAAGGTGGCCCAGTATTCAGCAAGAGCGCAGGTTGATGTCGAAGGGTAGGAGAGAGATGCCGGCAGGTGACTGGGTGGGGGCTGGGTTGGAGGACGTTGGATGACCATCAGGTCAGTTGCAACTGCTGCAAATTAACTCACAGGTGACAGCGGTGTCGGCAGTGCATTAGGACATATAAATAGTGTTTGCAGGACAGCCAAGTAGCTGGTTCTCTGCGCCTGAGTAGAGGGTCTCGCTGATAGTGACTCTTCCTACAATCAAGTAGTGTGTGTACATCTGCAACGTTGGTTGCTCAAAGAGGCGAAAAGCAACGTCTCCAAAACTTCAGCAGAATAAAGTCTGGCTGAGAAAGAGGATAGATAATTTACAACACAATATTGATACAAAAGTTTTAATTTGTGTACACTGAAAAAGTTAAGTGACAATGATTTCCATATATACACAAAGATCTCTTTACAATCTTAAATATTACATTTTGGTAGCGATAAGCATTATTCACAAGCAAATAATTATAATACAAGTACATACTGTACAAAAATATTTATCTGTAACAATACAAACCACTTAAGCAACTAAAGATACTATAAGCGTAAAAGACGTATTGTCAGGAATCTAATATTTTCAGTAAAAAGATTGATTGACAAAAGAAAACATGTAATCAATAATTTTCAAAACTACGATTGGAACTAAGTGCTTACAACAGCACTATTCTACATTCATGTACTGATTTTGTACATTTTACATTTCCTGCAGTATTTTTAAAGCGAGTCACAGTTAATATAACAGTGAACATGGGTCAGTCCTAAGCTGCATTTATCTAACAACACATTGATAAACCAGAAGAAAAAAAAAAAAAATTATCAATGTCAATACGACTAAGCTCAGTATTTACCATACTACAACAAAAAGAAAGCAATACTGCCTAAAATCAAATTAAAAACAAAAATGGAAGAAAAAAAATTGAGCAACTTGTTATTTGATAAGCTTCACTATTATTATCAACTTTCCAATTTGCCCACAATATACAAGAAATAAGTGAACAATACTTATATATTCAAAACAAATATTTTGCACAAATATCTAAACGCATAGTTAAACAACTACTACTGACCACTGATGGGTCTGACCTGATTACCAGACCCATTTAAAAATATAATGAATAATGAAACTTGCAAAACAAAGAATGTTTGAATTATGCTAGTGAAAGAATTACACAAAAAGTAGAAAACAATACTTATACTATCTTAATGATGATCATTGAGAAAAAGAATAAAAGACAATTTTATTTATTAAAAGGAATATAAATACTGGTATAAAACCAGTATTATGGCAATCACTCAATAAATGATATTAAACAGGTGATATCAACAAATCTACAACTAATGTCAAAAGTGTACAAGAAATACAAAAGTATAATACACATCTTCCGCTATAATAAATCCTCTTCAATCTAAAAGATTCTCAGATATTTATTGGTAGAATATTTTTGGTACAGGGTTTCAAATTTATTACAAAGAACGTTTTAGCTAAGTACAAATTGAAACGATAATGTACGTTAGAAAATATATTGAGTACAACTTAAACAATTAAAGTAAAAATGTAGAATATTTGAAAGTTGGGTCACTTTTAAATTGTAGTCATTGGGTTGAGAGAAATAATTAAAATCCATTAGCACCTTTTTTATACCTAAACATCCTAACCATTAAGATATATTGCAACTTTTGTTCGATCGATTCAATTAAAGCTACAAAATACAAACCATACCTAAACTTTGCCCCACTGTTTACCATCATTGCAAAATAGAAGCAACAGCGACTACTCAACATTTAAATATCTATGTACAACGTCAAAAAAGTGCAAAATGTTTAAAATAACAAAATAATAAGTTTGACAGCTAATTTTTATTTAGAAAGCAACACAAAAAGTCATAACAAATTCAACATATCAGATACATATATGATCCTGTCTGTACATTAAGTAAATAAAAACGATTAATCTCAACTGTTTGTATAATTCACAGTAAATAAAATTTGAATACTGGTAAAATACACAATCAGTGTTAACGGTTAACACAGCTTCCAAAATAATATAAAAACAAAATTATAAAATGTGATTGGCACAACAATTGATCTATTTACTTCTTAACGTGTAACTACATCGTATATAACGTAAAAGGACTTGAGTCCAAACAAGTTAAAAGTTTCACGACCATTATAACTTGTTACTCGATATTATACGCAGTTATTACTACAGGTTTCATTACTGCAAAATATAATAACAAATAAGACAATTGTAGAGATATAATCACAAGTTGCGTTTTTAAGATTTAGGCTGGGTAGCCTCCTCCATTTGCTATTGGTTTTGTGTCTGTAACAAAAACAAGAGTATCAGTAGCATCAAATAACAGGTTTATCATACAAAAAAGGGAATGTAATTGGTTTGTAATTTGTAATTATCAGTAGGGAGTGTGAGTAATTATTTTTCTGATACAAGGCAAGTTGAGTTTTGCCAATTATTACACGAAAGTTTTGAATGTCATTTGCAACAAATATTGCGAGGTCTGGACTTCACATATTCCATGTACGATTTACTAAACCCTGTCTGTAACAAAAACAAGAGTATCAGTAGCATCAAATAACAGGTTTATCATACAAAAAAGGGAATGTAATTGGTATGTAATTTGTAATTATCGGTAGGGAGTGTGAGTAATTATTTTTCTGATACAAGTCGAGTTTTGCCAATTATTACACGAAAGTTTTGAATGTCATTTGCAACAAATATTGCGAGGTCTGAACTTCATATATTCCATGTACGATTTACTAAACCCTTTGAAGAGTAAAGAAGAACCACCAGAACGACAATTTTTTAAATGTCTTAAAAGAATGAACAGGATAAAATAAACTACCTATCACAACACTAGAAAATACATTTACGAAATGTATTTACACTTACTCTGTACTTGGATAAAATAATCCTGTTTAATTGTAACAACACGTATTGTGCTACTCAAAAAATTATTTAAACGTGAAAAGTGATTTGGGAGTTTTTAATGTTATCACTTACTAATTTCAGGAAGTTTGTAACTTTTTTACACATAATTGTATTACAAATTTATCGGACAGTTACGGTTTTGTTTCTAATTTTGTTGTATTTGGGCAGGGGAGATTTAAAAACATAATAACACCAAATTTGGACACCTAGAAATGTTCATTCAAATGTGAGTGTTAAAAAAGTACACGATGGGAGTGATAAGTGGTCAGTAGTAGTTGTTATGTAAGAAAAAAAACATTAAGTACGAGTTGGTTTTTCTTGGTAACCTTTTCTGATGGAGTAAAGCAAACCGATGTAAACTAGACTGTTATTTACATGTACAAGTACATGAATGTATAAATTTAAATTTAAATTTATTTTTAAAGAACGTAAAATTTAAAAACAAAATAATGAAAATTGAATACAAAGGTTACACTGTTTTATGTCCACAAAGCAGTACAGGTCTTATGGAAAACCGTGTTACTACCTGAGTTGAATACATTGTTGGTGTTTTAATGCCGGTTGCTTCAACCGTCCCCACGTGAAGGCGCTTATGCTTTCAGGACAGCTAGTACAACTCAAACTGCTATTTGAAATACGTTGCTTATGCAACTTATGGGTGATCCATACTGCACGGTGTACATGGAACAGTGTATAGGTTAGGAACTCACGTTGTCGGGCTGGGGATGTGACAGTGTGAGCAGCGTGGGAGCCTGTGACACGGTCACATTGGAGCCCGACGTCTGGATCCTGACTGGAGCCTGTCGCACCGCTATCTGCTGACCCTGCTGCAACACTGCTGTCACCTGCGGGGGAAAATCAGCAATAGAGTACAAACTAAGAGATATAGGGATGTGACAGAGGAGCCTGTGTCACGGTCACATTGGAGCTCGACGTCTGGATCTTGACTGGAGCCTGTTGCACCGCTATCTGCTGACCCTGCTGCAACACTGCTGTCACCTGCGGGGGAACATCAGCAATAGAGTACAAACTAAGAGACATAGGGATATGACAGAGGAGCCTGTGACACGGTCACATTAGAGCCCGACATCTGGAGCCTGTCGCACCGCTATCTGCTGACCCTCCTGCAACACTGCTGTCACCTGCGGGGGAACATCAGCAATAGAGTACAAACTAAGAGATATGGGGATGTAACAGAGGAGCCTGTGTCACGGTCACATTGGAGCTCGACGTCTGGATCTTGACTGGAGCCTGTTGCACCGCTATCTGCTGACCCTGCTGCAACACTGCTGTCACCTGCGGGGGAACATCAGCAATAGAGTACAAACTAAGAGACATAGGGATATGACAGAGGAGCCTGTGACACGGTCACATTAGAGCCCGACATCTGGATCTTGACTGGAGCCTGTTGCACCGCTATCTGCTGACCCTGCTGCAACACTGCTGTCACCTGCGGGGGAACATCAGCAATAGAGTACAAACTAAGAGACATAGGGATATGACAGAGGAGCCTGTGACACGGTCACATTAGAGCCCGACATCTGGAGCCTGTCGCACCGCTATCTGCTGACCCTCCTGCAACACTGCTGTCACCTGCGGGGGAACATCAGCAATAGAGTACAAACTAAGAGATATAGGGATGTAACAGAGGAGCCTGTGTCACGGTCACATTGGAGCCCGACGTCTGGATCTTGACTGGAGCCTGTCGCACCGCTATCTGCTGACCCTGCTGCAACGCTGCTGTCACCTGCGGGGGAACATCAGCAATAGAGTACAAACTAAGAGACATAGGGATATGACAGAGGAGCCTGTGACACGGTCACATTAGAGCCCATCGTCTGGATCCTGACTGAAGCCTGTTGCACCGCTATCTGCTGACCCTGCTGCAACACTGCTGTCACCTGCGGGGGAACATCAGCAATAGAGTACAAACTAAGAGATATAGAGATTTGACAGAGGAGCCTGTGACACGGTCACATTGGAGCCCATCGTCTGGATCCTGACTGAAGCCTGTTGCACCGCTATCTGCTGACCCTGCTGCAACACTGCTGTCACCTGCGGGGGAACATCAGCAATAGAGTACAAACTAAGAGATATAGGGATGTGACAGAGGAGCCTGACACGGTCACATTGGAGCCCGACGTCTGGAGCCTGTCACAGCGCTATCTGCTGACTCTGCTGCAACACTGCTGTCACCTGCGGGGGAAGATCAGCAATAGAGTACAAACTAAGAGATATAGAGATGTGACAGAGGAGCCTTCTAACGTTAGGCTCTTCTGTATACAGTCTGAGTCTGTCTTATGTGGTTTTTATGTACAACTCATGGAGAGTTCTTTCTGTTGCAGAGTTGAAAGTGAGGGCGGACCTCTTAAGGAAACAGTGGCTTGGGTCAAAGCTGACGAGATGGGTAAAGTCTTTGTGAATTGCAAATCTGATCAGGCACTACCTTTAACCTATCCTTATGGTGTGTGTGGCAACTGGAAGCACTTTTTTTAATTCAGGCATCCAAAGTTGTTATATATAATCTGTCAAAATTGTAGGAGTTTGGCATATCGCAGGCTGAGGGTAGAGGGCTCAAATTAAAGGTCTTGATCCCAGGGACTCGGGAAAAATAGCAGTGTTTCCAAAATGTTACCAGCAAACGAGAAATAATGCAAGACATCCCCCATAAAAAAGCATGGAGATTGAAAAACGTCTACTCTGTTTATATTAAAACATGTGATTGTGTCTGTTTTGTTTACGAACTGACATGTGTCCCTAAATATATTGTTGTTTTATTTTCCTCAGCATGTAAAGAGTAAAAATATCAGTTGAGATAGAATATTGGGCAAGATTAGAAGCTGTAGCCCCTTCGAGCCACTAGTATTAAATAAATTACGAGTTCGCACGCAGCACGCTGACGTAAAAGAAGTGAATTTCCACATACAAAACGTTTAAAACTAAAAACCAGTGTAATAACATACATTTATTCCAATTTTATTGAAATCTGAAAACATTGATATTTTGGCTGTTCTGATGCTCCTGGTTTCATTTAGCTACCTGCAATGCTAGGAATACAATTTTGCGCATTATAAGGTTGAGAGAAGGTCCAGTCAGGCTTTAAAGTAGGCGCCAGGTTGCTGGGGATGATACAAATACACCAACAAATGAATAACATGCTTTCTAATATAAAAACCCTTTAAGACAACGTACTGTTTAGCCGATATACATTTTCTTTAGTATCTCAGTAAATATTTATGCTAGAATGACGAGAGAGGGCTTAAAACTTTAGCTTCACTAATTCCAATCTTAATATATGCATTACTTTTACGTCCAGGGCTTGTCTGACCCTTTTTGGGCCCAAAAACTCGAAATTTGAATGAATAATCCCCCAAAAAGGGGTTTGAGGTTTCCGATTGTTTTGCCCAACGAACTTGTCCAACTGATTATAGAAAGGAACGTCCCTACCAAATTTGAAGTAAATCGGACAAAAAATGTGACCGCTAGAGTGCAAACACATATATATATATAACATTTGGAACGACCCCTCAAAAGGCGTTCGGGGGTCACGTTAGGAACTTCTATTGTGGTCCCGGGCTTAAGTTTCACCGTGCGGGTCATGCTAATAGTTCACTTTCCATAGGAAATTTATTAACAAGGTAACACAGATTGAACCATTCCATTTACAAGGGTTTCAATGAGAAAGTCTATTGCACTACTGTATGATGCTTAGTGACTAATAAATCATCTGAATTCTGTAAACCGGCTTATTACTTATTTAGCTTATACTACGATAGTTACCTGGTTGAGGAGAGCCTGCTGCTGGGCCACAGACCCGGTGACCTTGATGTTGGACCGGTCAATCGTGACGTTGGGTACCGAGGTCCTCACACCACCCGGGGAGGCTGTCACCACCTGTGGCACGACACAACAGCACTGCAATACTAACTAGACACTGACACTATAGGCTTATCACAGTCCAAACCTTCTTTTGGAGGCAAGTTCGCTTCGCTCGCTTGCATTCCTCAGCTAACCCATTGAGGTAGTAATTTTATTCTATTTGCAGTAGCCTATAACAGGAATTGATTGCTGCTGCACTCTAGTAGCAAAATATGTAACTAATGACTGCGGGCATCTACGGTTCTATCCACTAGGGGCGCGGACTGACTGAAAAACCTTAATATCGCCACCAGGCCTTTGGTCGTGTTAGCTGAGTTGGCTACGTCGTGGAAACACCTTGGCCAGGTGGTGATACGATGTTCGTAGGTTCGATTCCCGCACACGACCAAAACTGACCAGTTGTGCAACTATCAATGAGTTAATCTGTCTGTGGCAACGTTGGTGGGAGGGCCCAAGTAAAACAAACGGTGGCAGGCTTGCTTGGAAGTTTACGGGATCAGTTAATTCTTTGAGATTTGCACACGGTCAACACTGATTTTGCTAATTATTACTTATGTCTACTGTGTGTGTGCCAATGCGACTCTCTAAACTGAAAGAAAACAATATTTTAATTAAAATACGTCATTAATCCATTTAAAAACACCAATTTTATACTCCAATTCACAGGTTAATAAAATTACAAGCAAGGAACGAGACCAGCTCGTATGTCTACGCCAATGGGTTAAATTAGTATTTGGATACTAAAAGTCCAAATTTTTAATTAGAAAGAAGAGCTAAAGACCATATCTGATCCATTTGCAAGGCCGAGAAAACTTATTTACTTGTAACGAAGAATTTTTAAACAGTGGTGGGATCCATCCTTTTTCTTGTACCAAGGAAGCCATTGAAGTACAGTTTAGGCTACAAACTTTTATTGATTTATTTTAACTAATTAAAATCAGCAGACAAAGTTATTATCTATCAAAACTTTCAATTATTAACCAAGAAGAATTTTAAAGTAAATTGATTGCATCCCAGTTGCATTCTGAAACTTTTAATATCTAATTGAACAAAAGCCTACTAGGTATTTTGAGAGTGTCACCTAATTGCTGGACATTATCAACTTTTCAGTGAACTGTAACTTTTCCACCTGCTACTGAGCAACATATAATTAATCAGAATCCAAATCATAATATTCAGAACTTTATCTAATATTATGTTTATTTATCAAGAGTTTATCAAGTACAAACGATCATAAGAATAAATTCTAACACCGCACGATATCCCAACCTGAGATATGAATTTCATGTGAACCCTGAGACAAAGACATTTTTGTATATTTAATAATTGTCAAAGTAAATATTAGAGTTTTCCCCAAGTATACTGTAAATCCCTTTTCCTTTTAAAAGAATATCAGTTTTGTATGTTTTAAAATAAACAATAGGTTTTCTTCTGTACATCTGAGTTTTCATCGTAGGCAGAGACGCCATTATTTTAATGTAACTAATAATTGTAAGCAGTGAAGAAGAACGCATAGACAGTTTAAGTAACATTACCCATAACCCCTAGCTAGCAGAAGGCAATAACATCTGAGTTTTGTTTATAAACATGCAAGTAGGTTAAGTAAGAAAGAAAGAAATAAGTTATTATTATCAAAATAAAACAATCAATAAGCAGATAAATAAAAATCAAAGTTTACAAACAACAGTTAATTCCCCAGCAGTGCAGAAAATATAAGATAAATTAAGCAGGCTGACCAACCATGATGGGATAGTCAAATGGGTAAGTGAACTAAGAAAAAAGAAAGCTAAGAAAACGGAATAAATGTGACAGTAAACAAATTAAATTACAACTACTAAACTGACATTTTGATGAGAAGAGGACTAGGGGTGGGCGAGCAGTGTTTTTTTTTTAAATCGAGTCGAGTATTGAACCAAACTACTCTAGTATCGAGCCGAGACGAGTCGAGTAATTCTTTAAAAAGTAAAAAGGCTAATTTAATTTTTTGTATTGAAAACAATGGTTTTTTTTATTTTAACATATTAAACTTTAATTATTAAACATTTTATTGAATTATTAAAGTTATTATTTATATTATTTTAACCTTTATTTTACCATGAATGAATAATGATTTAAATGAGAAAAAATATATATATATAAATAGGCTATACTGTTTTCAACCATAACAAACAAAAGACAAGTATTACAAATATATATCCATACAAAGATTTTGGGTTGGTTTATCAAAACCAGAACATTTTAACAAGAAAGTGATCTTTTGATCCCGACCCAAACACTCCCTGTACCTCTCTCTTACTTATCTTAACTCACAGGTATCCATAAATAACCCACCTGTCAATGTCTCCTTTCAAATGAGCTAAAAATAAATTTTAAAATCATTTTTCTTTATGTCAGTCACTTATTTTGTTAAACATTGGTTAGCGTCATAAACGTGGGTAAACGGCAGGGGTAACTACGCTATTTTCAACTATCTGGGGTAATCGGCGGGAGTAGTCAACTACTCGACTCGATAGTTTGGAGTATTTTTACTACTCGACTCGGCCTTCGAGTAGTCTTTAATACTCGAACAAATACTCGAAACTCAAGTACTCGCCCACCCCTAAAGAGTACTAGTAATCACATAATCATTCCGCTACCACGCCTAAATGCCGACTGAACCGACGAGCATATCTGTGCAAGAATTATGGTGCTACCCTCACAATAACCTGTCTAGTGACAAAACGGAGGTTACTTTCTTAAACAGGCCTCGTAATACTTCACTCTATACACTCTACACATGACATTCGCAGCAATACCTGTATAGTCTGCTTGACATTCTGCTGAGGTATGACCCTGGTCTGGGACGTTCCTGCCTGGTTCTTGGTGATGACAGTGTGGGAGATGACCTGCCCCGAGGACCCTTGGCTGACCACTGTCTGACCCCCAGCAGCCGACACCTATAAAACACAACAACCATGACACTACACTGAGTTGACTATCGTGATTATGATTGTTTTCAGAATAAAGCTTTTGCATTTATTTTAAATGAAAATCAAATTATTATAGATAAGTAATAGAGGTCTGCGATACCAACAGTTTCAGATCGGTTTGGTTCGTATGGTAAAAGATTTTGTACCTCGGTTCTCGGTACAAATTCGGTACGGTACTCTCATAATATGCACTAATTTGTACTGAATATTAATTTGTATTTATCGTAACAAATACTTAAGGCCATATGCAACTGCTATAATTTATTTGATTAAAATAATAAACAACTATACTATTGATGAAAACATTTTTAAAAACCTGCAACCTCAGAGCATTGCATTTTAATGTGTTTTTATATGTTATAATACAAGTTCTTGAAATATTCGTTATAAATAAATTCAAGAACTATTTGAGAATGAATTAATTGCATAAGTTGCTTAACTGATTAATTGCATTGCTTTAAATATAAACGAGTTCGCACGCAGCACGCTGACGTGAGGGAAGTGAATTTCCACATAAAAACTTGTAAAACTCAAAATAAGTGTAAAAACATACATTTTTCCAATTTTTATTGTAATCTGAAAACATTGATTTTTTTGGCTGTTCTGATACTCCTGGGGTTTCATTTACTTGCAAAGCTGGGAATACAATTTTGCACATTATAAGGTTAGGAGAAGGTCCAGACAGGCTTGAAAGTAGGCGTGAGGTTGCTGGGGATGATAAAAGTACTCTAACAAAGGAATAACAGGCTTTTCTAGTGTAAAACCCCCGTCAGACAACGTACTGTATTTAGTCGATACACATTTATTTTCTTTAATAACTCGGTAAATATTTATGCTAGAATGATGAGAGGGGGCTTAAAACTTTTGCCTCTCTAATTCCCATCTTTTTACATGCATTGATTTTACATCTGGGGCTTTTATGACCCTTTTTGTGCCCAAAAACTCAAAATTTGAATGATTAATCCCCAAAAAGAAGGGTTTAGAGATTGTTTTGCCCAACGAACTTGTCTAACTGATTACAGAAAGGAATGTCCCTACCAAATTTGAAGTAAATCGGACAAAAAATACGACCGCTAGAGTGCAAACACACACATACACACACACACACACACACACACATATATATATATATATATATATATATATGTATATTATATATATATATCAAATTTTGAACGACACCCCAAAACGTGTTCAGGGGGTTACGTTAGGAACTTCTATGGTGGTCCCGGGCTTAAGTTTCACCGTGCGGGTCATGATAATAGTTCACTTTCCAAAGGAAATTTACTAATAAAACTATTGATTTAAAGCATACTAGAACAGCCAAAACTAAAACTTTATAAATACCAGTCTTTGGCGTATTGGGGGATTATTGTATCAATAATAATGAGTTTGCATGCAGCGCGCTGACGGAGGGAAGTGAATTTCCGCCTGAACACCTTTAAAAAATCGAATAAAGGGTTTAAAACAACAGTGGTAATATTTTTGGAAAATTGAAAAATGTAATTTTTTGGTTGTTCTGATGCTCCTGGTTATACTTAAATTCGCTATTAGGATGGCAATGTTGTACGTTATAAGGTTAGGAGTTATAGTCAGGATAACAAGTTGGTATAGTGATATTTGGGGTGATAAACTACATGAAGATATGAAAAACAGGCTTTTCCAGTGTAAAATCCCTATAAGACAACGTACTGTGTTAAAACATTTAACATTTTCTTTAATAACTCGGTAAATATTAGTGCTGGAATGATGAGAAAGGGCTTGAAACTTTCGCCTTACTAATCTCCATCTTCTTACTTGCATTAATTTTACATTCGGGGCTTTTCTGACCCTTTTTGGACCCGAAAACTCAAAATTTAAAAAATTTAAATCCCAAAAAAGGGGGTTAGAGTTTTTTGATTGTTTTTCCCAACGAACTTGTCCAACTGTTTACAGAAAGGAAGGTTCCCACCAAATTTCAGGTAAATCGAACAAAAAATGTGACCGCTAGAGTGCGAACATATATATGTATGTGTCCCGGGCCTAAGTTTCACCGTGTGGGTCATGCTAATAGTCCACTTTTCCATAGGAAATTTACTAACAAGTAAAATAAGGTAACCTAAAAAAATTATAATGATGTGAAGCTAATGAAAATTATAAATTGAACCTTTTAATTCTAATGATTATAATTAAAATGATTTTAAATTCAAAATTTAAATAGCCTAATAAATTCAAAATTGTAATCCAAAAAAAATATTAGGCCTAAAGTAAATTTATTTAAAGGTAAGTACCATGTAAAACTGGAAGATAAAGAAAAAAGTAATCAAAGTACAGGGATATCATGTTAATTTGGCAAACTCACCTAAAATAATTAAATATTAACCTCATCAACAAATAAATTTAGTGTGGTGTTAATTTTTAGATGAATTTTCCAAAACCACAAAAGACAGCTAATATATAACATATATCTGTATGTAACAATTTCACAATACAATTAAACAATTACAAATTTATGCTATGATATGAAATTTATTAAGTAAGTGGTTATTTGATAATTAGTTTTCAACTATTTCTGACAACTTTTTGATATAATTTAAAATTAAATTTACTGTTATACGCAATAATAATAATAATAATGCATAACTAAAAATAAAATACCCCCGTAGCAGCAAACCTGCGTACTCAGCGAATTTCCAATGCATATATATGTATCTTAATACCACATAAAGCCACATACCAAGTTTCATCAATATACATTCATAAATAAATGATTTATGACATTTTAATTATTCTCCATAAGAATAACATGGCAGCTGAGTATGCAGGTTTGCTGAAGCAAGGAACACAAAAAATGGAGTTTTATACAAATATCAATATAACTCATGTAGGTAAAGCCACATACCAAATTTCATTAATTTATTTTCATAATGAAGGCAGATAACACGTTACTTATTCTCCATAAGAATAACATGGGGCTGAGTACGCAGGTTTGCTGCTACGGGAGCCTTGGGTAAAAAATTGTCATTTTGAGCAAATATCAATGGTCCACAACTAGATGAAGCCGTATACCAAGTTTTGTCATTATACGTTCATAAATAAGCGAGATATAAAATTTTTATTTTTCTCCATAAGAATAACATTAGACAACGTACTGTGTTTAGCACTTTCAATATCTCGGTAACCAATTGACGTAGAGAAATGATCAAAATACCAAATTGTGTGTTTTTTTAAGCTGAATCCAATGGGAAAAAATAAAATTTGACCATTTCCAAAATTATATGTAAAAAATTCGAAAAACCCATTTTTGGGGTACAAAACCCCCCCAAAATACCCCTTCGGATAGAGCGATCTGGCTGGTTTTCGAACTTAAAGTCATAAACGTTGCTTTACACGTTCATACCAAATTTCATCAAAATCGGATAATTTTTACGAGAGTTATCGTGCTCACGGACACATATATATATATATATATATATATATACAGTTTCGAACGAATGGTGTTTTTGGGGTCTGGGGACCTCAAAACGAAAAGTTATCATGGTCCCGGGCCTAGGTCTTACCATGCCGACTACGGTAATAGCTTCTTCCCTATAGGGGAAATTCGCTAATTCCCTATAGGGGAAATTCGCTAAAACCAGTCTGATTTGAATTCATAATGGAGAAAGAACGTGATTAAAAGATAGTATTCCTTTTTTCACTCAAGGAATGATGTTCGACAAATAACTGATATATTTCTAATGACCGGGCTCCTCCCCCCTGACCCCTCACGCTTTCCTAGTCTAAACCTTTCTTATCTTCACGAACAGATTTCTTGCCCAACCGACCCAGCCCCTCCCCATCCACCTTTATTATTTCTATTCTCCAATAGCTATAAATAACACCTGTCAACATCTCTTTTTTATGGAGTAGTTTTGGGGCTTATTTTCCTTAAAGGAAATGACTAGTTATCAACAGGAGTCTCATTTCAACCACTTATTTTGTTAAACATTGTTTAGCTTATCTATGTTTATTGTTTGAAGCAGTAAACTTTACCGTACCGAATCTGTACCGAGGTTACGTTCTGTACCGAACCGATGACGGTAATTAGTTTTGTACCGTACCGGTACCGTTTTTCGGTGCACCGCAGACCCCTAATAAGTAACCGTAAAGCAATTTCAAACAGTTAAGAATGTTTCTTTTTGTTACCTTTTGTTTTAGTTGTTTAATTAATCATCTGGTGGTCTGGCGCGCGGTATACTGTTTTAGTTGTCTGTTGTTCAGTTGACAGAGTTTTACACAGAGTACCAATATAGTTAATTATCGCAATAAGATTATAAAATAATAATGCATCTTCAATTTTTAGTAACTAATAATATACATATTATTTTAAAATATAATCAGATTTGAATCTTACTCATTGGACTGGAAACCCATTAAAACATAGTACCTGGGGGGGGGAAGACCAGTCAGTTTGTTTAGATGACTTGGGAGTAATATTTCACCACTTCCCCCAACTGATAATCAGATCTGTATCTCATTTGCTTCTTTTGTACATTTTTAAGGTCACTCCAGTTGTTATTTATAACTCAATGTCCCTTTGATTTATTTTACTACTCTATATATGTAATCTTCACCCAACAGCTTTAGTCACTGCTCTTAGGAAACCACATGCCAACAATTATAAACAAAAAGGTATTACTTTGACAGTTCCCTGATTGATTATGAACAGCTGATACAATTCTTTCGTTTTGATTTTTAACTCCATAAGCCCAATGTTAATTTTTTTAACTTTTCAATTTTGTTTTTTAACATTATTTTATTTTTACTGGGGATGAGACCTGTCTAGAACATATTTTTATACAAGAACTTAGTTATTTCCAAAATTTGAAGGAAATCCTCAGAGCCGTTTTCGAGATAATTATGCAACCAACCAATCAAGCAAACATTGCTCATATAGGATAGGATAGCCTCCTAAGAAGAATTGAATTCACTGGACTGATCTTATACTATTGGAGGGTTGATTTAATGGGAAAGGTAAAGAGGATTATAATAAACTGCTTTGTTCGTATACTGACATGTGCTAGATGTTGGGGATGGACGTGCTTGATGACCTGTTGTATCTGCTGCATCGTCATCGTGGTGGGAACGGACTTCTGTGACTGGACGATCAGCTGTGCCGGTACCCCCTTGTTGGTCACCTGCACAAACACTGAACGTTACATCCTGTGTCTAACTTCATCACAGTATTACTGTGAGATTTAAATTTTCTCATTCCTCGTGTATTTTTTTATAAGAATTGGAAAAAGGACCTGGGGGCCGAGCTTTGCTCGGGGGAAGGCCAGTCAGTTTGTTTAGATGACTTGGGGAAATATTTCACCACCTCCCCCTACTGATAATCAGATTTGTATAACTCATTTGTCTCTTTTCTACATTTTTAAGGTCACTCCAGTTGTTATTTATAGCTCAATGTCCCTTTGATTTATTTACTACTCTATTTATGTAATCTTCACTCAAATCTTTTAATCTCTGCTCTCAGGAAACCACATGTTAATAATCATATACAACATGAGTATTACTTTGACAGTTCCCTGGTTGATTATGAACAGCTGTTACAATTCTTTTGTTTTTTTTGAAGCTCCATAATAAGCCAATTGTTAATTTTTTTAACTTTTCATTTTAGTTTTTTTTTACATTATTTGATTTTTCCTGGGGATGAGGCCTGTCTAGAACTTATTTTTATCCCAGAAATTAGTTATTTCAAACATTTGAAGGAAATCGTTGAAGCCGTTTTTGAGATCCGTGTCGCAAGCAAGCAAGCAAACCTTACTCATATTAGAGTATAGGATATGTACAAACACAACTCAAGTTATGAAGAGGTTAAGTAGTTTTTTTTGTTGTAGAACAAATTTGGGATGCGAATTTTTGAATTGGTTCATACTTATTTATTAGAAATATAGATTATTAACCACTTTGAACCACCTAGATTTGTGTACTGTACCGTAAGATTTCATAAGTAATACATTGCTCCAGTAGATTTCTCAAACTAAAACAAGTATAATGAAATGTAATGTTGAAATTATCTTATCTTCAATGGTCTTATTTTACTCGAAAGACAGATAAGAAGGGCGCAAGGTAACTTAAACCAGTATCCATACGATAATCAGTTTTTCGGAGGCTTAACGCATACAACAAATATAAAAATACAAAATAAAACAAGCACTTCAATACTGTTTTCTAAAGAATACAGTAAAATTCCAAACAGGAAAGTTAAAATCACAATTTCAATACTATTACTAGTGGAAAAGAACTGTTACTCGAGATTTAATTATTAAAATATTATAAGCACCACTTGGAAAAAGTATGTTTATACAGTGAATCTACTCTTTTGCATTACTTAGTCTAACATCAGCGTGTTAAGTGACTACAAAATGCATTACGATTCAAAAAGGAAAAGTTAAAATCACAATGTTGCTACTATTACTTGTAAAATGAGTACTACTGAAGACTAGGGCAGACTAGGTAACTGAACATTTTCAAAATCGCTAGCCTAACGGTTAGTCTTGGACTTCGGTTCACGGGGTCATGGGTTCAAATCCCGGGGTGTCCACAAAAATTTGATGGTTTTGGACAGCTTCCCTAAAAGCGTTTGTGTACTCTAACCAAAAAATGTCATTGGCATTGAAATAAAAAACTCTTGACTTTGCGAAGTTGTTACAATAAGTCGCTAGCCTATCCTCCGACGTACCATGACCTGGCCCAGGCCCACCTTCTGCCCCGCCAGCTTGCTGCGTTGCTGCGCCAACAGCTGGTTCTGCAGCGTCAGTTGGCGGATCTGCTGTGGAGTCGCTGTCGCCGTCTTAACACCCGCAGGCAGAGCTGCTTTCACCTACAAACCGATGTCAAGTTAAAATTAATCTTCACTTTTAATTTACAGGATATTTTTAGCATAGTTGTTAACATTTGTTTAGTATTTTCTTTAAAAATTGTAATAAGCGAATGAATTAAATGATTAACTGACCTTAATAGATATACAAGAAACTGTGATTAATGTTATAAAGGTGGACTATAATTTTCACAGAGAAGATAAAATAAGATTCTTAATCAGCAGCTGTGCACCCATGCACTTTAGTGACCTACCCTCAACAGCAATGCTGTGGCAATTAGGTTAGGTTATTTTGACAAATTTTGTTTTTTATTAATTATGTACCTAACTGTGAAAAAATACATAATTAACTATGCTAATCAGTAAAGCATTTAATTGATTTTTAATTTGGAAAAAAAAACAGCCAAAAATGTAAATTATGCTGATGCTAATGCTGACAACTGGTCAACTTGAACTTAGCCACAGTAATTTTTCATCGTTCTTCATCAATATAGCTACAATAGCAAATTCAAAACATGTCTTATCTCATAACTTTAAACCCTTTACTTCGCTTTAGTTGACCAAAATTAGGAAAATGTTGAAAAAATATTATTTTGAGTGTTGATGTTAAACAAGTTTTTGATTAGCGTGTTGATCAACATGTACAGAGATTATTTACAGTACATAGTGGAAGCTCTGCCTGGTCCTCTTCAGGTTTTGTTCTCCGGATTTAATATCTCCATCTTTATGTCTTCAGTTTTGATCCCATTCCAAGTTTCAAAAGCATTGTTATCCTTTTTCCAGATACAGTCGTGTTAGGTATACGATGGTGATGTAGAATATGTTTCATGAACATGAATGTGCTGTGAAGAAACTGATGTCCAAATTCACCTTAATTTTGAATACAAGTTTTACCAATTTAAATTTTGCATAAGTGTTTATTTGATAGTTAATTAATATAAAACCATAATAATTTGTTTGACAAGATAAGCAGTTTATTACATACACAACAATCTTAAACTTTTGTCATTTATTTATTTTCTAAAACGAAAATAAAGAAGTTGTGCTTTACATGAAGTTTGTAAACTAAATCCAGATTTGATTTATTGTAAAATGCTGTACCTCAATATTCTTCTTTCTTCCCCTATCTACAGTGTTTCAGTTTAATCTCTTTTTTGTCCATAGTCTTTTATAATAGTCTTCCAAAAATGGTAGTTAAACATTTTTCGTTTTACAGATGTGTTAAATCTTGATGTCAAATCATATTGATCGCAAATTATGTCTTCTAGACTAAAATTAAGATTACAATTATATTTTTCCAATCATTTACAAAAAGTATTATTTTAATTGTTGTGACTACCACAAAATTGTTTCAATTATAATTTTCACACAACAAAGCATCATTAGTGACTCTCCAAGTATCTTTCATTTTGCACAGCCAATTTTAGGCCTTACATTTTAGTCTAAATTTGATTTTTTACAGCATACTTTACTTTGTATTCTGAGTAAAGAACTAGAGTTCCAAAACTGTGCTGAGTGGTAACACGTTGATAATAAACGTACTTCTTAAATGTGTAAGGAAACATGAGAACACGACACTTTCTTGAACAAAGGTTTTATTGACGAATCCCACAAAAAATGTTCTTGCAATAGTTCTTCATGTTAAATTAAAATGAGAATTACTAATCTGAAGTGTTAACATTGAAAAAAGTATTCAAGCGTAAAATAACTTCACTGCGAACAAATGTGGGCCTTTTAAAACCAAGATTGATTTTTACAAGAAATTTTCCAGATTACGCGTGATAAAAAGTGACGAGATTTTTTCTTCAATAGTGGAGTTTCTGCATTGTGTTTATGGGGGTGAAATGTTCTTGTAGACTGCTTGGGTGAAATTACTGAACAAGAAAATAATACCTTTCCATCTTAAATATCCTTATTATGAAGCAGAATATTTCTATCAGTAAGATCATTGATATAAAACTAGTAAATTAATGATTCACTTTGGCTCTTTATACGCTGTTCAATGAATACAAAAATCTTTATGCTCGAAAAAATTTAAGTTTTGAAACTTTGGTTAAAATTATTTAACTATTACAATAGACATTTTGGGTTCTACTCTTCCAATCCTGTCCCATGACGAATTTCAGCCTGGTCTATGCCAGTTGTAAGGTCAAACTTTGGTTATATCTTTTATTATAGACATTTGGAGTTCAATTCTTCCAATCCAATCCCAGGACAAATGTGGTCAAAGACTGGCCTATGCCAGCTGTGAGGTCGACATTGGGTGCAGTAAATGAGGATGTCCTTGCATTTGGGTAGTCCTTTGGCAATACATTATGACAAGCTTCCCTTTCACCTTGGTTCCCCCATGATTGTAGACAGAAGGTATTCTCCATTATTGAGGTTTCTAGCTGATGAACATGGATACCTTGCCAGTTAGCCTAGCTAGGAGGGCAGAGCAGACCGACTGTTGAGAGCTGATAAGCAGTTATCGCAGGACTACAGGAGTTTGCCCTCTAAAGATTTATTGGCTGCTCTATCCCATCCCTCTGCTACTTCCCTTCCTTCCAGTAACGTCTAACATCCAACATCTACCATCTCCCGATCCTAGATAAGCAGAATAACAATGGGTCACATCAATGCCACTACGACGGTTTCAGTTGGTAGTTCCTCAGCTCTTCTCGTCCTGTGTAGAGGTGTAAATGTGTACTGATGCCGTACAAATATTTCATTTTTACTACTTTGGATCCAAACAGAAATAAGGTAAGATATTTTCTGTAGTAAGAGTTACAATATGAATCGCTTTAATTTAAAGTTGTCAGGGAAAGCTACAATTACTACATTAATTGATTCACTGTCATTTAAATAATATTTGCAAGCTCATTAAAAACTGACATTTGAATAGGTTCCACAAATTATATTTATTTAATATGGTTTTTATAGATCAAATCAATAATCAATCTACACCTTTAAACTTGACCATTGACAACATTTCCCACTTTCCCTACTCTTCCTTATTCCTTCACTTTTTGGTCTCATTTTGTTTCTCTTTCTATTAATTTCCTAGAATTCCTCGCTTCAATAACTTGTTTCTAGGAGTGTTCTTTCTGAGTTATCTGTGACCAATTTAGTAATATCTTAATTTATGATTATTGCTTTTCTCCTGAACCAAATTGCACAAACACAAAAATATTGTAATGTATTATTAACTGATATTCAACAAATACGTCAATTCAAACTGTATAAATGTTGTAAAATGGTTGTCCGTTGATAAAAAATAAATTAAAATTAAAATAAATAAAAAAATTAAAATCACAAACTCCCTGGGTCTGACACAGTGATTTTTATGTGCTGATGTTGTGCATATTGATTTTTAGGTTTTCCGTTATTAACCGTCAATAGTACTTCATAGGTGATGTTCTACCACTGTGCGTGTTTCTGCTGTAAGCTACACCCAACACACGCAGCAACAATCAAGAACATATGTGAGAATGACACATATGAGTGCAGTTTTTCCATAGCCACCATGTCTGGCAAGAAGTATGAGTTTTGTAGATCGGCCAACTACCCAACTATGCAGAAGAGAACTGAGAGTTTCTGGTCGCCGGAGAACTTAAGATCCCACTCCGACACAAATGCTCTCTTTTGATGCTCACCGTAGATTAACAGCTCCCACCTATTACTAGGGGTCTGCGGTGCACCGAAAAAACGGTACCAGTACAGTACACAACTAATTACCGTCATCGGTTCGGTACAGAACATAACCCCGGTACAGATTCGGTACGGTACAGTTTACTGCTTCAAACAATAAACAGAGATAAGCTAAACAATGTTTAACAAAATAAGTGGTTTAAATAAGACCGACTCCTATTTATAACTAGTCATTTCCTTTAAGGAAAACAAGCCCCAAAACTCGTAGGAAAAGAGACGTTGACGGGTGTTATTTATAGCTGAACGAGAATGGAGATAAGAAAGGTGGGCAAGGGGAGTGGGGAGTAGCTGGGTAGGGTCACAAAAAATGTCCTTGAAGACAAGAAAGGTTTAGACTAGGAAAGCGTGAGGGGTAAGGGGGGAGGGATCCGGTAATTAGCTGTAAATCAGTTGTTTGTCAACAATATTCCTAGAGTGAGAAAATGAATACTATCTTTTAAATCGCTTTCGTTCTCCATTATGATTTCAAATTAAACTGCTTTTATTTATGTATTATTATTATTGTTATTGAAGTATACTAGTTAAATTTTTAAATTATATTAAAAAAGGTTTAAAAAATGGTTGAAAACTAATTGAAAAAAAGCCACTAACTTGATAAATTTCAAATGGTAGCATAAATTTGTTATTTTTTACTGTGCTGTGAAATTTGTACATACATATATCTGTTATATGTTAGATTATCTTGTGTGGTTTTGGAAAATTCAACTAAAATTTATTATTAACAATAACCTAAATTTATTTTTGATAAGTTTAATAGCTAATTATGTCAAATATGATATAGCCAAATTAACATTATATAAAACTGTCTTACTTTTATTACTTTATTTATTTATTTTTCAGTTTTACATGGTACTTATGTTTAAATAAATGTACTGTAATATTTGTTATGGACTTCAATTTTGAATTTAGTAATGTAATTAAGTAATTTTAGAATTATTTTGATTTTAATCTTCAGTATTTATTGGTCTAATTTTCTAATTTATAATTTCTTTTATTTTCACATCATACATAGTTTTATTTAAGTTATCTGATTTTACTTTGTATTAATGATACAATAATCTCCCACTGCAACAAGAATAGTATTTATAAAACTTTGGTTTTTGTTGTTTGTATGAATTAAACCAATAGTTTTTATTTATATTGAAATCAATATAATTAATCAGTTAGCAACTTATGCAATTGATTGATTTTCAAGTAATTTTTGAATTTATTTCTCATGATTATTTCAAGAACTTGCATTAATACCTAATAATAACAATGTTAAAATGTAATACTCCGAAGATGCAGGTTTTAAAAATATTTTTATCTTTAGTATAGTTATTTATTTGTTTAATCAAATTAATAATTGTATATGACCTTAATTATTACTCAATAATTTGTTTATGATACATTCAAATTAATAACTAAATTAGTATATATGACGGTACATTGTACCGTACCGAATTTCTACCGAGAACCGAGGTACAAAATCTTTTACCGTACCGAACCGTACCGGTCTGAAATTGTTGGTACCGCAGACCCCTACCTATTACAACTAGATACCCCATTCCGGTTCAACACTGCCAGGTCAATGTAGCGCACTCACTTCCTACTGGTTGCTCCTGAAGTTATGAGACAGTATCACAAATCAGCCAAGCCTGGTACTGTACATACAACCTTAGGTAAATCCTTACATAAATGCAAATTAATTGAAATATTCGTAAGCAGTAAAGAAAAATGTATTTTCTATTTTAGCAGCCATGTTTACATTTTGTTTACATTGTTACAGTATGTTTACATTTTGGTTGAAGGAAATCTTCTAGGAGAACCACAGGTGTTGGAGCTGAATATAATTCTTGATAAGCTAGCAAATGTTACGTCTGAGTCACATGTAATGATTAACAATTTTCAGATGGTGAACAAAAACGTTAAAATACTATTTAGCCTTGGTTCTGCCCACGCTGTACAAATAAATCCATTCAAGTATGGTCAATATATTTGTTTTAAGCAACTGAAAGTTGAAAGTCGTTATGCCTTGTGAAGTTATACTTGGACATCATATGTTTGGTAGGCTATTTCTTAATGATTGTTATTTTGGCCCTTGATTATTTCATGGATAATAATTTCAGATATTACATCTGCAAATAATCGAGATTATTGACCTGTATTGTCATACAGGTGGCTTTACAATTCTTTTTACTCTTTGTCTATAAATAAATATAGTGATTGGGGCAGACATGGCAACCAATAAGTTTTGTGATTTACAGAAATAAATTAAAAAACTAGTTTTTGTTAATGCCAGTTTAAATCTAAAACCAAACGTGAAACTTAAAAACATCCAATTTAAAAAAAATACAATTAAAATTTGCCTATTTATTATTTTAACTATTTATAGTAAGATCAATGTCATATATTTAATGTTTAAATGTTACGTTCTCTGTTGAAACAATAAGATTCGCTTATTTTCCTAAACCAATCAACAACTAGAGTTCCCAATAAAGTTTGATATATTCACTACACACAATATTAAATTTCAAGTAATTAGTTGTTAATAACTCCGCCTTTCCAATTGCACTTCAAAGTCAAGAGAGTTATACAATTAAGGCTTCTATTATTTGTCCCGTAAATGCTTTGAATCCATTAGTCTCAATAGTGAAAAATATCACAATTATTGTTGTGTTGTAGACCAATAATGAGTCTTGCAATGATGTATTTCAGTTCCCTCGCAATCACTGTAGTCATGGTGTTACTAAAATAAAATCATGAAAATAATTTGCAAAATTTTAACAAAAATCACCAGATATGTTTTATTCCTTTTACACACGACGCTTCACAGTTTGTACAACATAACATAGCTGTATCCCTCCTTTCTCAGGTGTCTACCAAAACCCCCTGGTGAAATTCCTTGACTTACTCGGTTGTCCAGTCGATATTTCACAATATTCTCGATTTGTGGAAACAGAAATTGATACTTAGAACCAACATCCGGCAAAAGAAACTTAAAAAAAATTGTCATAAGAATTTTGTGTAGCAATTGTTAGTTACTGGAAAATTTTCAGCTCGCAATGATAAAATGCATGACAAAAAATGTCTGCTAAACACTTAAAACCTTGACATTGTTTGAAAACTCCAGATTTTCTTCCATTTTGACCAAAACTCCTCGACTATCCCAGGACGCCGTACGCCGTGCTTACCTGAGGCAGTGTGAGGGGAAGGTGTTGACCCGAGGCAGTCTTGACCAGAGCCGCCACCCCTCCGCCTTGTGCCTGTAGCCCCGCCTGGGCCAGTATCTGGGCGGGGGTGAGAGTGGTCTTGGCCCCCGCCACCGTCTGCCGCTTGATCAGGGCTGCCACCTCGCTGTCAGTCACGCGAGTCACCGCACCTGCCCCCATCGCCCCCACCTGTTTCACCTGAAACAAAACAATACTCCATTAATCCCTGAACATGCAATTTGTTGGAAAATTATGCTTTTTGGGGGTTCAGAGAGCACCAAAACAAAAATTTCCATCAATAACTCAAATTTGAAAATGTTTAAGAACAAATTTGTTTTCCATATACTTTCTGTAGAAGAAGAAAGTAATAAATAATCGAGATATGGATTACCTAAACGAATATTTCCATCAATAACAACCCTCCAAGTGCTGAACATTGCGATCACGATCTATTTCCGCTATGAGTTTGGTGCTAAGATCGCGATCGCAATCCTTTTCTTCACTGTGCGATACACAATAGTCTACATAAGTAATTTTGGATTCAGTGCCATATGATTCTACATGGAAACTGTAATCAAATGATGTATTTGTATGATTGTATGTTGTATCGGTAGTAGTCTTTCGGTGTTTTTTACGATTTTTTTCCTGATTAAGAAATGTTGTCATTTCATTGTTGACACAATTTTGAGTGTTGTGGTCGGACTTTATGCAATTTTCTTTGGTGAAAATAATTATTTCAACCCTAGCGAAGTATCTATTTTTGCAATCTGTGAATCATTTAGCTCATTTCGGCTACCTATCTTGAAATTGTAAATTACGAGTTTTTTTTAACTACTATGGCACTTAAAGAAAACATCTTTCTTGAAATCAGAGTTATTTAAATTTACCTCTATTGTTTAAATTAGGAGTGTGCGAGTACTCAAAACTTCAAAATACTCTAAGTTCGAGCGAGTATTTCCCGCCGATTTCCGAACGATCGCTAACGATTACGACCGCCCAAAACGCATAGTAACAACAGCAAAAGGCGATCGCATCACGTAAAATCGGCCGAAAATGACGATCTCTAACACCTGCGACCGGCCAAAACGCGTAGTAACGACTGCGCAAGGCATCACGAAAAATCGGCCGAAAATGACGATCGGACCGCCTAATTTTGGCCGTAAATGATGACGGTATACATAATATTGGCAAAAGTGGCGGCCGGGCCACTTAATATCGGCCGTAACTTATGATTTTGTCATCTAATATTGATTATAAACAATGTCTGGACCAGGTGATTTTGGCCAAATGACAACCGGACCGTGTTTTATAGGGCGGAAACGAATGTCAAATCGTGTTTTGTTTGTCAATACATAATCCAGTTTGATTGTACTGGCCAAAACTTGGTATTGCTACTCATGTATTAGAAACAATGTTTAGATTATCAAATATAGAGTGGTATCCAAATCCCATTACACTATTTTAAACTACCAACTGATGGCAAATACTCGAAATTCGAAAATAATTGGCACTACTCGACTCGACTAGAATAAAAAGATCACTACTAGCACACCCCTAAGTTAAATGTATCTTATGTATTCATTAAAAAGCTGTAGTTCTTTTAGACCCCCCTTTCTTGCTTATAAAAATGAATATAAGGTTGATATAGGTATATTCATTGTTTACATTTGTTATGATTTTGTTTTAACTCATGCAAGACAGTGAAAATACCTCAATATAGTCAGCACTAAAATGTTAAATATGATAAAATTGTTCTCCATATATTATGTTTAGGGGAAGAAAGATCAAATCAAGTAGTACGGTGTTATGTTGGAGTGCCTACCTGATGTATCCTGGGCTGGGACGGTGCGGTGACAGGCACGGCCCCAGCGGTGGCTCGCCCCTGCAGTGCCGCGGCCCTCAGTTGTTGCTGCCTCAACAACACCTGCTTCTGGTAGAGCTGTAGCTGTGCCGGGCTGAGCTGCTTGCTCGGCACAACTGCACACCAACAACATCACCACAACATCTACGCCCGCCCACTCACAATCAAGTCGGTAAATTATCTCTCGTTCCCCCAGTTCCGTTAGTTTTGTAAAGGTTTTATTGGTTGTATTTTATTCCAATGTTGCTATGGTATTGATTAATATGAGCAACAAAGAGACCGAGCCATGTTCGATATTTGATTAGTTTCGTGGGTCAAATATATTTCTATATGCAAGCTTTATTTATTATATATTTCTAGTTACAGTTTTCAAGAAAGCATGTGTTGATACTTTGTGTAAGTACTAAGTGCTACTTTGACAGTTCACTGGTTATTTATTCACAGCTGCCATGTTTCTTTTGTTTTGATTTGACTAGCCCAATGTCAAAACTTCCAATTTCCAAATGAGATCTTCAACAAAGGATGAATTCTGTTGAGTTTTTACCAATCTCATTTTTAGGTCCAAAAGCCCGTAATTCCAAAGTTTTAACAAAATCATTCCGCTGGATTCCGAGATAAATTACGCAAACAAACAAACTCGTTAATACGAGTTTACACTCTAATGAATAGAGGATTTAAACATCACATATAAAGCCGCTTAAATTTATTTGATCGTCACATAATATTTAAGGGGTCGAAGACAAAATCCTGCTAAAATTTGTGAATTGTCATGTTATACAGAGAAATCCATAGGTAAAGTAAAATTCAAGGCAAATTAAGGATTGATTCATTTATATTATAATTCTTAAACTCAAAACACTTATGTAGGGATACTGCAGTATTTTAGTTTTATTTTTGTACTACCTTTATGGCCATTATTACTGTTTCATGTTTTTTATTATGTTTAAAAACTTCCACCAGAAGGGTATACATGTGCAAAGAAAAAATCCAAAATTTTTTTGATTTTTGGAAATTTGAGTGTATGATTTTTTTTGCAGGTGACATGGTCATTATACTTAGCAGATCTTTTTAACCTTAACTTGTACCGTTGAAGATGCTTCTCCCCAAACAGTGGTTCCATAGATACCTCAAAACATTGAAAAATACCCCCGTAGCAGCAAACCTGCATACTCAGCGAATTTCCAATGGAGATATAAATGTCTTAATACTTCATAAAGCCACTTACCAAGTTTCATCAAAATATATTCACAAATAAGCGATATATACAATTTTAATTATTCTCCATAAGAATAACATTGGGGCTGAGTATGCAGGTTTGCTGCATCAAGGAACATAAAAAATGGGTTTTTATGCTAATATTAATATAACTCAACTAGATGAAGTCATATACCAGTTTTTATTCATTTATGTTTATAATTAAGGGAGACATAGCATTTAGTTATTATCCATAAGAATAACATGGGGCTGAGTATGCAGGTTTGTTGCTACGGGAGCCTTTGCCAAAAAATTATTAAATATCAATAGAACACAACTAGATAAAGCTGTATACCAAGTTTTGTCAGTATACGTTCATAAATAGGCGAGATATAACATTTTTCTTTTCCTCCATAAGAATAACATTAGACAACGTACTGTGTTTAGCACTTTCAATATCTCGGGAACCAATTGACGTAGAGGAATGATCAAAATCGCAAATTGTGTGTTTTTTAAGCTGAATACAACGGTAAAAACTAAAATTTGAAAACTTCAAAAACTATATATAAAAAATTCAAAAAACCCATTTTTGGGGTACAAAAACCCCCCAAAATACCCCTTCGGATAGAGCGATCTGGCTGGTTTTCGAACTTAAAGTCATAAATGTTGCTTTACACGTTTATACCAAATTTCATCAAAATCGGATCATTTTTACGAGAGTTATCGTGCTCACGGACACACACATAAATATATATATATATATATATATATATATATATATATATATATATATATACAGTATCGAACAAATGGTGTTTTGGGGTCTGGGGACCTCAAAACGAAAAGTTATCATGGTCACAGGCCTAGGTCTTACCATGCCGACTACGGTAATAGCTTCTTCCCTATAGGGGAAATTCGCTAATAAGGGTTCAATAGTATACTGATTATCAGCAAATTGAGGAGTCTTGAGGTTTCAGTTATTAAGACAATACGAGAAGGAATGACTAAACAAAATTAAAATAAAATTGTTAACTTGTTAAATTGCTCAAAATGTTTGCAGATGAAATACCCCCGTCGCAGCAAACCTGCGTACTCAGCGAATTTCCAATGCATATATATGGGTATCACTACTACCTAAAGCCACTTACCAGTTTCACAAAAATAAATTCATTAATAAGTGATATATAGCACTTGATTTATTCTCCATAAGAATAACATTATAATTGAGTACGCAGGTTTGCTGCAACAAGGAAGATAAGATATGTGTTTTTTTTGCAATTATCAATATTACTCAACCAGGTGCAGCTACATACCAAGTTTTATTAATTTAGGGTCATAACTAAGGTCATAAGTAAGATATTAAACTTTACTTATTCTCCACATGAATAACATGGGGGCCGAGTATGCAGGTTTGCTGCTACCGGGAAAAATCAACAAAAACCATTTGTTTGTGCTAATATCAATATACCACAACTAGTTGAAGCCACACACCAAGTTTCATTAATATACATACAAAAATAATCGAAATATAAGATTTTATTCAATCTCCATAAGGATAACATTGGACAACGTACTGTGTTTTCTATTTTGAATATCACTGCAACGGTTGGACGTAAGACAACAATTAAAACGCCAAAATGATTGTTTTGTAGAGCTAAACTGATTGATAGAAAGAAATTTGGAGTTTTTAGTGAAATTATCTGAGGAAAATCCAAAAACCGTATTCCCATAAGATTAACATGGGAAATTTTATGGACACATTTTTTGACTTTTCTCCACAACCACTAAACCTAGCTTAATGATTCAAAATACTAAATTGTTTGTTTTTTAAAGCTCTATAAAATGGCTATAACCAAAATCTAGTGTTTTAAAATTTTAGGGTAAAAAGTTAAAAAAACTGATTTTTGGACAATTTTAAACCCCCATAAAACCCCCTTCCCATAAACCGATCGATCTGGTTTTCGAACTTAAAGTCATAAATGTTACTCTCCACATTTGTGCCAAATTTCATCAAAATAGGGGGCTTCTTTTAAAAGTCATCGCGGTAACGGACACATATAAATATATATATATATATATATACATATATATAAAATTGAACGAATAGTGTTTTTGGCATCTGGGGACCTCAAAACAAAAAGTTATCATGGTCTCGGGCTTAAGTCTTACCATGCCACCTGCGGTAATAGCTTCTTCCCTATAGGGGAAATTCACTAAAAGGAAGGTTCCATGGAAAGGAGAGGTGGCTGCAAGGTTTTCCATTATCTTTATCTGGCTGC
This sequence comes from Allygus modestus, assembly GCA_963675035.1. Lineage (NCBI taxonomy): Eukaryota > Metazoa > Arthropoda > Insecta > Hemiptera > Cicadellidae > Allygus > Allygus modestus. The sequence continues at coordinate 448,136,474 of OY776111.1, forward strand.
AAGGTTTTCCATTATCTTTATCTGGCTGCAAGGTTTTCCATTATCTTTATCTGGCTGCAAGGTTTTCCATTATCTTTATCTGCACTTTTACTAACTATTTTGGGTTTCCACTGAAACATCCGAGCAAAATTCTCTGCCTTTCCAGATTTACAATTAACTCTCCAGAAATGTCTTTGAAATGTCAAGTCGAAGGAACTTGGAGTTAAAATGAACAATCAGTCAGTTTTGAAACAACGAAACAAAATGTAAACAAATTTTAAATTATAATTATTTATGAAACACCTGGTGCTGTAAAGAGAAACTGCTCCTCCCCCGACCAAACTATCCGCGACAGACGCTTCGTTTGGATTTAATTAAAGTGAACGGTAATTCTTTAGTATATAAACAGAAGGATTTAAGTTAAAGTGAACGGTAATTCTTTAGTATATAAACAGAAGAAACCTTCTTATTCTAAAAAATTAGGCTGCAGTTCATGACAAAATTAAAATAACCTGACCCTAAATCCGCTGAGCGCTGAAAGCACAACAACAGCAAAAACAAACAGCAACAACAAACAACAAAAACAGAAAATCAACAGCAAAAATTGTTAAAAAAAATTGTTTATAGATTCCAAAAAGTAAACATGGAGAGTCATATTTGAACCTGGGACCGTAAATACAAAATCATACCCACTGAGCTACCACGGCATGCTGAGCTAAGGAAGGTTACGTTTCATCAAGCAGTGACTAGAGCTGTAATATCATATTTTGCCACAGGGAAAATGCCTGCTTGTGTTGTGTTCAATGCCAGGAGTGGAAGGAGCAATTCCTCTGTAAATTTTCATGAAACTTATAAAACCAATACATTTGATTTTGAGGATTGCTTTTCAAATGCATCTAACTTTCCTAATGCTTGTTAAGTCCCAGATCTTCCCAGGGTTGAAAGAATGTCAACCCTGAAGAAGGTAACTCAGCTGCTACGATTTCAGATGTTGAGTACGATATCCAGACAGTAATCTGCCTTCTTGTTAGTGAATTTCCTTTGGAAAGTGAACTATTAGCATGACCCGCACGGTGAAACTTAAGCCCGGGACCACCATAGAAGTTCCTAACGTGACCCCCTGAACACGTTTTGGGGGGTCGTTCAAAATTTTATATATATATGTGTTTGCACTCTAGCGGTCGCATTTTTTGACCGATTTACTTCAAATTTGGTAGGGACGTTCCTTTCTATAATCTGTTGGACAAGTTCGAAGGCAAAACAATCGGAAAACTCTAAACCCATTTTTTGGGGATTAATCTTTCAAATTTCGAATTTTTGGGCCCAAAAAGGGTTAGAAAAGCCCTGGATGCCAAATTAATGCATGTTAAAAGATGGGAATTAGAGAGGCGAAAATTGTAAGCCCTCTCTCGTCATTCTAGCATAAACATTTACCGAGTTATTAAAGAAAATGTGTATCGGCTAAACACAGTACGTTGTCTTATGGGGGTTTTACACTAGAAAAGCCTGTTATTCCTTTGTTAGAGTACTTTTATTACCCCCAGCAACCTCACGCCTACTTTCAAGCCTGTCTGGACCTTCTCCTAACCTTATAATGCGCAAAATTGTATTCCCAGCTTTGCAAGTAAATGAAACCAGGAGTATCAGAACAGCCAAAAAATCAATGTTTTCAGATTTCAATAAAAAGTGGACAAATGTATGTTTTTACACTGATTTTGAGTTTTAAATTTTTTTATGTGGAAATTCACTTCCCTCACGTCAGCGTGCTGCATGCGAACTCGTTTTTTATTAGCACCCGCCTTTGCGCCTTCATATGATAGTCCATGTCAGAGGTGTCTGCTATAGTGTATAATAATGTTCTAATACCCAACCTCTATTTTAAAATAATAAGTTCATTTTCTCTCTACACCAAAGTAACTGGACTAAAACCATTTTTAACTGTAGTTTGGATTGAATATTTAAACTATAGGTAACATTTAAATAGCTACCTATTTTTTACTGAGCTATTTATTATCAACTAATGATCTTGGCATAAAAACAGTCAATCTTATCAGTAACAAGGCTACGAAACACCCACCTTTAGCAGCAACAGTCGTGGTTGCCTGGGCCCCGCTAGCCTGAGCCACAGTGGGGGGCCTCTGGGGTGAGCCGACAGCGGGGCCGGGGGTGGACGCCCTTGCCACCACCTGACCCCCGCCTGCCCCCGCCGCAACTACCAACTCCTGCAACATCATACATTGTAAGAAATCACTATAAACGTTTGCAATCCCTTAAAAATTAAAACAAGTTTCACCATGACCTGCATCTGGAATCTGATCCTCAAATCCAACATCTTGGTTTGAATAATTAAAAACATTAAGAATAAACCTATGTTGTATGGGCATGAAATTATCAAATCATATCCATATCAAAATTTAAAAGGTACCTGGGTTAGCCAAGTTTTTCAAACTTTTAAAAGAAATTTTGATAGAAAATCAATTTTTTTTTAACAACAGGTCCATTTTTTACCCACAGCGATTTTTTTAACTGTGCAATTTTCCTATCCTATGCTTTCCTTTAATATTTCTTATCTGTAGGGGTGTGCGAGTAGTGATTTTTGTAATCGAGTCGAGTAGTGCCAATTATTTTCGAGTTTTGAGTATTTTCGAGCGAGTATTTGCCATCAGTTGGTAGTTTAAAATAGTGTAATGGGATTTGGATACCACCCTAGATTTGATAATCTAAACATGGTTTCTAACTAATACATGAGTAGCAATACAAAGTTTTAGCCAGTACAATCAAACTGGATTACGTATTGACAAACAAAACACGGTTTGACATTCGTTTCCGGCCAATGAAACAGGGCCCGGTTGTCATTTGGCCAATTTCACCTGGTCCAGACATTGCTTATAATCAATATTAAATGACGAAATCGTTAGTTACGGCCGAAATTACGCTGTCCGATCGTCATTTTCGGCCGATTTTAAGCGATGCGATCGCCTTTTGCGGCCGTTACCACTCGTTTTGGCCGGTCGGATTCGTTCGCGGTCGTCATTTTCGGCCGCTTTTACGTGATGCGATCGTCTTTTCCGGCCGTTACTACGCGTTTTGGCCGGTCGCAATCGTTTGCGGTCGTCATTTTCGGCTGATTTTACGTGATGCGATCGTCTTTTGCGCCCATTACTACGCGTTTTGGCCGGTCGCAATCGTTAGCGATGGTCCGGAAATCGGCGGGAAATACTCGCTCTAACTTTCGAGTAGTTTTCAAAACTTCGAGTCGAGTTCGAGTATTAAAATACTCGGCCGAAAACTCGAAGTTTCGAGTACTCGCACACCCCTACTTATCTGTAACAAAAAAATGCAATTTCAGGTCTGCCTTTTAGTCCTTAAGTTTCTTTACTGTTGACACTATTTTGTTTGTACATGCATGCAGCAATTAATAAAGATGTTTCTGGCTGTGCTCTTGGCTTATCTAGGTATATTGTACCTGGACGGAGAGTGGCGCCTGGACGAAGGGCTTGGCCGGCGCGGGGCTCTGGGAGGGCGAGGCCGCGATGATGGTCTTGTTGATGGTCGAGGGGCTGATGGCCGGCACTCCCATCTGGTTGCGGAGGAGCGCCAGCTGCTGCTGCTGCCAACATAAGCCCATCCTCACTTCCATCCCATTTGTGAATTATTTAGATCCGAATAAAACCCCCAATTTACCATAGATTGTTCATCAGAGTGCCTACTAAAATTGCCTCCCTTTTAAAGTTTTCAAGTAGCTTTAAGCCGTGTATACATGATGCAGGTTAGGAAGAAGGTAACCTTGACAAGGTAGTCTTGTGTAGAGTGTGTGGACAGAAACATGACGAGCTGCCTGCACGGGTTTTAATCAAGGTTCTGTCCACTCACCCAACGCAAGGCTACCTTGTCAAGGTTACCTTCATCCTAACCTGCATCGTGTAAACACGCCTTTAACGAGAAATTGCAGGTTTTTATTTCAACATGTTTTCGGGTTGGCTGCTGTGGACTCCGATCGGAGTTTTTTCTCAACATAAAACTTATGCAAATTTCATGTTTAAACAAGTTTGCAGCAGCGAAAGTGATAGTCAAACTTTTAAGTAAAATCGAGCACTTTGCTCAATTTTCTATGAGGTATGAACTATACCTCAACATTAATTGAATTGTGTGGTGCTATTAGATTATTTACCAATAAGGATACAGTTTTAAATACAGTAACATATTTTTAGTGTCAGCACACAAGGACACTATCAGTATTTTATAACTTACAAAAATTCCCTGACTTCCCGGGTTTTAGCGAATTTCCCATATAGGGAAGAAGCTATTACCGTAGTCGGCATGGTAAGACCTAGGCCCGGGACCATGATAACTTTTCGTTTTGAGGTCCCCAGACCCCAAAAACACCATTCGTTCGAAACTGTATATATATATATATATATACATATATATATATACATATATATATATATCTATATATCTATATATATATATATATATATGTGTGTCCGTGGGTGCGATAACTCTCGTAAAAATAATCCGATTTTGACGAAATTTGGTATAAGCGTGTAAAGCAGCATTTATGACTTTAAGTTCGAAAACCAGACAGATCTGACCATCCAAAGGGGTATTTTGGGGGGGTTTTGTACCCCAAAAATGGGTTTTTTGAGTTTTCTACATATAATTTTTGAAAAAGTCAAATTTTAGTTTCTTCCATTGGAATCAGCTTAAAAAGACGCACAATTTGGTGTTTTTACCATTGCTCTACGTCAAATGGTTACAGAGATATTGAAAGTGCTAAACACAGTACGTTGTCTAATGCTATTCTTATGGAGAATAAGAAAAAATATACAGCTCGCTTATTTATGAACGTATTCTAACAAAACTTGGTATATGGTTTCATCTGGTTGTGGTCTATTGTTATTTTCACAAAAATCCCGATTTTTACCAATAATTCCCGTAGCAGCAAACCTGCGTCCTCAGCCCCCATGTTATTCTTATGGAGAATAAGTAAAATGTAATGTATCCCTTAATTATGAACATAAATTAATAAAACTTGGAATGTTGGTTCACATAGTTGAGTTCTACTGATATTTGCATAAAAACCCATTTTTTGTGTTCCTTATTGCAGCAAACCTGCGTACTCATCTCCCATGTTATTCTTATGGAGAATAATTAAAATGGCATATATCACTTATTTATGAACTTATATTGATGAAACTTGGTATGTGGCTTCACCTAGTTGAGTAATATTGATATTTACAAGAAACCCAATGTTTGTTGTTTTTTGTAGCAGCAAACCTGCGTACTCATCCCCAATGTTATTGTTATAGAGAATAATTCAAATTTGATATATCGCTTATTTTTGAATATATTTTTATGAAACTTGGTATGCGGCTTTATGTGGTATTAAGACTTATATTTTGCATTGGAAATTCGCTGAGTACGCAGGTTTGCTGCGACGGGGGTATTTTAATTTCCTGACTATTCCTGGTTTTCCAGGATTAGGTAAGGTAGACACCCTGGTTTGTATATTTTACTATACCTTAAAAAGAGAAAGCAAATCTGTGAATCAATGTGCATTTTAGAGAGAATGAAAGAGATGTAACCTTTTAACATTAAAATAGTTTCATTTGTAGATTTTACTAGAAATAACTTTTTTTTATTCCTCGACCACTCACCGCCTGCTGCGCAATGTTCTGCGCCTGCAGCTGCTTCTCCTTGTTGATCCTGTCGGCCCGTCGGGTGGCCACGTCCACGGGTGACATCGGGTTGTCGTAGTCTATCCCGCATCCCGCCAGCACCTCTGCGTGTTTTGGGTTCTTCATGTCTGGCTTGTTGTTCAGCACCGGCTTCATTGTGGGTGTTCGCTTGTTGGAGATGTTCCGGATGGATTCGAACTTGGCGTTCATCACTTGGGTGTAGGACATGTTGCTGTCCTGCATGTACATCTGGGACGTTTTCATCGGCCGGGAGCACTTTGTCTGTTAACGTAATTGTAATTAATCATTAAGTTCAAACAGTCTCACTATAGAAAACCAACATAAACATGCCAACAATAAAAGCCAAATTGGGAAAAACGCCTCAAAATTAAGAAATAAATTAACCAAAACCGGATCTAGATAACTAAATAAACTTTAACTTTGGCAGAGGAACTCAGAGAGGAAATACAACCATAACAATTTGTTTCTTGGTTTTAAAACCATTTACTTCTGGTTCATACGGATAAAAATACAATTCCAGAACAACAAAATCTCACCCTTTAGTCTAACGATTAGCGACTTGGACTTTGGTTCAAGAGGTCACAGGTTCAAATCCCGGGGTGTCCACAAAAATTTGAGGGGTTTCGACCACTTTACATAAAAGCGTTTTTGAGCTCTATAAACAAAATTTGACACTTGCTTTGAAATACAAAAAAATACAAATCTCAACAAGAATCAATACTGATGTTTACATTTCACACCTGATTATACCAAAACAATCTAAGTACATCATATAATATTACAGGTGATTGCAATTTTTTTAAGTTTTCGACATTGTTTATTGTACTTTAAGGAGATTTTTAAAGCAAAATAAGGGGGAGAAATCAGGCTCTGTTGGGTTCCTCCCCTTAAAATGTTGTATAAATGTTCTAAGTTCCAACCTTCTACGTCACACAATAGCTTCAGAAACCTGCACAACGACACCAACTTAACCATTTTTCCTGACAAAATTTATGTTACAACAGCCAAGAGAAACTATTTACCAAAGTTTCTGACAATAAGTACACAGAGTACCACACTGGCCCTGACCACCACCAGTATGCTGCTTACCCCACTCTAAGAACTAACCTCCTCTGAAAATTATCACAACACAGTCCTACGCACCTGAGGCAACTTGTAAATCCCCTTTGTTTTCTTAGGTTTCTTGGAGTTCATGTCCATGATCATCTTACCCTCTTCCCTGGGGATTATCACGCTCTCGTATCTGGAACAAGAGAAAAGGTTAACGGGATAGATGTACAAGGTGAAACAATTACCAGGTACATAATCAATTATCGTCCTCACTCTTTTTAATAGGCACAGAGAAAAACTGGGGATTTAATCCTAAAAAACCTATTCCCCTTCAATTAAATAGTGTCCCGTTTTGCTTAGCCTCGTGTGGTTATTGTTTACAAGTTATTATTAATTTCACTTTTATTTATTTTGGCTGGTTATACTTACATTCTTAACTTTGAGTGCCTTCCATGTACGTTTAAGTGATGTAAGAGAAAATACCCCCGTAGCAGCAAACCTGCGTACTCAGCAAATTTCCAATGCATATATATGTATCTTAATACCACATAAAGCCACACACCAAGTTTCATTAATATACATTCATAAATAAACGATTTATGACATTTTAATTATTCGCCATAAGAAAAAACATGGCGGCTGAGTATGCAGGTTTGCTGAAGCAAGGAAAACAAAAATGGGGTTTTATACAAATATTAATATAACTCAATGAGGTAAAGCCACATACCAAATTTTATTAATTTATGTTCATAATTAAGGATGGTGACATGTTACTTATTCTCCATAAGAATAACATGGGAGCTGAGTATGCAGGTTTGCTGCTATGGGAACCATCAGCCAAAAAATGTTTTTTAGTGCAAATATCAATAGACAACAACGACATGAAGCAATATACCAAGTTTCATCAGGAAAATTTGATAAATAAGTGAGATATACAATTTTTCTTATCCTCCATAAGAATAACATTGGACAACGTACTGTGTTTAGCACTTTCAATATCTCTGTAACCATTTGACATAGAGCAATGATCAAAACACCAAATTGCGCGTCTTTTTAAGCTGATTCTAATGGAACAAAATAAATTTGTACTTCTTCCTGACGGCAATGAAATGGAAAGACCTTGACTTGTCCACTATGTAAGGCAAACATAAGCAGTCTACCTTGGGCCATATTGCTGGCAATATAACTGTTACAACCTGGTGGACTTAGTTATATTCCTCCGACCTCTTAATTTTTATTCAATATGTTTAAAACCCAAGCACACTGCGACTTGATTACGAGGAAAAATGCCAGTGTCTCTATCCCAAATTTTACGGCTGACGGCTAGCTGCGGGCTACGAATTTCAGGAACAGCGTGTGGACGGACGGAGTCACCGTTTCGCTGACGATGTAGAGAAGACAAGAAAATAAGTTACGATGTTAAGCGAATTATAAAAAGAAAAACGAGACATTCAACGACTTAGAAGTCCGAGTGGTTCGAGCCTCTCCGTCACTTTAATCTTCTCATTTGCCGTCGATCCAAGGACTCGAGAACCGATTGACACCAAGAACACAACTCAACCTAACCTAAAATGTAAGCCTATCTCCAATCCCTTCCTTTTACCATGCTTCTTTTGGTCGTGTATAACTCCTGTCTGTTTTAAAGTTAAACTACGGCTGGATTTCATTTTTAAACTGTTCAACTCGACCGAAAACACTATTAAAGGTAACCAAGAAATCAAATGTGTTAGACGCATCCAACAAATGTTTGTGTTTTTGCCACATCCTTCAAAGTCAAATGATGTATTTGTTGCTGTGACGCACATTCCATTTAAATGTAGAGTTAAAACATTTAAATCATTCGGCGTAGTAAGACTCAGCGCTATGGACCCCAAACAAGTAATTAATGGTATTGCTCCGGGTGAACCTTAATAAGCATAATTTGCATCCATGGTTTTAGCCCCTGAGCTGTACGAATAATTGTAAGCACAATGGCATTATCGACTATTTTACTGGGTTACAGTTCAAAGATTCCCTAAAGAAAACTATTTCAGCTCATTCTATATTCACACATGGGTCGTGTGGGTGCCAGTTACCTGCTCTTGCACTGGCGCGGCGACCGGTAGATGTGAGAGATCATGTTGACCATGTCGGCCACCATCTCCCAGTTGGGCGTGTGGCCGGGACAGACCACCACCAGGTTCAAGGTCAGCTCCTGGATGTTCTGTACGGCCTGGAACATCAGACAGAGAAGTCAAAAGACCGATGTCACAAATAGCTTACATTGAACACACAACATGAAACAGAGAAAACACGAGTAAGTCGGTTTTACCTTTTCAATGCCAATGCCTAGTAGGTTTTTATTAAAAAAAGGAAAGTTTGTGATACCTTCTGGCCAAGGTCTGCTCTCACAGTTTTCAGGTTGCACTAGTGCCTTTGATATGATCTGTCGACTACTTATGTAGCCGGGACCAACGACTTAACATACCTTCCGAAGCACTGTGGCAGTCTGAGTTTCAAAAGCCATACGGATTTCACCGGGAATTGAACCCGGGTCTTTTGGGTGGTAGGCCAGTACTCAACATCACGCTCAGCTATGACTGCCACAACGATTTTATTAATTTTCACGACTGATTTTCATCCTTCAATTCTAGGAAAAAAACTGTAATTTATATTGCAAAAAACTACACAACTGATTGGTCCACCAGAAGGAAAGAAAGGAACTTGTAAGGAAGTGAAAGTTGGGAGAAAAAAATTGGCCTGTCCATTAGGCTGTGTCCAAACAACATGATTTATGCAAAACTACTTTGTTGACATTATTGAAAAAGTTTTAAGATACATGGAATTGTAACTTTCAACCAAATATAATCAAAATTACCATAATTTTATCAGGCCGTTGATTGTCTCTAGGTTGTAAACAGCCAGACATCACCACAAAAACCAAGAAGCAAAAAAAATATATCTATCAATAAATCAAATGCCGTAAAGATGACTCGGTTGTAACTCGTTACCTGCAGTATCGCCCAGTCCTCGTATATCATCCACTCTGGCCCCAGGTCAGGCTCGGGCTTGACGGGGACAGGCTGGCGGGGGACGAGTGGCCCAGCGGGGGGCAGGCTGTAGCTGGGGCGAGCCCCACCGCGGTACTTGTGGAGCCTCAGGTCGTGCCTCATCTTGACCAGGGCGGGGGATGGACGGTCGAATAGTGAGCGAGGGGCGTGCATCAGCGACAACTCCTCCCGTTGGTGGCGCGCCGCCTTGATAGGCCCCCGGCCTGGGAGAGAACAACAATTAAACATAAAGACTAGTACCACGTAGACTTCCTAACTTATTACTCTAAGCAAAATCGAGGAGTTTTTGGTCTATTTGCAAACTTTAACTTAAGCCCCCCATAAGTCAAGTTCTAGTAATAAGATTTGTATAATGTACTCAATTGCCACAAGTCCTATAATTATTTTTGAGTTATTTGGCTACACCCACCTTAATATTTAAAGTTCAGTATGGATCCTCAGTCAATATTGTAAAAAAAGCAAATATAAACAAACCGGACCTACACACTTCATCTCAACGTTTTATTAACAACACCGCACCTCTTCGGGGGAATTTCATTGTCACATATGTTTGGCAAGGAGTCGCTCTGAGGGTCTTACCGCAAATTCTCATCCACCTAATTATAAACTTACCCTACCACAGAAATAGTCATGTCATTTCAATCAACAAATTAAAATCCAGTTGTCGTCAATAATACCATAATTTTGCCATTTCGACAAAACAGAAGTGTTTCCAACCGTAAAATTGAAATAGAGAGAGTCTGGTGCATTGTTACAATAATTCACATCTGGGATGGCATACTTAATCATTCTTCAGCGCTTGTAGCTCACTTCACTGGTTGCACTATAGTAACTGTTATGGAGCTTAATTTGGATTTTAAAGACAACTTAATGGTTTGGAATAAATTAATATAAGGTTTTGAAGCAATTTTGTTACATTATGAATTATCTTAAAATTATTTACTTGGCTAATTAACACACACATATATATATATAATGATTTACATAATACGATAGGCCTATCTAACTGTTTCTGGTAGGGAAATATGATGTAATTTTCCTACCTAAACTTTAATATAATTTGTAACACAGAACAATATATTTTAAATCTAAAAAAAGGAAATTAACATGGAAATTATCAGAGTAAATAAAATGAGATGTTGCAATCTGTAAAGTAGGGCTACCTGTTGTCATACTGTCGGAGAAACCGATGAACTACTAAGAGACGAGATGATTTTATCAAAATATTGTGCAGTGCCCGTTGGCCGTAGTTGAGAAAGACTCGACTAAATAGACGAATGGGTTATGTAAGTCTTAAATATAAATTTGATTACAATCTGGAAATTAATCCCTTCATTTCTCCCGTTTTCAAAATGCTTTAATGCTTCTGCCCAGATAATGGCGAAATTCCAGCACTGAAAATCGATGATGCAGTTTTGTAAGTGGAATTTATCACAACCTTTATTCTTATAATTAATATATCTTCTTCACAATAGTTACCAAGTAAGGCAGCTTGAAAAACTGTTCAAAGAATGTGTGTGAGATGCAAAAACTGTTTAATTTGAGATAGTTAATTTACTGGTCCATTTTATTATAATCAAGGATTTTACCAATTGATTTCAAGGCTCAAAATCCCCTATTTTTAAAAGCTTAAGCAAAATCCATCCACAAGATTTTGAGATTCCTTTTGCACACAAGACATTGCTTATGGTTACATTTACGGTTAGTTAGTTACTGACTAAGACAACAATCAGTCCAATAAATATTAAAGTTTAGTTGGGAGTAAATCCAAATGTTTCAATTCACAGATTTGAGCGAATCCCCACTAGCGAAACTCTACAGGGTGGTTTCCTAGGTCAACTAGTTAAGTTGCCGACTACAGTAAATACTGGAGTTCAATTTCCATACCTTCGCTAGTCGACTCGACCCTGGAGCGTTTCCTGTCCTTTTTGGCGTAGACGGGAGGCAGTTGGGCCTCTGACATAGTGGTGGGCTCGTACAGGAAGCACATGGTGTAGTCAATGTAGACGTCACTGTCATCCACCGGGGGGGTGGGGGGGCACCACATCTGGAGGAGGGGGGAAGTTAATGTGAAGGTACAAACTGGACAAATTGTTAGTTGAGTCTCACAATTTCGACAACATATAGACTTAGACACTGTCAAGTTTGGTGAACGTCGAGTTTCCCGGAGTTACATTGGGGAGGGGGAAACCAAGATTTAGCTTTCAATACATTACACTACTTTATATAAATTACAAAACGTAAACCTTACATTGATTTTAGGGGTGTGCGAGTAGTGAATTTTTGATTAGAGTCGATTTGAGTCAAGTAGTGCCAATTATTTTCAAGTTTTGAGTATTTTCGAGCGAAGATTTGCCATCAGTTGGTAGTCTCAAATAGTGTAGTGGGATTTTAATAACTCTCCAGATTTCATTATCTATACATGGTTTCTAACTAATACATGAGTAGCAATACACATTTTTGGTCAGTACAATCAAACTGGATTACGTATTGACTGACAAATCACAGTTTGACATTCGTTTCCGGCTGATAAATGCATGGTAGCCACTTTTGTTGTTGATATTAGGTCTATGTATACCTTCATCATTTTCGACCTTTTTTTCGTGATCCAGTCCTAATTTCCAGCTGATATTATGTTTTCCGTCGTCATCGTTCCTATGCGATTTGGCCGGTCGCAATCGTTAGCGATCACGCGGAAATCGACAGGAAATACTCGGTCGAACTTTCGAGTACTTTCAAAACTTTGAGTCAAGTACTCGCACACCCGTAATTGATTTATTTAAAGCCATGAGATAATTTTCCAAGAGTGACGTAAACAACAGAAGCGTGTGAGGTACGGTCAAGAATGAGAGGCGCAAGATGGTAGAGAATTGGAGGCGGATGAGTTACGGTCGAGCACTGGCCGCGCATTGGTATGTATGGCAAACGGAGACGTTGAGATTCCCGACGTGTAGAGTTATGAGGACTCGAGTTTGTGAGACTCCACTGTACTTCAATACCACGTTATATCGATCAGCTAGATCCTGAGCAAAATAATAAAACGTTAGAAGTTTTGAAACTGCCCAGCTGCCATAGATCATTGGGCTATCAAATGTTGATCCTGGCTAAAGAATCAGTCAGTCTGACTGACTGAGTCAGTAACAAGGCTACACAAGGCATCTCACCCATCCTACAGTTATAATTCACTCGTATTAGCCTTAAAATACGCACAGGTCACTGGATGAAAAGGAATTTGCAGGGAATGAAAAGGTAAAATAGAGAAACCAGATTTAATTAGAGAAACCAGGAATTAAAATTATTCTTTAATTTTAGAATTATTTTAATTGTTTATCTTAATCTTGGACTTTATAAATCTTCTCTAATGATATTCTCTGTTGAATTATTGTTAATAGTATTCATCCTTATGTATTTTTGAAAGAAAATTATTGGACACACTATGATCTTTTTTAATTTAGCACCATGGTTTTTTTATATTTGTTTTATGAAATTACTTCAATTATTTTTTCAATTAATGTCACATGATTTATAGTTGAACTTCTGACGTTTCAAAGGCTCCTATTACTTCTACGCGCCTTTTTGTTTCGGTCTTGTGAAACGTAGGAGCAATATTCGTTTCTGGGGTGATATTCGTGTTTTCAGGTGAATGTTCGCCTTTTATCTTCTGAGTTTTTGTTTCAATGCCTTCTGACAAGGTCTCCAGGATGAAACTAAGGTTATAGTACCCCAAAAAAATAAACTGGTGATCGATAGATGTTTGTTAAATAAAACTGTAATAAAGAATTTTAAACACTCGTTGAAGCATTTGGCATTTAGTGTAAAACAAATAGAAAGTAAGTATTATATTGTATACAACTAATTTCTAAAAATTTTGATATTTTACTCGAGTTGAAGAACTATAATATTCAGTTTTCTCAACTTACCTTGTCAGGATGGGAAGACGGTGGAGGTAGAGGAGGAGGAGTTTTAGGCCGGATGAAGGGATCGGAATGATTTATCTTCCGATGGGATTTCTTACACTTCCTCTAGGAAGACAAGGGATTTGGAACATAGGTGGTAAATGTCATAAGTCTTTGACACATTCATCATTGGAAACTACGGATAGTCTCATCATTACCAGTACGTTCATAACATTTTCAACAACATTTAATCATACACATAAAAAGATCAAGATCAAGATCTTGATTTAATCAAGAAGAAAAAAGTGAATCCACAAACAGAATCAAATAAACATTTTGTAACTGCCACTTACTGACTGAACAGTAATTTTGTAAACTCTCTTGATAAAAAATATTCTAAAACTCAAAAAGTTAAAGTAATGCAAATCCATCAATAATAGCTAGCCACCTTAACTTAAAACAAACACTGTCATTAAACCTTTCAACAATAACAAATTCAACCATAACATGTGTTATTTGTGCCTGCCCCCAACCCATTACCCCAACATAACAATTTTATGAAAGGATAAAGTACTGAAAAGATCTTACGTGATAATTTCATCAACAGATCGTGATACACTTCATTACAAATCTCTTCCTTGTTGGAAGGTTAAGTAAGTACTTCTCGCATGATTATCGGCTCATTGCGAACAACAAAGACCTGTCTTCTTGAGTTTGAGTGGTTTTCTGTTTGAGACAGTTTCATGTTTACTTAAAAGGATATTTTAAGGCCGAAAGCACAACTACGGTTTACAACAAAGCAGCAATGTCTACATATTCTCCAAGAATTTTGGGAGTAATGTCTAACTAATGATGCTCTTTTTACACAATAATTAAAAATAACAAAAATGTTATAAGGGAAAAATTTATAAAACTTTTGATTATTTTGGGTTAAGTTTTTTTCTGGCATTAATCAGACAAATTTCAATGATACCAAGTATAACTAATTGTCTCTATGTAATTGATTCAACCAGATTCCATCAACACATGTTAAATAGTTAACAGCTAAACTGTTCTTCCTAATACATTAATAATTAAATCCATCCAAGATAATAATAAACAAACATTACAAAAAAGACAATCTGACAATAATATTATTTTATTAAACAAAAAAGAAAAAATAACAATGGCAACTTATACGAAAAATGGTATATTATGAATAAAAAAAGTTGTTTCAGTGTAGTTAGGTATCAGTACTTACAGGCATTTGTTCCCGGCCATTCTGCGATAACCAGATCTGAGAAAGAAGAAAACAATTTCAAATATTTTTCTAAATGACGTGAGAATTTTTAGTTTAATTAACATTACTTACTACCATCACTAGAGATGACTTCTGAAGAGATGGAGGGAAAAAATACTATCAATGATCTACTATAACTAACAATTGAATCGGCTTGAGGTGGCTCAATGGTAATATAAATAATAAATGAGTGAGAAATTGAAAATCTAGATATTAAAGGTAAACTCAGACTAAACAACCCTACACTTTCCTGAAATGGTATTAATTTTAAAGCTAATTAACTCATTACAATCGTGATACCACTTCGTGTGACAAAAGTATGATGGCCTCCCGTCCTCTACGTCTATCTGCTTCTTCCATAATACCAATGTTAAGTCTCAAAGCCCGGCCCTCCGCAACACATTATCCTAAATCATCATTTATGGTTTATTTTAGAGAATCAAAAAATCTAGTGATTTAAGAGAGCAAAATTTCAATAGCACACATAGTTCACCTATACAAATCTTAAATAATGAGTATTTCGGAATTTGATTGTCATATCAACAAATAAATGAATTACAAGTACGAATGAATTTAGTAAAAACTAAATCGATAGGTATTTTTTGCTCTTTATAACGAGCCATAAATCAACGATATCTGATAATCCGTTGAGGAGGGATGGGCTTTGAAAGTTTACATTTTCCTAATGGGGGAAGCGGGTATAAAGCAAAATGTTTCGTGACTGGAGCCCCCTTTAAGAGGACATTGAAACACACAGATGCTGCTGATCAGGCCTAAGTTGAGGCAAGACTCGTGACTAACAAAAAGTAAGCTGTGCCGCCAGTGATGCCTACAGTACTAAAAAAGTAGAGTCCATTTTCACTATTCTGACCGTGGCTAGGCTTGGATTTTCAATCTAAATTACACTCCGATGGCTAACTACAGTCAACTCCCGATTATCCGGGAGCGGGTTAATCGGGTTGCGGTTTAACCAGGGTCACGAAAGGTTTATTTTTATTATTTTTATTTATCCCCTGCTAAACATAAATAGAGCAATAATAACAATTTATTCTGCTAAATTATCTCCAGAATCGTATGTTTATCAGAATAAATACTATACATACAATTTAGTAAACACAACATAATCTGAGTCTGTCATCCTGCTAATGAGCCGTGGGTGTGTGATGGGGAGTGATTACTTTGACACTGCTCTAGCCACTGCACCTGGCTGGGCAGAGCAACGGACGGACAGTCGGACGTGGACGTCTAAAAATAAAAACATCTCAAAACAATCACCCTTCCTGCCTGTTGTTCACCCTCATGGGGTTTTCCCCCCGTGCGGAATTAATTAGCATACTGTTCGGTGTAGTTTAGAGAGTTCAGTGTTGAGAGATTTTTAACCTATTAAACATCATTCGGCATTTTGGATAGTATTTACTGTTATCAGCCATTGCTAGTATCAACTATTATTATCTTGATTGTTTGTTTGTAGATGTTGTCCGAATTTAAAGATTTTCAAAAGTATTTAATTTACATAAATATATTTTAAATTACATTAAAACACAATATTGTACTGTAGTTGACTGCATTGTGGGAAACAGTGTAGTTGCTTGAATAATGGCTTTTTATATATTTTAATTTAATTTAAATCACCCTCCAAGAATTGTGTATTCTTACACGCCGAAAAGAGGACCAGATTACGGAACAGGCTAGCTGATCACAGACTAACCGGTGACAATTTCACTGTCGATTTGTGCACATCTTTTCACTACATTCATTCTTGTTACTACTTGGGAACAATATTAAAAAGAAAATGGTTTGAAACTCAGTAAAATGTTACATGTTGTTTGTGAAGTACTTTTTCCGCATGTCTGAAATAGTTGTTTTCCTTAACATTTAGATACGTATTTATTTAATTTTTAAAACCACCCACAAATAAAATTTGGCTTGAAAAGACTTTACTGTAAGGCACTGTACACAATTTTCTGATCAGCAGTGACAAGAGCCACAGAGCGTTACGAGTGCTTTCCGCTTAACATTAGTTTTTTATGGAGTATACATCCAACTTGGTCGCTGACTTCAATGCCCCTTAAATATGATTTCAAGTTTAATGCAATCCTGATTTACAATAGCAGTGGTGCTCAGAGAACTTGGCTCAAATTAAATTTTAATTTCTCAGACTCTGTTTTATATTCATGAAACAAAAGTCAAAGTAGCGTGTCTTCTTTTTGGCCTCTTGGCACATTTTCACTGTGGCCCTCAGAATCAGTAATAATTTATTTTGTGAATAAAAATTCTTTACTTGAAATTTGTCAGATTTACAATTAAATAAATTAATTGTAAAGGATTTATAATTAATTTCCAAAGGAGTCAATCTATGGATCGAATAGACCATATCACAGACTTGTGTTGTATTGGTGCAGCTGAGCAATACTTTATTCATAGAGATGGGGTATTTTGTTAGAGAAAGATAAAACCTCACGTATATAAATTACTTGAAGAGTGAGAAGATTCAATTGTTAGAGCTTGGTAGCCCCACGTATAATGTGAACAATTCTGTTTTGAAGCCTAAATACTATCAAATTCTCTCTAGACAAACTCCCACAAACCAATTGCATATTTCATCATTCTTCTACTAGTTCGGACCAGTTGAGTTCTTCATCCATGAATGCGTAGAAAACCTGCAGACCACGATGGACTGACTCTGTTTGTCCTGAAATTTTCTAAATCACGATGAACAAGTGAGAATACCATACCTTTAGACTTTTCTTTGTCTTAGTCAGGTAAGGCTATCTGATTCAAACCATTCGTACAAACTGATGCAAGTCTGATTCAATACAGTTTCTAGGCTATGAACAATAGAATAAAAAACCAGGCTGTTGGGACATCAGGATAGCAAATGATGTCTGAATTCATATTGGGGAGAAAGTCAATGGGTATATGGAAAATAGCAATGTACCCCGTATGGAACCTTGTGGTACACCAGAGGTAACCCTCACCCAATGTCCTTGAAATTGTCTTATTTGTTATTAAAGCAGCCTACTGCATATCAGAGACTTATGAGGAAACAAGTGAAAGCGCTAAATGTTTCACTCCATATCTTTAAAGATTACCCAAAAGAACAGAATGGTTCACACAATCACAAGACTCAGACAAATTACAGTAAATCGCACGAACACACTGCGACCCACCCAAGACATCCAAAACCGCTTTTGTGATGTTGATAGTGCTAGAAGTTGAGCAGCCTTTCCACTTATTCCAGCATCGGTAATGTGTGTCGAGATGCACAGTTTGGCAACATTGTTGTAGTATTATATTTAACTGCGGTAAAAAAAAAACAGTATCCTTCAGTGTAGGCACATTTCGGGAGGTGTTATGAAGGTGGTCAGCAAAAGGGTTTCTACAGGATCCCAATTTTCAACTTTCTGACAATTCTGAAGGGTTTCAAAAACCACTTCACATCTTCCTAACGTTACAGGGGTGCCTAGTACGCTTTGCACTTCCCTCTAATGACTTAATTTAATACCTGGAAGCCCACTCACTGTACACCACTCAACCTTGCTTCTCTCTAGAAAGAATGCCGAAGACCTGGCCGTAGCCTCATTCATCGCACTCATATGGCATTTCAATTTTGTCAGAAAAATTATCTAGCGGAAAATACTAGAAAAAACAAACCATTGTCATTTGGCAACAAACAAGAATATATACAACCAGGACCCACCATAGATGTTGAAGACCATGCCAAATTCCTTGGCAAAAGAATCAATGGGAAAACCTCATGGAACCAACGCATAGACAATGTCCAGAAAACTTATCACCAGCTTATGTCCTGAGAATAAGGCACACAAGTTATGATGACACGACAAGATCGCCTACCACACACTGTTTGAGTCACACTTAACATCCGGCCTTGGAGTTAGGAAAGAAACTATGGTGGGAAACCAAAATTGTATCCTGCTCCCTGTAACTTATAAAAGGCTATCTGACGGGTTGGATGGAAAGTTACAGGGAAACATTCACACAACTTAACATTATGACAGCCGTTGCACTTAACATTAGGGAAGTGATTCTCAATGTGGCTGGAAAACCCTTTCAAATAAACGGTATCAGGAAACTGACACATACTTTCTCCCTTTTAGCCCAACTTTAACGAATAAATTGCTTTTTATTTACTAAATATAGAATACAAAGCACGGTCGAATGTACAGAAAATCTTGTAAACAAGTTGTTTTAAAAAACATCCACCCAAATCCCTGCTTTGGAGGCACTACAGAATCCATTGATACACTCGTGGTTTTAAGAGGAGAAATGCCCCCTATTCCCCCCCCCCAGGGTTATTAAGGGACAACATATTTCGAATTTCCTCTGTTGGTCAATGCTAACTAGACAAGCATATCAAATTTGAATGAAATTGATCTGTAAATAAGAGAGAAATAGTAATTTTTTATTCCCCATAAGAATAACATTGGACAACGTACTGCGTTTACCGCAAAATGAAAATTTCAATTTTCTCCGAAACCAGCAATCGTAGAATAGTAATTCAAAATACTAAATTATTTAGTTTTTAGAGCTCTTTTTAGTGGTGAATAGTAATATTTTTTTATATTTATGTCTTTTTATGAAAAATCCAAAAAACTGAATTTTTGATGTTTTAAGTCTTGTAATTTCTGAACCCGCATTTTTACAGAAATGCGGGTGGTGTCATTTTGTTGGAGGACTAAAGTTCTACAAACGACTAAAGTTTAATCAAAATCGTTAGAGCCGTTTTTGAGAAATTTTTATTTTTCATGTTTTTTGGCGGTTTTTGGGGGATAATTACCCTTAAAAATCAAAAATTCCAAAAAATGAAAAAAACGCCTGGAGATATCGTGGATTAGTACCTACATACCAAATTTCATAAAAATCGGCCTATTGGTTAGGGCTCTAGCTCTGTACACATCCACACAGACACACACACACACACACGGACACACACACACACACACACACACACACAGACAGACATCACGTAAAAACCACTTTTTTGGGTTCAGGGAGCACCAAAACGAATATTTCCACTAACAACTCAAATTCGAAAATTTTTACGAAAACAATACTTTCTCCATATACTATGTATAGGGGGAGAAAGTAAAAGAGTAGATCCACCATCACAACTCCAGACATCCATCCAGATATCAGCTACCACATCATAAAAGAAGCCAAGGGCAATGACTACTAACAATATTGCAGGTGATAATGTTCAGACCAATTCAATAAGTTGACATTGTCAGAAACCTCCACAAACTGCTTCCTGAGAACATGAGAAGCAAAACCGGGAAAACACTGAAGACAACCCTCAGAAACTGGTTGGTGAAGATCCCCTCAAATCAATCATTTATTTAAAAAAAAAAAAAAACAGTAAATTGGAGCGCAGCTCCTGCAATAAATGACACGTCACTCAATAAATATAACAACTCATAACTTATTAACAAAATAACCAAATAATTCTTGAAAATCTTCACATCATAGCTGCTTCACACATAGCAGTAATTATAATTTATTCATAGTTGATTAACTAATCCAACTAATCCATAGTTGATTAATTAGTGACAGTGGACTTATTAACTATTAAATAGACTGTGATTAAAATCTCAAATTTATACAGACATGCTACTCCAAGAATATTAGTGAGGGAAGAGACAAAACTTGGAAAATTACGTTCCATTTTAAAATTGTCCGGTATTATACTAAATAATTTTATTCCCATATAATATGGGCATTTTCCTAGCATTGCAAGACGATGAATAGGGAGTTGATAGTTTAAGTTGAATCTTGTATTTTAGGCATGATTTGGCAGTCGTTAAAAATATGCATATGATTTTTTTACAAACTTTAAAATTTCTAGAACATGGAGGAGGACAGGGACTGTTAAAATTTTGTATTCCTTGAAAATATTTTTGCAGGATTCTCTGAACTTTAAATTAAAAATGTAGCGGATTATTCTTTTTGGTAAAGGAAAAATTGAATTAATTTTTGAGGTTTTCCTGAGAATATTACACTATACCTAATCAAAGTAGCCATGTTATACCATTAAGGCTGTTTTTCTGTCTGTTACCTCTGATATTGTTTTGATTGCAAATATTGACTTACTTAATTTATCTTGAAGCATGTCAATATCGGATTGCCAATTCATTTTGTCGTCTAGATTTACTCCAAGAAATTTGCAGGTATTAAAGATAGTACGAGTTTCTCCCAATGGTAAAGAAACACTGATAATCTCTTTGTTTTTAGTATGGCAATTTAATATGTTTGTTTTTTAACAGTTAAACTTTAATCCATTTGTATTGAACCACTTATCCATGTCTGTTATTGATTTTTCGGCTGAAGACTTAAGAGAAGATTGTTTTTTTTCTCAGTGGATAAATAGGTTGTATCGTCAGTAAATAATATCAATTTGGTCTGAATGTTCTGTGGCAGATCATTTAGTCTAATTAAGAATAATACAGGACCCAGAACTGAACCCTGGGGCACAACCAGACTGGTCGGCTAATCAGAAAAAAAATGTTTTCCCTTCTTTGTCAGAGATCTTTACTTTCTGAAATCTATTGTTTAAATATGATTCAACATCCTCCCACCACCTGGATGAAATCCTACGATGGAGACAACCTTACATTGAACTGACTGTAAACTGTTGTTTTAATCTATATTGACATCCATTACAAATCTTGTTTTGTAAGTAACAAGTTTTTGATTTGATCAAAGCCAAACAAAATTCACTTTAACAACTATTATATTGTGTCAGGATGTTGTCCAAATGGATAATTGTATGATAATGATCCCCAAATAAATATATTGTCAAAACTCTTTACAAAGGTTTTCCCTAAAATTATAACAGGGTGACTGACCTTTTTTACACCCTGTCATCCTCACTACTATTACAAAAATTTGGTGGTGTCTGTTTTTGTTCCATCATGCCAAAACCACTGAACCAATTCTGCTGAAATTTTGCACAAATGTAGTATATGTACCAAGGAGTGTCATAGGCCTATTGCTGTTGAGAAAAGTCCTCAGGGCTCTGCCCCACGGGACTTCCAAGTCCCCATGTTATTCATATGGAGGAGAGTTTTATTTTGTTTATGTCACATGGGTGTTTTCCTAATTTAATTCATTTAAATGAACAGCTGTTGTAAGGAGTATATCTACAAACTCCTTACACACGTTTGTGGATTAACTTGGTCTCTTTATAGAGACTGTCATTGTTTTGTTTACAATTTTTCTATTCTGAATTTTCACCCTGTTGCAAAGCACGAGCATAGCAGCTAGTATTTAACCCTTTTACTGCCGACGTGCGCATTTGCGCACGTCGAGAATCGTGCGAAAAACGCCGACGTGCGCAATAAAGCACGTCTAATATTTCTAACTTATTGGCCTTAACTGTTTACCAAATTCCACGAAACTTGAGATACTCGTTGTCAAGACTACGAGGAACATAGAAAAGTACAATTTATACTCTATGACTTGTATAACCTATAAAGTTATACTCATTGATTCCCCCTACCGTCTGTGCATAGTCACAGTTGCTCTGTGTAGTGAGTGTTGTCTGCAGTCCGTCTTTCAATTGTTGTTTATGTTTACTGGTGTTGGTTTGTTGGTTATGTTTGTGGATTTATCCGTGGTTTAGTGAGTAAAGTTTTGATGTCATTACGAAAATGGACAAGCGGAGTAGATCGCCAGTAAGTGAAAATACCATCGTAAATAGGTGTTCACCCTACCTGTTTCGGTGAGCATAGGTGTTGAATGGGTTTTTTGTGAAATTTTCTCAAATATTCTAAATATTTTTGTCGTTGTTAGTTTAGTTATTTTAGTGTTTTTAGTGTTATTTTATGTGCCTTACAACATTTTTCAATTTAGAAGCCAAATGTAAATGTTTTTATAAAAAAAATTGATATTGTCAATTGTATATGCAACTATGTTCAATTTTGAAAATATGAATAAATTTGGAAAAAAACATCAGAATTCCTGCATTTATCAAGGTAATGGCATGAAAATTTGGGTATGTGTTTACTAATGCCTGTTTTACAACATGTATAAATAAAATTGGCTGAGGTATAAGTTTTAGAGGTAATTTTTATAGTCCAAACTAAAAAATATATATATATTTTTTATTTGTATATATGTATATATATATTTTAACTAAAAAACTATTACAGACACCAAAATATATATTTTATTTGAAACAAACAACTCAATACAAATAAAACAAGACCTAACTTATAAATTTCTGATGAAAAATAAAAAAGTTACAAATTTTTTAATGTGAGCGTGAAATTTGATCTAGTTGAACCTGGCAGTCTTGGCAAGTAAATCTTAATAGTGGTCTGGCATTTTTGGTGACGACATAAAAAAAATGGTCGGCAGTAAAAGGGTTAATATATCTTGTCAGAAGTTCCAAGATAAGTTCCCAATTAAAAAATAATTTTAAAGAAAGTTATTTTCACAAAGTTCTGGAAAAATTTACACAACTATTTTTACATTTTACTAGGTCATGTCTACTCATGTATATTTCCTACTGTTATCTTCTGAGGGGACAGTGCAAGAGACAGCAACTCTTCACTTTACAAAAGTAAGTATATGCAGGGTACCTTTTTATTTATCCTGCAAACCAAGCTTCAAAAACCTGAAAATCCTCGCTCTTCCTTAAATTCATAAATTTCAAATCTTCCTCTGCACTAAAACAAATTTTGAAAGCTTCCGTTCTCACATTCATTGCCATAAATACTGAATGCTAAAGTAGACATCAAGATTCAAGATCCGAACAACCAAGCATTGAAACACTCTTTAATTTATTAAGCTCAGAACTCTAACTTTTGAAAAGCTACAAAAAAACTTAACGTGAGATGTGTTCAGCTTTTTAGGAAACAAAAACTATCCAAATTTTTGTGAAGGAAAAATTATTACACGGATATGCAAGATGACTTCTCTTAAATTTACAACAGTCACTCAAATTACAGTTTTTAACCAACTCTGGGTAAAGCTTTTAATGTTTGTTCTTGTTGTAATTTCCCTCATTATTGTCTTTGCAAACTGTTTAGTTGATAGCCATACTTAACTCTTTGAGCACCAAGGGCCGATATAATCAGCTTAATCTGCCACCTAAAATCCCGTTATTTACAGTAGAAGCAATAGTATTATTGTAAGCCGTCTAGTCTTCTTTTACTGTGTGTGTCCACCAGAAGCATATTTTATTAGTGAATTTCCTTTGGAAAGTGAACTATTAGCATGACTCGCACGGTGAAACTTAAGCCCGGGACCACCATAGAAGTTCCTGAACACGTTTTGGGGGGTCGTTCAAAATTTTATATATATATGTGTTTGCACTCTAGCGGTCACATTTTTTGTCCGATTAACTTCAAATTTGGTAGGGAAGTTCCTTTCTGTAGTCAGTTGGACAAGTTCGTTGGGCAAAACAATCGGAAAACTCTAAACCTCTTTTTTGGGAATTAATCTTTCAAATTTCGAGTTTTTGGGCCCAAAAAGGGTCAGAAAAGCCCCGTATGTAAAATTAATGCATGCAAAAAGATCGGAATTAGTAAGTCAAAAGTTGTAAGCCCTCTCTCGGCATTCTAGCATATATATTTACCGAGTTATTAAAGAAAATGTTTATCGACTAAACACAGTACATTGTCTATGGGGGTTTTACAGTAGAAAAGCCTGTTATTCCTTTGTTAGAGTACTTTTATCATCTCCAGCAACCTAACGCCTACTTTCAAGCCTGTCTGGACCTTCTCCTAACATTATAATGCGCAAAATTGAATTCTCAGCTTTGCAGGTAAATGAAACCAGGAGCATCAGAACAGCCAAAAAATCCCTGTTTTCAGATTTCAATAAAAATTGGGATAAATATATGATTTAACACTGATTTTGAGTTTTAAAAGCTTTTATGTGGAAATTCACTCCCCTCACTCAGGGTGCGAACTCGTTTACATTTTTTAGAGAGTATATTAAAACAAATTATCACAGATTAACTTCAACAATGTTACAAAATGGTGTAATGTGATACATTAATTTATAAACAAACAACTTTACTGTTTAAAAAATATGAATTTGAAAATTTCATCTACAAATCCTGTTTTTAATGGTAATTTTAGAAGCAAGTGACAAAACTTGTTACTCGTAGATATGCATCCAATCTCCTGGTCTGGACTGCCTAACTAATCACAAAAAAGTATTCTGACTTCAAATTCTTATTGGCTAAAAGGAGATCCAGCAGAGGACAATTGTACAGCAGTCTCCCGAAGAATCTTAGAAGAATACACACTGCATTTCTCAGTTTCAGTTCAGTAGCGTTTTCTTTGCCCTGCTGCCTTTAAAAGCAGATTAATCCGCAGCACATGATAGGCCTAGGTTGTTTTGTAAAACTCATCATCCGCAGCACATGATAGGCCTAGTTTGTTTTGTAAAACTCATCATCATATGTATGCAAATGTCCATTGTGTTTTGTTATAATTTAGGTTTGGTGGTTACCTACTAGTTTTAAATGATGTTTTATATTTAACTTTAAAAACTCCACTACTCCTCTTAAGACATTTATAGGCTATTATTAAATTCTTTATCTCAAGATAGATCTAACTATAGCGATTTGGCTTTATTGCACCTCATTTCAAATTAACTTGGTACTTTCATGGTCAACACTTAATACTTACATTACTGCTAAAGTTTACTCATTTAATACTTATAGTTTAACCCCATTCTCTGCTGTCATTTGCCCACAGTTTGTTAATTTATTCCGTGTTTGTAATCTGTATTTGATTTATTGCAATAATTTAACATTCGATTCGTCCCATTTATTTTCTATTTCCAGAATGCCAAGTTCTCATTTAAACCCATGCCGCCCACCACTGCCAAGAGGATTAAGTTTTAAGTACTTGCTAAATAACCCACAAAGGTAGTAAATACAACGAGTTTGCACGCAGCACACTGACGTGAAGGAAAGTGAATTTCCACATAAAAACTTCTAAAACTCAAAATTTGTGTAAAAACATACATGTATTCCAATTGTTATTGAAATCTGAAAACACTGATTTTTTGGCTGTTCTGATGATCCTGGTTTC
Source organism: Allygus modestus (assembly GCA_963675035.1). NCBI lineage: Eukaryota > Metazoa > Arthropoda > Insecta > Hemiptera > Cicadellidae > Allygus > Allygus modestus. The sequence continues at coordinate 448,162,499 of OY776111.1, forward strand.
ATTTACCTGCAAAGCTGGGAATACAATTTTGCGCATTATAATGTTGGGAGAAGATCCAGGCAGGCTTGAAAGTAGGCGTGAGTTGCTGGGGATGATAAAAGTACTCTTAACAAAGAAATAACACACAAACGCCTGCGGAAAATCTACAGCGCATAAAAAAAATACAAAAAAATTACAAACCAAAAAACCAGGTATGTATGTAGGTAGGTAGGTATGTACCTGGTTTCGTATGTTTAGTACGTTTTGAAAAGTGTAGTATATCTTTTCTAGTGTAAAACCCCCAAAAGACAACGTACTGTGTTTAGTGGAAACACATTTTCTTTAATAACTCGGTAAATATTTATGCTAGAATGACGAGAGGGCTTAAACCTTTCGCTTCACTAATTCCAATCTTAATACATGCATTAATTTTACATCCGGGGCTTTTCTGACCCTTTTTGGACTCAAAAACTCGAAATTTTAAAGATGAATCCCCAAAAAAAGGGATTAGAGTTTTCCGATTGTTTTGCACAACGAACTTGTCCAACTGATTACAGAAAGGAACGTCCCTACCAAATTTGAAGTTAATCGGACAAAAAATGTGATTGCTAGAGTGCAAACACACACACACACACACACACACACACACACACACACAGTTTTAATTTTCTGTTTTTAAGTATCTTCTTCCTGAAGAAGGGGGTATAAAATCCTCCGAAATATAGAAGGAAAACTTACGAGTGCTGTTCTTTAATTTACCCTTTTAAAAGTGTATATATATATATATATTTATAAAATTTTGAACGACCCCCAAAACGTGTTCAGGGGGTCACGTTAGGAACTTCAATGGTGGTCCCGGGCTTAAGTTTCACCGTGTGGGTCATGCTAATAGTTCACTTTCCAAAGGAAATTCACTAACAATGAGCATGGCACAAGAGGCATGGTGGAGTTAGATTAGAACCTTTATAAGGGCTGCTATGAAGACACCAATAATCTAAACACCCTTAAAATTGCAGAAAACCTGACACTTACCTGAACATTTTTGGGACTACCCTTGAGGACATCTATCAGAGAGCATGTTGTTGTAGATGTAAATCATACTTGAATACACAATATTTATGTTTCAATAGTAATGCAGTAGATTTAAATACACAATAGAGCAAGCAAGATGTTGAAGAAGGGCAATTTTCGGACTCCTTGGAGATATCAGCGGGTTTGAAAAATATCTATAGAAGTACAATGTGTATTTGTGTGTTTCATTTCAATGTTCTGATCCATTCTTTGAAAAACCGATCGAATAAAAATACGCAAGTATTAAAACTACAATCTGTCTAATATTAATGTACAGTCGAAGAACAAAAACTAATTTTCCACATCAGGTAACAACTTCCACCATTCTCCTGATGTCCTGTTTAGATCTAAATTTTTCATATAATAATAATAAATAAATTCTTTATTATTTATTATATTTTACATATGTTTTAGCGATGAGAGAGACTTTTGAATAAAGAATAGATAGTAAAACACTTCCTTCTGTAACAACAGTAAACAGATAACGAGTAATAATCATCCATAAGGTGGGAGAACACTGGAAAACTTGGCAGTCCATCAACTGCACATTAATATCAAACCGATGACACCTTACAATCGTAACTTACTGGCTAGGTGGTAGGGATAGGGTGTGGGACAGGAGATGGGCCTTTCTGTCTCGATCTCGGCTCTCTGTGCGATGCTAATGTCGGCATGACAAGATCGGGCAGTGTTTTGGTCCCTTTGCCACACCGTACTGCTTTGCTTGCCAGGAGGCACACGTTAGCACATCTATGACAATCAACTTCTTTGACTTCAATGTCAAAGAGTCAACTCTCATCGATGTGCACTAACTATTGTGGCAAGTCTGTGAAAGAGGACTTGTTAAAATTTCACTTTTTTTCAAAAAGTTTTATGTCACAGATGTGCCACAATGTCTCTGTTAGTCGCCTCCTGAAACGCAAATAGTATCATAAAATATAAATCGTGTGGCACTGTATGCAGGGTGATCTAAATATTAATTTCAAATCAATGTTTAGTTTGAGAAACAAGTTAAAATTGCTTGAGTAAATCTAGAAATAAAATAATTTTGTCTACAGTCATTATTCAATTTCTTTGCAGTAACGTTCCAAGAACAGTTTTGCTCCTCCGATCACCCTGCGTACCACACTACGGTATACAGTACAGAACCGTGTACATACACGACAAAACATAGCACAAAGAGCAAAGTTTCGGACGCAAAACAGAGCCCTCTCTGGTCCATACCAGGCAATAACACACACAGATCGAGGCAACAAGTATCTTTATTCCCTCCGCAAATTAAAAGTTCTGATGCTTAACCGACAATGGTTTATATAAAAATTAAGATTAGATCTGGTGACAACATGTCACAATAGTTATATACAAACGATTACAACATGGCCGCAAATAACTATGTTATAATCCGCGACATAAATACTTGTAGAAAACGATAACGATAGGTTTAAAAAATAAACAAAATTTACAAAACTTTGCACGATCGCGTCTCTATAAATATTTAAAGTCTATACATGCTATGTACAAAGAGTGAGTATATACACGAGATAAAAATAACTTTGAGTCTAAGAAGATTTTTGACATAGAATACAATAGAGGTTTTATATTTCCTAATAATAATCCCCCGTTGACAAAATATTGTTGTTAAAACATTACAGAATTAATCGTAACAACGATTAAATGTATATAATATTACAATTTACATAGAATAACTGATAAAAGTAAATAACCATTTTAACACCTAAAGGAAAAACATCACAGGTTTTAATATTGTAAAATTTCTTTGGGATTTAGTATAAGAAAAATAAATAGCCTACAGTAGAAGGAAATTTACTTAATTACAAGATGAAAACTGATCTCAACAAATATAAAAATGTATAAATTTGCATTGCAAACCAGTTTTAGGGTGTACTTTACATTAATAAGATTTAGTGGATAAATATATTATCTTGTGAAAACTTGCCTGGTTCTCCATTCAGAGAATATGATATTTAAGGCTCAATCCAATCAAATTGATGTCGAAACTCAATAGTCATACCATTATAAATTTCATGTACAAAACAATACACATATCAAGATTTGTAATTGACATAAGTGAATAAGAGGAGCATTATTTTATCAAATTGCCTTTACATTTGTTTCTGATAACAAACTGTCAGATTTGACTCACTCAATTGCATAATGATTATATGTAAAAACAAAATAGATGAACGAAAGATAATATGGATTATTGCTGTTTAATATAAAGCTGGAAAGTGTTCCGATATGCTATACAAAATTAAAACACTCATTATTTATTACAATACTTTCATTACCAAAATTACCCTAAAGGGTTTCGTTAATAGGTAATAAATTATGTAGACATATCTTGATAAGGCCCTAAATAAAAGTTTATATATTTCCTCCAAGTTTCAAAGGCTTCAAGGGTTTACAAGCACAAAATAGGATAAATATGCACCATGCAATAATATCACGAGGATATGTAAATTAAAGTAAATATGTGATTGAATATTCACAAATACAAAATTTTTAATGAATAATTGTAATCCTATAAAAATGCCAAATGATAAAATCTTATCATAATTAATCCTGCAAGTACAATAGTAAACTGAACACCAAAATCATCGTTAATCTACTTTGAAATAGTTTTACAACCGGCCAATAAAAACTGAATGATCCAGGCAGAAATATGTTTGAAGAACTGAACATAAATAAAATCAGGAACAATCAGAATCAATGGTAAATAGGATTTTAGTATATTGTAATCACTATTTCATACTAATACCAGACACGTAATAATTAAATCATTCACTAAGACTGTTTCAGGAAAAATATTATACATTTCGAGTACTGTACAAAAACACGAGCGAGGGTAACCCGTGTGCAAAATACATGCATTATCGCCAACAGAATGACAGCACTCGCTGTTGTTAGCGTTTCTGGCGAGATCACAAAACCGGCCCGTTTCCCGTCCCCTCGATACTCGCTCGCTTGGCTCTGTTCAGCCGCGCTACCTTCCTGCCTACCAAGCACGGATCTGAGACATGATTGTTGAGATCCTTCAAATCCCAAGAGGTTTTGCCCAGGACGGGGTTGGAGGAAGCCCGTCTGGTGCGTATAACCAGGTTGGGGTTGGAGTAGGGGGCCGGGACAGTGGGGGAAGACGAATTCGTATTACAATTTTGAACTTTCTTTTCTTTCTTAACTTCCGCCACTGGTTGCGGCGGCTTATCTTTAGTTTTGGAGGATGGGTTACCGGGGATAGGACTGACGTCGAGGGTCCACAGGTCTATGTGGACCGTGGCCCGGGACCTAGTGCGGGGCTGGGGTGTTTGAGAGGTTGTGTTATTAGTGACCTGGTTCTGGGCGTCCTCTCGCGAGTAGGTCAGCAGTTCCTCCGAGGCGTCGGCGGCGTTGCGTTCTTCTTCCTCCTCCTGCAGCCGCAGAGCTGCCAACCGCTCCTCCTCCCACTCCCGCTTCTGCTGTTCTATCTCTGCCTCCGCTGCTGCTAACTGTTCCGATGAAAAAGCCGCTTCCGTCTCTTCTATGAATTTCATCGCATACCGTTCTATACCACTCAGCTGAAAAAATAAGTTTCATGTTATTGAATGAACACGTCTAGTAGAAGGCAATGAGAATCTCCAGAAGGACTTTGGAATAAACCAGACTGTCATACATCATATCGACGACAGAAAATCCCAAGTAAAAAGGGTTCTCCCTGTCACTGTAATAAATGTTATTTATTGCCCTAAGAAATATCACTGGGTGCCTTCTTCATAAAGCTAAGGCTGGTTTTCTGTATTAATTAAGTGGGTACTTGTATCAATATAATATATATATATATATTAGATCCATGATTTTATTTAATTTGAACTATTATTTATTAAGAATTATCGTATTTTATTATTTGTTTTCAGCATACACCTAAACAATGTATGTAATGACACTATGCTGTACATTTAATGTGCTTAATGAATAAAGTATTATTGATTGATTGATTTATTTTATACTTTGAATAAATTCCTACCTATACCAATGAGTTTTAAAGATAGCTCACTCTGTTGGTAGGTTAGAATCTCACATATGTTTTTACTTTTTCTTTAAAAGAAATAATGTTCTTCTAAATACCAATATGATTTTTGAAAAACTCGCAAAACCTATGTCAAAATATAACAAATTTATCTGATTTTTTTTTTTAAAGGCACACAAATGTTTTGTATAACTAAGTCCCTATAACTCACGATGAAATTAACAAAACCCTTAAAATAAGCTTCAGCCACTTTATTCCCTTTATCAAACCCTTCTATTAGGGGTGTGCGAGTAGTGATTTTTTTTAATCGAGTCAAGTCGAGTAGTGCCAATTATTTTCGAGTTTCGAGTATTTTCGAGCGAATATTTGCCATCAGTTGGTAGTTTAAAATAGTGTAATGGGATTTGGATACCACCCTAGATTTGATAACAGAAACATGGTTTCTAACTAATATATGAGTACCAATACAAAGTTTTGGCCAGTACAATCAAACTGGATTACGTATTGACAACCAAACACGGTTAGACATTCGTTTCCGGCCGATGAAACAGGGTCCGGTTGTCATTTGGCCAATTTCGCCTGGTCCAGTCATCGCTGATAATCAATATTAGATGACAAAATCATTAGTTATGGCCGATTTTACGTGATGCGATTGCCTTTTGCAGTTGTTACTATGCATTTTGGCCGGTCGCAATTGTTCGCGGTCGTCATTTTCGGCCAATTTTATGTGATGCGATTGCCTTTTGCGGCCATTACTACGCGTTTTGGCCGGTCGCAATCGTTAGCGATCGTCTGGAAATCGGCGGGAAATACTCCCTCGAACTTTCGAGTAGTTTTCAAAACTTCGAGTCGAGTTCCGAGTATTAAAATACTTGGCCGAAAACTCAAAAGTTTTGAGTACTCGCACACCCCTACCTTCTATACACTGTCCCATGTTCCCCGAGCAGTATGGAGCAATGTATTTCAAATGATGATTCGAGTTGTACTAACTATCCTGAAAACATTTACTAGAGCATCATCTATAAGACTGCATGGTGAACATGGATCAGAGTATAAGAATGAGGATATATTTTTTGTTTAAAAAAAATTCTTTTATGGCTAGCACAAGGCCTGCACAAAACATATAACAAAGTCAAATTTCTAAGAATAAAAGAATCTAACAATAAGTAAATGATTACAGCATTTTTTAAATAAATGATAATAAACTCTACTAAATAAAACTCAAAACAAAATTCATTTATTCCCTGAGCAGGATAAATTTTTTGCAAAAAATATTTTAAAATTCAATTTCTCACACTTTTTTTATTTTATACTCTTTAAGTTGCCTGGTATTTTGTTAAGCTTTCTCCTCGGTATTATGTACCGAGTTTAAAAAAAAAAAATAGTTTCACACCGTGTTTTGGGTGGTACTGGAGATCAATGCAAAATCTAGTATTTTATAATTATGTTAATGTGTTTCTTTTAAGTTCTCCAGGTAATTTTTAACAAATATTAGACATCTGTAAACATACAAGAGTATTGTCATATGCTGAATCTTAATATATAAAAATTAATCCCTATTTCCCTTGGACACACCATGACTTTAGAATGAGTGCACCAGATTGAATAATTTTTTTGTTGTGTTCGTTAATGTCAGGACAAGGTTTTTATAAAAGAAAATTTGTAATCCGACCTAAGGGCTCTGTCCCACTGGCCTACAAAGTTCCCATTGATTTGACCAAAGTTCAGTTAGTTACACCAAACAGCTGTTAACATGGATTATATCTAAACATACTTTAAAGGCATAAACATATGTTCATTATGGAAATAACAAATCTACTTGAATGGCAACTCAAACTCTTTTTTCGATCCCGAAGTTAGCACTATATAAAAATAGTCGAGTGAGCGAAGCGAACAAGCTCATCTTGAAAATGAACGAGTATTTGACATAAAACAAATTCAATGACATTAGTACAGGACGTCTGTCGGGCCAGCTAGTTCTTAAACAAACTTTACAAGATTTCCTTTTCGATGAGTCATGATTCTGATGTAATTTCTTTGCATTTTAAAACTAAGTTTGTGTTTAAATGTCCACAAGGTTGGACGACAATCCTAAACATCCAAATTTACTAATCATTGAGTAAACCTTCAGTCACTAAACCTGGCCCAAAGGAGTTAATAACAAAAATGTTAAACCACATAAAAGCCGTCAGTATGTACAGGGTCATCAAAAAACAATACCCATATTAGACAAATTGATTGTTTGTGTTGATGGGTCGTCGGCCTTGGTGCTAAAAATAGCGTTGGACGTCACTGTCCCTGTCTAGCCAGTACGATGCGGACTGCGCAGCAGAAAGCTTGTGTGTGCTTTGGTTTGCGGAGTTAAAATCAATTGTGGCATTCAAAGTAATTTTAGACAAATATACGGTTAACGCACTGCATCTGACAGTAAAGCCATTCTTATCAGCTGCCATCGCTACTACTACTCCAGACGTTCTCCAGCATACAAGGCGAGAAATCAAATCGTTTTGATGTCTGACATGCTACTATTGGGGCACATATCGAAACTTATTAGGGTTAGTAAAAAATTCAAAACCTTCCTCATTATTTTGAGACCATATTCGCATCAAAATGTTCATCCTACTCGAAGAAGTCAATTTTTCAACTACTACTGGTATTGTTTTTTTTTCGATGACCCTGTATATAAAATGCAATAAAATGGCCTAAAACATTAACATTGTGAAGAAAACTGCCAAAATTTTAATGACTCGATTTCCCAAAATTCAATCCCATAGCTTACGATCCCTAGTACAACATGAGCTTTGCGTCGGCCCACCTGTTCGACGAGTGCGTTGACCTCCTGCTCGGCCCGGCTGACCTCCTCCTCGCCGCCACCGTCCATGTGGCTCAGCGGAATGCTCTCGTCGAACTCCGCCAGGTCTGCCACCGCCTCCGCCTTGGCTGTCTTGGCGGCGGCCACATCAGTCTCATCCTCCGCGGCTGCCATCGCTGTCTCCAGCACCCCCAGTGCCGCCTTCTCCTCACTGCTGCTGGCTCCGGACTGCTGCAATACAACAACACGTCAAACCCTCAGAGTGATGACTATATTTCTCTTTAGTGCTGAGGTATTTTTCACTGTCTTGCATGAGTTTTTGTTTTTTTAAATCCATAATAGTATATTTATATTTCATGACTAGGACCAAAAATGCAGCTTTTCGATACAAGCTCAAGTTTAACGGCCGAGGCTAGAAATTGAGAGAGGATCGAAAAGCCGATTTTAGTTTAAGTGATGGAACTATATTTTTTGTCATACTGCAAATAATATTAAGATAACAAATTTCAAAAAACTGAATATTGTTCATTTTTTACAATTTAAAAAGTCTGTTTCCATTTTAGTTTTGTTACTCTAAACAAACAGCTGTTTCTCAAGTTTTTATTCTTTTAAAAGTTACAAGTTTAATAATTCAATTCATATTTAACAGCTGATGACCTCGGCCAAAAAGTGTCAAGTGATGATTTTTGCCCTAGGACTAAGAATATTATCAAAACAATACTTTTTTATCTGAGGATTGAAAAGAACAACTTTAGCATAAATACACTTGTGTTGAAAACAGCTGTTTTTAAACAAGTTTGACAAAAAAAATATATATATAACAATGAATCACCCCCCCCCCCCCCAATGACAGAGACGACCCTCACATTCATTTCGATCAGCAAGAAAAAGGGAATCTAAAAAAACTTTAACTTATTGATGAATACACAACTGAGGCAAACTCAGCAAACTTAAATTTTAAAAAATATGGTTTATCTTATATTTGGTTTATGATTTTCCCAAGTTTCGACCCTGAATATACACTTTAATTACAATATGTACCGGTTGAATTTAAAAAAAAATTTTTTAATTGGCCTTCACCTTCCCATAGCCCATCCAATGCACTCCAGTTTATTATTTTTAATTTTAATATTTACAGTTTTTTGTTGCCCAACACATTTATTGCCTAATACATTATAGTTCACTTCTTTTTCGTTGCACCATAAAAACCGATTTAACAGAAATCTAATAAGTTTTGATTTGCGTATAGAATTGCTTTGTGTTTACAATTGAATTTAAAACTATCCCTGACTTGTGTAAAATAACATTTTCCCTGACATTAGGCATTTTCCAACTTTCTCCCTGACTTTCCAGGAAGTGTGAACCATGAAAAAAGTTGTTTTTTTTTTTTTTTTTTTTACTTTCTCCCCCTATACATAGTATATGGAGAAAGTATTGTTTTCGTAAAAATTTTCGAATTTGAGTTGTTAGTGGAAATATTCGTTTTGGTGCTCCCTGAACCCAAAAAAGTGGTTTTTATGTGATGTCTGTCTGTGTGTGTGTGTGTGTGTGTGTGTGTGTGTCCATGTGTGTGTGTGTGTGTCTGTGTGGATGTGTACAGAGCTAGAGCCCTAACCAATAGGCCGATTTTTATGAAATTTGGTATGTAGGTACTAATCCACGATATCTCCAGGCGTTTTTTTCATTTTTTGGAATTTTTGATTTTTAAGGGTAATTATCCCCCAAAAACCGCCAAAAAACATGAAAAATCAAAATTTCTCAAAAACGGCTCTAACGATTTTGATTAAACTTTAGTCGTTTGTAGAACTTTAGTCCTCCAACAAAATGACACCACCCGCATTTCTGTAAAAATGCGGGTTCAGAAATTACAAGACTTAAAACATCAAAAATTCAGTTTTTTGGATTTTTCATAAAAAGACATAAATATAAAAAAATATTACTATTCACCACTAAAAAGAGCTCTAAAAACTAAATAATTTAGTATTTTGAATTACTATTCTACGATTGCTGGTTTCGGAGAAAATTGAAATTTTCATTTTGCGGTAAACGCAGTACGTTGTCCAATGTTATTCTTATGGGGAATAAAAAATGTCTCTCTTATTTACAGATCAATTTCATTCAAATTTGATATGCTTGTCTAGTTAGCATTGACCAACAGAGGAAATTCGAAATATGTTGTCCCTTAATAACCCTGGGGGGGGGGAATAGGGGGCATTTCTCCTCTTAAAACCACGAGTGTATCAATGGATTCTGTAGTGCCTCCAAAGCAGGGATTTGGGTGGATGTTTTTTAAAACAACTTGTTTACAAGATTTTCTGTACATTCGACCGTGCTTTGTATTCTATATTTAGTAAATAAAAAGCAATTTATTCGTTAAAGTTGGGCTAAAAGGGAGAAAGTATGTGTCAGTTTCCTGATACCGTTTATTTTTTTTACGTAGGAGGAACGCTTAATGCGCGAACCCAAAGGAACAGTGTGGGACTCCCTCTTACGAGGTATACCCACTAAACCTCCTACGGAGCCGCGGGGGAAAAACCAGGCCGGAACCCTTATCGGACAACTTCGGCACTGGCCCGCGTGTCTTGCGCCCAGACGGGTCACGTCACCGTTTCGGGAAACTTAGAGGTCACCTAAGCATCCCTCGTCTCGCTTTCCCCGAAGAACGGATTGCACGAAGAGCGCAACCGCTCTCCAGGAGTCTTCATCTCGAAGCATCGCCCCCACCACGACGTCCGGGGACAGATCGCCGACAGCAGAGACGAGCCTCCTCCTGTCTTCAGCGAAACGACTGCACCGGAAGAAAGTATGATGAGCATCATCCACCTCCTCCGGGCAGTACCTACACTGAGGTGACCTCACCTTCCCCATGCGGAAAAGGTATTCCCTGAAGTACCCGTGGCCCGTCAGGAATTGACACAAGAAAAAGTCAATTTCCCCAAATGCACGGCTCAACCACGGGCTTATGTCTCTGATGAGACGAAACGTCCATCGCCCTTCCAGTCCACCGTTCCAACGCTCTTGCCAAACTCGCAGAGTTTCGAGTCTGGCTTCCACAGCAGCTTGGTCTCTTCCGAGATCAGGAGCACGGCGAAAGATGTTCTGCCTCTCAGCGGCGAGCAGATCAAGGGGAAACACTCCAGCCACAACCATTACCGCCAGTCCAGACACAGTGCGATACGCACAGGCAACCCTAAGAGCCGCCCTGCGCTGAACGGAGAGAATTCTCTTGCTGTGTTTTTTGACTCTCATGGCACCCGCCCACACTTCTGCGCCGTACAGGAGAGTCGCGTTGACGGTGGACATGAGAAGTCGCCTCTTGCTGGACCTCGGGCCTCCGACATTCCCCATCAATCTGCTGAGCGACAGAACAACCCTCGTCGCCTTGTTGCAAACCGCCTGGATGTGCTCCCACCATGTGAGGCGGCGGTCAAGCACCACTCCCAGATACTTCGCCGCAGTCTTCGTCTGGACCTCCACGTCACCAACAGTCATAGGGATTACTGTTTGGATCCTCCGTCGCGTGAGCATGACGATCTCGGTCTTGGCGACCGCCAGCTCAAGTCCATGACCGCTCATCCATCTGTTGACCCGAAACATCACCTGGTTGAGGCGAAGCTGGGCTAACTCCGGATTCCGAGCCGTGATGACTGCGGCTACATCATCTGCGTAGCCCACGAGATAGGCTTGTGGTGGCATCTCGAGGCGAAGCACTCCGTCATATGCCACGTTCCAAAGGTCAGGGCCAAGGATCGACCCTTGCGCCGCGCCGGCGGTGACCACTTTGGAACGGACCCCTGCTTCTGTGCTATATAGCAGCCTGCGCTCCTTCAGGTAGTCCTGTACCACGACCAAGAGATAGTCGGGTACCCTGAAGTCCCGCTGCAACGCCTCGAGCATGTCCACCCAACGGGCCGAGTTAAAAGCGTTTTTAACGTCCAGGGTGACCAGCAGCACGATCGGCCTGGCCTGATGGCAGGCCGTGTCAGCCCGCTGGACGGCGCCCAGGACTTCAGCCACGGCATTCAAGGTTGAGTGGCCCTTCCGAAAGCCGTGCTGCCGGGGGGACAAGTCCCCCGCGGCTTCGACGGCCAACCTCAACCTGGGTTTCAGCAACCTCTCAAAGAGTTTACCCGCCGTGTCCAACATACAGAGTGGTCTGTATGCCGACGGGGACTCCGGGTCACCTTTGCCTTTGCTGATGAGCGCCAGTCTAGCTGTCTTCCAGCGTGACGGAAACACACCCGCCGCCAAACACGCGTTGAACATGCGCAGCAGCAGATGTGGGTGACTTCCCGCCACAACCTTCAGAGCCTCAACCGGAATGCCATCAGGGCCTGGAGCTCTGTTGTTGTGGATGGCAGACGACGCTGCCACGAGCTCCTGTTCCGTGAACAAAGGAACATCAGGCACCGGCCCCGTTACTCTTTCCTCTCGCCTCACAGGGTGACTTGGGAAGAGAGCATCGACGATGGCCGTGATCGTGCCTGCAGGCATAGAGGCACTGCTGGCCCCCATTCCCCCGAGCTTTCTCGTGACGAGCTTGTACCCTTTTCCCCATGGATCGGAGTCCACGTCCCGGCACAGCTCCTTCCAGCAGCGAGCCTTGCTCAGGCGAATTGCACTGGCAAGAGCTTTTTTCGCAGTCTTGTGCTCTGCCGACCTGGCCAAAGCCTCCGGTCGGTTTCGAGTTCTCTGCGCTCTTCTGCGAAGCATCAGTGCCGTTCTCCTGAGCTCCGCGATTTCGTCCGTCCACCAGTACACGTGGCGACGACCCCGGACAGGTTTTTTCCGAGGCATCGACGAGTCGCATGCACGCTCGATCAGCTGCATTGTGGAACCCACGAGAGCTTCGACCCGATCTCGATCAGCGGAGTCAAAGCGCTCCGTCAAACCGGCCTCGGGGCTACGACTGAGCCGCTCGACGAATTTTCCCCTGTCCAGTTTGGCCTGATTCCAGCCAATTGGGTTTCGGGTACTGCATCGACGAGACAACTCGTTTTCTTCCAGATTGAAGGAGATGAATTCGTGGTCACTGGCCGTGTACACGTCCATCACCCCCCACCCCGCTACCAGAGGAAACAACCCTGCCGATACCAGCGTGACATCTGGTATGGAGTCACCAAAACCAGGTCTTCGGTATGTCGGCATGTCCCCTCTGTTCGCCACTTCCAGGTCGAGCCTCGAGGCCATCTCCAAGATTCGTCTCCCCCGGGCGTTAGTGACTGGCATGCCCCACTCAACGGCACGCGCGTTGAAGTCCCCAGCAACTATTACGCCCCCCGAGACACCCTGAAGACTGTCTTCCAGCGCCTCCAGCCTCTCCCGGTACTCCTCGGCGGAATAGTTTGGAGAGAGGTAGACACTGTATACGTTGACTCGCCGAAGTCTCACCCAGACGTAACCGTCACCGGATCCCGTGACCCAACACCTGAATCCCCCGACTGTCCGAAATCCAGAGAGCCGCGGTGCCAAGCCGGTCATAAAACCAAGATGGACTGGTTTTGATCCGGTAGGGCTTGCTGACGATCACGATCTGGGCTTTGACCTCACAAGCAAGCTGCTCAAGAATGGCGTCAGCTGCTCGACTCCGCTGCAGGTTTGCCTGGACGAAACGGATCATTTCGTGGCAGATCGAGCCCTCTTAGCGTCTAGGGCTTTCCTGAAAGCCCTGCACGCCCCTGAGCCTGGAATGTGGTCCGCGGACGCTCCAGGTGTACCGGTGCAGAGAACGCAAGAAGCGGCCGCTGTGCAAGCAGCGGCCTTATGTTCGCCGCTACCGCACTTCCAACAATTGTTGCCGCGGTCGGGACCGGAGCAACTCCGACGCGTGTGGCCGTACCCGAGGCACCGAAAACAGCGTTCTACCTCAAGGCGCTGCCGAACTCGGCAGACGACCCAGCCAATCTTGATCTTCCCAGACCGAAGAAAGAGAAGACCGTCTTTCTCTTCCATCTCAACGACAGCCTTTCTCTGCTCCCGCTTGTTTGGCGAGAACAGGGTGACCTTAGGCACACCGGAGATTGTCGGAAGGTCTCTTGTGATAGCCGCAATGACAAGAGAGATCCAAGATCTCTACCCTCAGCTTCGGGATGATGGAGCGGACCTCGCCCTTGTCCCCTATAGCTCTCTGAAGTGCTTCCTGGAGTTTCCCCCGGTCGTCACACTTTGAGAGCTCAAGGAGAACCCCCCCGGCCTCCGTCTTCCGGATCTGCCGAACCACAGTTCCGGAGTCCTCTGGCGTCACCTCACTCTTCAACAATCCGAGGATCTCCGAGTAGGTCTTGCCGGTGGACGGATTGATCAGGACCACCTGGTTCCTGGTCTTCCTAGGCCGAGTCTTCTTTGGCTTCTCCTTCTTTTGGCTGGGTGCTTGGGAAGGCGCGTTTTCCGCCTCTTCTCGATTCTTCTGGGCTTTCGCCTCCGCCCGAAGCTTCCTCCTCTGTTTCTTGGAGAGGACCTGATTAAAACCCTCCCTGTCCGTAGACGCAGTGGTGGCTTCTTCTCCGTTCCTCTCCACGTGGACGGTCCTGTTCTTGACGTCCGGTCTCTTCTCCGTTTGCTGTTCCGCAGGAGGGCTAGTCGCCGATCTCTTGGCACCACCACCAGGCGCCCCAGACTCCGAAGATGGAAGTGGAGCTTGCCCCTGCTTCTCCTCCAGAAGCCTGAGCCGCCTTAGCGATGCCTTCCAGAGACCGAGCATCGAGTCAAAGACATCAAGGGATGCATCCAGGGTCACTATCCCGTTCTTGATGCCCATCGACACGGTCTTCTGCTTCGCGACCGCGGCGGACATGTCGAGGAGAGTGTCCCGCATCCTCTGCAGTTCCTCCTCGACCTTTTCCTGAGCAATAGCCACGTTCCTTTCATCCGGCGAAACTACCGGAGACGGAGCTCGAACCGTTCTTGGCTTTGGGGTATTCCTCGAGCTGGCTGAATCCGTGGAAGCCAGCGCGACCACAGGAGAAGAGGCCGGTGGTGGGGACCTCGCTACTAAGCTACTCCTCCGAAAAATGGAGGCAGTACTGGCGCTAGGAGGAGGGAGTTCTGGAAACTCCCTCATATCGTTGCCAATGTTGATGTTGTCGTTGTTTTTAGGGGTTGCCATGAAAAAAGATTACTTTAAGTGCTACATCAGTTACAAAAAAACATTAAATTTACAATTTCAAGGTAACCAAATATTAGCTAAATTTGTTGCAGATTGCAAAAATATATCCTTTGTCAGGGTTAAAATAGTAATTTTCATGAACAAACAGACAAAACTCCCACGATGACCTTCAAAACGGTTTCAACTATGGAGAGATGCAATATGTTGTAATCGGTTACAAAAAATGGCAAAAACCGAAAGACTGAATATTTACATTTGGAAAAGAGTAGAGGTGTGCGAGTACTCGAAACTTCGAGTTTTCGGCCGAGTATTTTAATACTCGAACTCGACTCGGAAGTTTTGAAAAATAATCAAAAGTTCGAGCGAGTATTTCCCGCCGATTTTCGGACAATCGCTAACGATTGCGACCGGCCAAAACGCATAGTAACGGCCGCAAAAGGCGATCGCATTACATAATATCGGCCGAAAATAATGATTGCGACTGGCCAAAACGCGTAGTAACGGCCGCAAAAGGCGAGCGCGGCACGTAAAATCGGCCGAAAATGACGATCGGTCCGTGGAATTTTGGCCATAAATGACGACGGAAAACATAATATCGCCCAAAAATTACGACTGGACCACGTAATAGTCAGAAAATGATGACGGTATACATCAAATCGGCCGTAACTAACGATTTAGTCTTCTAATATTGAATATAAACGATGTCTGGGCCAGGTGATATTTGCCACATGACAACCGGACCGTGTTTTATTGGCCGAAGACGAATATCAAACCGTAATTTGTTTGTCAATACGTAATCCAGTTTGATTGTACTGGCCAAAACTTTGTATTGCTACTCATGTATTAGTTAGAAACCATGTATAGGTTATCAAATCTAGGGCGGTATCCAAATCCCATTACACTATTTGAAACTACCAACTGATGGCAAATACTCGCTCGAAAATACTCGAAACTCAAAAGTAATTGGAACTACTCGACTCGATTTAAAAAACCACTACTCGCACACCCCTAGAAAAGAGATAGACATTAGAATGCTTGAAACATTTCCACATACCTGAGTATCTTCACTATTAAGCTGAGCTCTTCGTTCCGCTTCCCTTTCTAGCACTTCAGCCATTCTCTTGGACGCATCGTTTTCACTCACATCCACATTGAACAGGTCTTGAATTGTAGACTGAAAACATACAAATGTATAAACACACTGACAAACATCGGGAATAGTTTATAAATTACTGCCATGGGATTACGATACATCTTTAGTAGTGATGTGTCAAAACCAAAACTCAAATCTCAAAACCACCAAAACTTTGGAAAAGTTTCGGTTTCGAGATTCGATCGGCGAGTTTCGAGAATCAAAACTCAAAACTGCCGAGATTTTTTGTGTCGTTGTTTTTTAAACAGAAATCACGCCCGGGTGGGGATTAATAATGTGAAGGTCAAAAGCCTACTGTCATGGTCGTCTACCTTCACCTTTTGTGGATTATTGATTTTTTATTTGTGAAAGAACAACTCTAACCAAAGTTTACAATTAAGCTACAAATAATTGGTTCACTAGTAGTTCTGAAACTAATATTTTTCTAGGATACTTCGAGAATGGCAGTAAGTTAACTGGTTTCTTTGGAGTAACTGGATTTATTTTTCATAACCAAAACGAGGCAAGTAAATAGGATTTTGGAATTTGACTTTCGAGTTTCGATTTTTTAAGTTTTGGTTTCGGTTTCGAGATTTGAAATTTCTGGTTTTGACCATCACTAATCTTTAGAGTTAACTGAGATACAAAATATATAACTGCACAACTATTAGCAGGGAAATATATGGTATTATGGTATGGAAATGTTTATAAACACTTACGCTCTTGAAATACGCGGTAGTGAAGTTTCCTCCCTCAATAGCCAAGTCGCCCAGGAGTCTCTTCTGGTTTGCCTTCTTGAGAATGTTTTCCTCAACAGTTTTTTCACTGACTAGCCTGTAACACAAGAAACATCATTAAACCTGCAATCAAATAATTTACAGAACTTAAATTTTTTTTTAAAACAGAAAATTAACAGAATGATTCATGAGCATCAGATCATATAGTATTAACAAAATTTGGTTCAGAGAAAATACTTTGATAATATTGGGATGGCTCATCTAGGCAAAAGACGCAAGACAAGGTGTATCATAGCCTGAACTGAACACAGTTCACACTTTTATTTGGTTAATAATTTCCCTGGCCAGAAGTTAATTTTCCTTACCTTTGCCTAACCAAATAAACGGTATCAGGAAACTGACACATACTTTCTCCCTTTTAGCCCAACTTTAATGAATAAATTACTTTTTATTTACTAAATATAGAATACAAAACATGGTCGAATGTACAGAAAATCTTGTAAACAAGTTGTTTTAAAAAACATTTACCCAAATCCCTGCTTTGGAGGCACTACAGAATCCATTGCTACACTCGTGGTTTTAAGAGGGGAAATGCCCCCCATTCCCCCCCCAGGGTTATTAAGGGGCAACATATTTCGAATTAACTCTGTTGGTCAATGCTAAATTGACAAGCATATCAAGTTTGAATGAAATTGATCAGTAAATAAGACAAAAATAGTAATTTTTGTATTCCCCATAAGAATAACATTGGACAACATACTGCGTTTACCGCTAAATGAAAATTTCAATTATCTCCGAAACCAGCAATCGTAGAATAGTAATTCAAAATACTAAATTATTTAGTTTTTAGAGCTATTTTTAATGGTGAATAGTAATATTTTTTAATATTTATGTTTTTTTATGAAAAATCCAAAAAACTGAATTTTGGATGTTTTAAGTCCTGTAATTTCTGAACCCGAATTTTTACAGAAATGCGGGTGGTGTCATTTTGTTGGAGAACTAAAGTTCTACAAACGACTTAAGTTTAATCAAAATCGTTAGAGCAGTTTTTGAGAAATTTGGATTTTTCATGTTTTTTGGCGGTTTTTGGGGGATAATTACCCTTAAAAATCAAAAATTCAAAAAAATGAAAAAAACGCCTGGAGATATCGTGGATTAGTACCTACATACCAAATTTCATCAAAATCGGTCGATAGGTTAGGGCTCTAGCTCTGTACACATCCACACACACACACACACACACACACACACACACACACACACACACACACACACACACACACACACACACACACACACACACACACACACACACACACACACACACACACACACACACACACACACACACACACACACACACACACACACACACACACACACACACACACACACACACACACACGGACACACACACACACACACACACAGACAGACATCACGTAAAAACCACTTTTTTGGGTTCAGGGAACACCAAAACGAATATTTCCACTAACAACTCAAATTCGAAAATTCTGACGAAAACAATACTTTCTCCATATACTACGTATAAGGGGGTGAAAGTAAAAAGATAAATTTTCCCTGATTCTTGTTTTTAAAGTTACAGTCAACTCCTGATTATCCGGGGTAATGACTGGTTAGAGTCACGGATAACACAAAACCACGGTTAAAACAAAAGGATTCAATAAATTTAATATTACGAATATAAAAAAGGTTTATCAACATTTTTATACTTCAATATTGTGTTTAATGTCATTTAAGATATATTTATGTAAATTAAATACTTCTGAAAATCTTTAAATTGTGATAACATCTACAAACAATCAAGATAATAACAGTTAATACTAGCAATGGTTGATAGCAGTAAATACTATCCAAAACGCCGAATGATATTTATTAGGTTAAAAATCTCTTAAAACCAAACTCTCTAAACTTCACCGAACAGTATGCTAATTAATTCCGCACTGGGGAAAAACCCAATAAGGGTGAACAACAGTGGGAAGGGTGATTGTTTTGAGATGTTTCTATTTTTAGACGTCCGCGTCAGACCGTCCATCCGTCCATCACTGAGGGTGAACAGCGGCGGGAAGGGTAACTGTTCTGAGATGTTCTATTTTTAGGCGTCCGCGTCCGACCGTCCGTACAGTGCCAAGGTCATCGCTCCCCCCATCACGCGCCCACGACTCATTAGCGAAATGACGGACTCTCAGATTCTGTTGTGTTTATTAAATTGTTTGTATAGTATTTATTCTGATAAACAAAGTAAATTAAATACGATTCTGGAGATAATTTAGCAAAATAAATTATTATTATTGCTCTATTTATGTTTAGAAAGGGATAAATAAAAATAATAAAAATAAACCTTTCGTGACCCTGGTTAAACCGCAACCTGATTAACCCGCTTCCGGATGATCGGGAGTTGACTGTATTCTTTTTCGGCCTCCACCTTCCTCAGCCTTTCAACGCTCTCTTGTTTATTTGTTTATTTCAATGTTTACAGTTTGTTATTGTCCAATATATTTATTGCCTTCCCAGTTATTGATCACTCTATTTGTTGCCCATAAAAACTTATTTAACCAAAATCTAATACGTTTTAATTTTTGCACAGTATTGCTTTGTATTCTGAAATTTAATAAACAACTTTCCCAGACTTTCGGCAGTTTTTCAACGTTTTATCTGACATACCCAGAACTTTTTCAAGTTTCCTGACTTTCCAGAAGGTGTGAACCATACATACATCATAAGTATCATTATATTAATAGGCAAGCACAAAATCGTCCCTCCTGTTTCTCAATGTGTGTATCGTAGGAGAAATTCACGCATACTGTTAGAAAGGATTTTTGAATAAAAAAATTATTATTTTAACAATCTACGAAACAAAATAAACTTTTTAGATTTTGATAAATTAGAAGTAGCTAGACCTTACCTGTATATATGCACGTCGCGGGTCTGGCCTATCCTGTGGCACCTGTCCTGAGCCTGGGCGTCCATCGTTGGGTTCCAGTCACTGTCGTAGAATATCACAGTGTCCGCCCCCGTCAGGTTGACCCCCACTCCTCCCGATCTCGTCGACAAGATGAAGCAGAAGATGCGCTTGTCCCCGTTGAACCTTTCCATCAGCACCTGCACAGTCAACGAGTTCATGTTACTGTGGTAAATAGACTAGTTATTATTTTTTGGATATGTTACTTGATAGATGATGTGACTGAGTGTAATTTATGTAATATTTATGTTTATACTTTTTCAAGAGGTTGTTTCAACCTTATTTTGCCCGTCCTAGTACACTGCACTTCAGGCAAGGTCTTTGGTAACACTGGAGACAACAATGATAAACAAAATTGCGAGCCGTTCTCCGCCAACTTTTGGTGAGGCAAAGAACTACTCGCTGAAATCGAGCGAGACTGTATTTTGTTAGTTTGATCGTAGTTTATCATATTTCACAGCAAGAATACATAAATCAAACAAAATTATGTATTGCTCCAACTTTTATTACTTTTATCCTAGGTATTTGCAAGAGTAGATTCACTTATAAGAATAAAACAACCAATGAGAACTGTTCAAAGAACAATAAATTTGCCTCACTAGTGTACCAACCTGACAAAATCACTAGCTCGCTTTTTTAAAGAAAATCGTTCAGCAGTGTTGTTTCCAGTATTAGGCCCTACCATCAGACCTCCTTGACTACAAGCCTGAGCATGAAGGGGTGAGTCATAACTGTAAGATTGGCAGTAACAATGTAATATATTTTCAAGGTAGGAGTACTCCAAGGAGACCCATGACAGGGCTACTATATCGGGTTTGGAGTCAGTCGCACTGACCACTACACCAATGTAAGTGTTAGCCTAATAAATAAAAGTTGCTTTATCTGCCTCAATTAGCGGATGATATCCTTGGCAATAACATGATCTCCTTACTATAATCTGGGGGTGCGCAGTAGTGATTTTTTTAATCGAGTCGAGTAGTGCCAATTTTTTTGAGTTTTGAGTATTTTCAAGCGAGTATTTGTACCAGCCAAATAAATAAAACAAAATAAAAAACCAACGCAAACAAATGAAGCAGCCTGTGCTTTAATAGCCTGTGCTTTTAATCTTATGGTGTCTCATGCTCGGTGAGTTGGTAGTTTAAAATAGTGTAATGGGATTTGGATACCATTACACTAGATTTGATAATATAAACATGGTTTCTAACTAATACATGAGTAAGATTTGGCCAGTAAAATCATGGATTACATATTGACAAACAAAACATGGTTTGACATTCGTTTCCGGCCGATGAAACAGGGCCCAGTTACAGCCAAAATTACGCGGTCCGATCGTCATTTTTGGCCAATTTTACGTGATGCGATCGCCTTTTGCGGCCGTTACTGCGCGTTTTGGCCGATCGCAATCGTTCGCGGTCGTCATTTTCAGCCGACTTCACGTGATGCGATCGCCTATTGCAGCTGTTACTACACGTTTTGGCCAGTCGAAATCGTCATTTTTGGCCGATTTTACGTGATGCGATTGCCTTTTGTGGCCGCCGTTACTTTGCATTTTGGCCGGTCACAATCGTTTAGGATCGTTCGGAAAATAGCGGGAAATATTCGCTCGAACTTTCGAGTAGTTTTCAAAACTGGGAGTCGAGTTTGAGTATTAAAATACTCGGCCGAAAATTTTCGAGTAGTTGCACACCCCTACTATAATCACAGTGTTAACTGCTGAGAGATCATGTAAAATACAGTCTTAAAGGCTTCCGGCACACGATTTACAAGAACATCGTTACAAAAACATATAGAAAACATTCCAAACAGCGTACCTGTCTCTGATCGACTTTGGTGGTCCCGTCGAGTCGCAGGTAGATGTGGCCGTGGAAGTTGAGGAAAGCCTCGAGCACGTCCAACATCCTCGTCATCTGCGTGAAGATGAGCACTCGATGGCCCTCGGTCTTGAGCCGCCGCAACAGCCGGTCCATCGACTGCAGCTTCCCGCAGTCGTACTGTATCAGGCTGGGGTCCGGGAACTGCAGTGATAAAAGTATGTGCTATTTATGATTGGTGTCAAAGAAATCTCATACTGATTAAAATAGCCTGTTTTTAGAAGCAACAATTAACAGGGTGCTTTCTAAATCCTATGAAATCTGCATGAAATTCCCTGATTGTTCTCAAGATTTCCAGTCGCTTTAGTAAGAAATTTGAGGTATTTATTTAACAAGTTTTAAGTCAAATTAAGATTTTTACTGAGTTTTCAAATAAATTAAGCTGTACTTATTTTACCCCACGATTAGCAAAATTGAGCTTTAATATTAGAATTATTCATAAATAAAAACAGTTTGCAACACGGTGGCATATTTTAATTCAGAATGCTCTATAAAATTCAATATTTTGGCTAAATTAAGTTGTCCTTATTTTACCTCATGATTAGCAAAATTGAGCTTTAATATTAGAATTATTCATCAATAAAAACAGTTTGCATCACGGTGGCATATTTTAATTCAGAATGCTCTAAAAATTCAATATTTTGGCATCTCTTCCTGAATTCCCTGAATTTTCCATTTTTAAAGATCCTTGGTGTATTCCAGCCAGGTATGGTAGACACCTTTAATTAATGAAAATCGTTTGATTTTTAAATAATCGAAGAACACAAGCCGATTTAAGAGGACTAAAATATATTAATGACAGGACAGATGCATTCCAATGGTTATTTAATCAACTATAGATTCAAAGAGCTCTAAGTTTCATACAACTCGGTAAGTTAAGATATTGGAAGCTGAGAAGAATGTTCCAACAAAATTTAAAACTCAGGTAACAAATTTTTAGACTTATATAATCTGTTTTGAGTATCATGTTTCATTGAAGGAAGTACCCTTATAATTGATACACAAAATAAAAACTTTTCCAGAAGAACGTTGTCTAAAGACCTACCAGTGTCATCATGGCGGCCACAATGGGATGCAGGCATGCCGCGCGAGGTGAGAGGTCCGTCTCCAACATAGCCTCTCGTCTCTGCTCCTGCCACAACTTCCACGGCGGAGGGTGGGAAACGTGGAACCTGGGCCTGGGGGCCTTCACTGCCGGGACAAACACCACGAACCTGCCAACCACAGACACGGTAAACACAGGGTCGACTGGACGAGGAGTCATGCATGGTGAAATGGGGGACACTGTAAAGAGGGAGAAGGAAGAAATAGAGGGTCGACCAGGGGAGGGAAGGAGAGTCATGCTTGGTGAAATGTGGGTAATAGAGGAAGTTAACCAGATCCAAGTCTCGTGTCTAAGTCTTGCCCTCAATATCCCCTAGCTGTAATTAAATTTTTAAAAAGTGATGAAGTTGCAGTTTATGTCAATGATGGTGCTAGCGCAGAGTGTCTCATAACACACTGAGGTTTCATAACACCAAGGTCTAAAAATCAACTAATTATTAAAAAACAGATAGCACCGAGGTTTGTTTGGCTCAATAAAAAATGTGTACGTACTGCATCATAACACCAAGGTTCCACGTTGTCATGGTTTACTTAATTCAGTTATAAAAGACACAGAGTTGTTCTATAGCACCGAGACGATTAACGGAGGTCTGTTTAAAGTTTAAAAAAAAGGAAGTGTTTCGTAACACCGAGGTTTCACAATTCCGAGGTGCACTATGTTGGTCAAATACATACAGAATCATAACATTGAGATAGAGTCTATCCAAAAAGGAAGTCTGCCGGCCACAAAGCCATTGTAACTTGGCCATGCAAGAACCTTCAGCTAATTGTTAGTCAATCAGTCAAGCAATCAACAGGGTTCCCACTCAAACTTAATGATCAAATTTACGGGTTTTTCACGGTTTTCAAGGTCTAAAAATTGTCAATTTCACGGTCGAAATATTAAAAAGCATAACCTATATCGGTTGCAAAACAACAACGCAGACGCAGCGCAGTGGTCAAATACTAGTTAAAACTTTCCAACATTCCAATTACGATGTCACAGAACCATAAAACCATACCATACATCCCAAGTGAACCTTTTTTAAAAATAAGAACTATTTTAGAGTTTCTTATTATTTTATTGTCGTCGTAAGTCATGTCATCACTCATCAGTCTATCGGTTATCGGTTGCTGGTGATTTCTTTTCTACTTCGCTCAGTGTTGCCAATCACTTTTTCCCAAATTACCCTCGATCCTCGTCAAAATTACCCTCAAAATCTAAACTCCTGTATTTGAGTAAAGAGTGCTAATTAAATAAAGGAAATATGCTTGAAATTTGATAGGTTTGAGGAGCCGCCTATAGATGTCACTGATGTATAATTAATTTTAAAGTTTAGAATAAAGAATGAAAATAGAAGTTGCATACGCCAGCCAGTTTTTGTCTCAATTTTTTCATGCGAGATATAACGGATTTTTCTCAGAATTTATTTTACTGCTTAAAAAATCACAGTATATAAATGATTAACAGCTGATGCAATTTTGTTTACAGCCATAAACGTTAGTTATAAAACAGCTAACGCTGTCTATCTTTCAGTCTATCAACTGCTAGGATTAGGTAGGCGGAGACAGGTGACAATAATCCCCATTTCCTATTTTTGTTATTTATTGTCTGGTTGACGTTAAAACTTGCAGACATTACTGCAACTTAGCGGACTTCTTGTCATCCTGGCACTCGTGGCTCTTTTACGTTTTTAACATGAGACAATCACTGTACATGTAATCGTTACTCAAGCTCGATTTCTGTCATAGAGTTCGTGAGTATTCGTCAGTCACGAAAATCGGAAGGGTCGATAAAGTAGAGAAATGTAGTAGGCCTAATTTAATAAATAAACATGGATGAATCTATAATAAGTATATAACAGAGGATAATATAAATTTGTATATTTTTAAAGGCTTTAGTAAAATTACCCCTTTTTACCCTCGAAGTTCAAAATTATCACCGGCAAGGGTAATTTCTCTCGAAGTGGCAACGCTGACTACGCACCGTGTAAACGGAATGGGCGAGTTACTGACGCGACAGTTGTATAGTAGTGGTGGGCAGTGCGATTCTTCTTAGCGAACCAATTCATTTGAATCGCTCGATTCAAAAGAATCGAAATTTGAACTCATTCATATCGTTCGTTTTGATTCATTATCTGTCCTCGCCGTATAATGTAAACGAATCGGTTGTTATAGATTATTTGGCCGTCCTGTTATGTTACGACTCCAATATGCGATATGCGATAGAATCGATAGTGATGCAATGAAATTTGACTATCGAACATCAAAAATTATTATTGCGCAGCCGCAAACTCCTTAAAGAACCAATAAGCAAGCGTTAGACGGATTAGCTGATACCCAAAGTTAGCTGAATGACGTAACATTAATCGGTTCGCGAACCGATAGTCCAATTGAATCAGCACCAGCAGATATGATATTGTAAAGAAAGAGAGGTCAAAACAAAATAGATTTGCATGGAATTGTGGGATTTCACTAAACGTTTGCCGCGCATACGCAAACCAATGAGACTGCGTTTAGCGATCTCTCCTCTTGTCCGTCTCCCTCCCCTTCTTTGCTTCAACTTCCCCCCTAACCATTTCTCAGCGGAAACGCAATTGAATCGCGAACCACGATGGTCTACACCGATTCGCGAACGAAACCGAGCAACATAACCGAGGCATAATTACCAGAGTTGATTCGTGCCACAAATCGGTTCTTTTAAAAGTTGAATCATGATTCATCTGATTCACTCGATAATTCGTTCGATTTGAACGTTTCGTTCGCGAATCGCCCATCACTATTGTATATTTGAGTCTAGATACAGTAGTTGTCTACTGTCACCGACTAATACAAAACAATAGGCAAATGACATACAGTAAAGAAGACACTTGCACCATTGACTTTTATAGTTAATGCTTGCACCGTGGAAACCAGAACCAATCTTAAATTAGTGATGTGCGATACGTATCGTATCGTATCGGAATATTGCGATACGCTAGGGACGATACGATATTTTTGAAACGATATGTATCATATCGCCTAAAACGATACTCGATTTAGTATCGGCACATAGAGACGATATTTCGATATTATTTTCTTGGCTGTAAAACAATGAGGTTATATTTATATTCAACAATAATTCTTCAAAAGTCTTCTTTCTGTGATACTACAATTAAAACCAGTGGAAATACCTCGATGGCCATATTTTTAACTGCAGTGTATAATACAATATCAATATACTCGTATCGTTTATGCACAATATGTTAAGCGATACGATACGCGCATCGCGATACACAGCACCGATACGATACGGCCGATACGATATCTGACTCCGATACATATCGTATCGCCGTATCGCGATACACGGCCGTATCGCACATCACTATCTTAAATCATCTGCACAGCTGCAACTGCAAGTAGGCAGACGACGCGGTATTCACCTCACCATATTTAAAACGTACTAACAACGGTAATAATTCTGTTGTACATTTCCCTAAACAAATGTGATATTTTCTGATAAGATATTTTTTTATTGTTTTTCAAGTTTGATATATTTTTAAGGTTTGATATCGAAATTCACGGCTTATTCCAGGTTTTTTCACGGTATACGAAATTCACGGCTTATTCAAGGTTTCACGGTTTTCACGGTTGGGTGGGGACCCTGAATCAATCAAAACTGATTATCTTATCAACTGTACGGTACAATTATGAGTATTATTGAATCATATAGTCGTCACCCTCCAGACAAAGTGACGTGTCTCGGTTTCGGCAATTGTTCAGGAGAGCAAATGTATATCCAGATTTTTGTTTTTGGAGGCAATAGGTATTACTGTATAATGTAATGTGATATAAAAATCAAAATTATCAATATCTAAAAACCTCTAGTCGGGAGCAGGAAAGGTAACAGTTGGGCTCCAGCCAATAATAAGGCACCACAATGTCTTTTGCCATTTCGCCAGAGGAAAATATTACTCAATTGTTTGGCAGCCCAGCTGGTGTTCAGTTTGCCAATGCAGCATGTCAAAGATTGGCTGGTCTCGGTTGATATCTCTATAAGCCATGCACAATCATAATCATAACTGTCTTCTCTTCTGCTCACGGGAATAAAGAAGATAGAAATACGCCGTTTCATGAGATTGTAGCTGAAAAAAATAACTGTATTGGGATACGTATTGTCTGGATGGTGACGAGGTATGTGTGTAAGTGTAGTTATTCGTTAATTTTGCTTATTTGGATAACTAAAACACAATGACTGACCTGGTGATGAGATCGTTGAGTTGACAGAGGCGGTCCTCCACTGACAGTATGGCCTGGGACAGTGCCTCGGTCTGGTGCCAGTAGAGTGTAGGGTCGTCGCTGTGAGCAGTGTTGCAAGGCGATACGTCTGGCAGCTCCACCAACCTCAACGCCTGTAACACCGCAACACCATGCTGACTACCGAACATTCAACAAATAACTTTAAATTCCCTAATTTTCTCTGACGAGACTAAACAAATTCTGTCCTATCTACATGCCAACCTTTCCACACCTAATTTTCCTGTGCCCGTTGGTTCCCACATTCCAATTTTGCAAAACTGCTTCAGGATTCCCATATTTTGAAGACTAATCATGATCATGGTTGAATTCTTTGTCATCAATCAGTTCCAAGTGCCAGTCACAATTTTGTTTACATTCAGTGATTTGTATCTGTCTTTGAGCATTCATTATTATTTGAGCAATACATTTGTCAAATGATTATAACTATACATTTATCAATTTATTAAGACAGCTCACAGTTACCAATAAAATTATCGATTTCATATGAATCCAAACACATGAAAGAAAAAACCCATTTACATTGAATAAAATCTCAAAACAACACACTCGTTTGTTTATGTATTATTTCACTTACGTATAAAACGAATATTTTCCCAGTAAATGCTCCAGTCTAATAAAAAAACAAAACAAAAACAAGAAACAACACATGATCATCCACCAACGATTTTTAACACGCTCTTAAGGCATGACTCATTTCAAAGTAGGCAAATGGGTTAGCGGACCCGTTAGTTTGACTGTAACTTCCTATGTTTCTGGAAATTTTTCATACACTACACAACTCTTTTTCTTGGACTAAACCAAATCGTACCTATTACAAATATCCAACAGTGAAATGTAAGAGACAGTAAGCATGAGTGCTGGACAAGTACATATTTGCCAGTTTTGTTTGCTTACCTTGACCAAGTCCCAGCCGTACAGAGGATACGCTGAACACCGTTGTTCATTCACTGCCGCTGTTCGCTTCAGCTTCTCCTCCCTCCATCTCCTGCGCTTCTCTTCTAATCTCGGCTGTGCAAGAGTTACAATTATAATGAGTAGGTCAAATTAGGGATTAACACATTCACTTTATTGACATTAATCAAAGTGTGAATACCATTGATTGTTTAATTATGTCAATTGGGGTACTCAAAGGGTAAAAGGAATTACAAAATAAATAAATGATGAGCATTTTATATCTATAAACTATTAACTTAAATTTACAGAAAACTCCAATCTTCTGCATCTATTTGCTTGTCTCTTAAGAACAATGTTACCTTCCAAAGCCCGTCCCTCCTCAACACATAATCCAAAATCAATGATTCAGTTAATTAAAAAAAAAAAAAAAAACATTTGTTCACCTATCCAATGGACGACATACATTATGCATTATGTTATGGATGGATGTTTATGTTTTTTATGGTAAACATTGAATATTTTTGGCTTCTTTTAACAAATATTATTTGAAATGCCAAAACTTTCTCACTGAAATCGCTGGGCATTTTTGTTGTTGTTTTTTTAGCGAATTTCCCCTATAGGAAAGAAGCTATTACCGTAGTCGGCATGGTAAGACCTACGCCCGGGACCATGATAACTTTTCGTTTTGAGGTCCCCAGACCCCAAAAACACCATTCGTTATATATATATATATATATCTGTGTGTGTGTGTGTGTGTGTGTGTGTGTGTGTGTGTGTGTCCGTGGGTGCGATAACTCTCGTAAAGAAGGTCCGATGTTGATGAAATTTGGTACAATCATGTAAAGCAGCATTTATGACTTAAAGTTCGAAAACCAGACGGATCGACCTATCCGAAGGGGTATTTTGGGGGGGGTTTTGTACCCCAAAATGGGTTTTTTGAGTTTTTTCCATAATTTTTGAAAAAGTAAAATTTTATTTTTACCCATTTGAATCAGCTTAAAAAGACGCACAATTTGATGTTTTAATCATTGCTCTACGTCAATTGGTTACTAAGATATTGAAAGTGCTTAACACAGTACGTTGTCCAATGTTATTCTTATGGAGGATAATAAAAATTGTATATCTCGCTTATTTATCAACTTATCCTGACGAAATTTGGTATATTGCTGCATTTCATTGTGGTCTATTGATATTTGCACAAAAACCCGTTTTTTGCCCGATAGTTCCCGTAGCAGCAAATCTGCATACTCAGCCCCATGTTATTCTTATGGAGAATAATTAACATGTTATCTCCTTTAATTATGAACATAAATTAATAGAACTTGGTTCGTGGCTTTACCTAGTTGAGTTATATTGATATTTGTGCAAAAGCCCATTTTTAGTGTTCCTTATTTTAGCAACCTGTATACTCAGCCGCCATGTTATTCTTATAGAGAATAATTAAAATGTCATAAATCGTTTATTTATGTATGTATATTGATGAAACTTGGTATGTGGCTTTATGTGGTATTAAGATAAATTAATATGCATTGGAAATTCGCTGAGTATGCAGGTTTGCTGCTACGGGGGTATTGTAAATAAGCCATGGATATTATTTTTAAATAACAATATCGGATAATCCGTTGAGGAGGGACAGGCTTTGAAAGTTATCATTGGCCTTAGGGGAGAAGCAGGTAGAGACAGAAAAGGTTTTGTGACAGGAACTTAACCGCCTCCCAACAAACAAGATATACAAATCAAAGAGAGCAACTTACAATGATAAAAATGTTGCTGGCCGTTTCCTCGTCGTGTCGCCGCCTAGCCTGGGAGGTGGATGCCCGGGTTGTCATGGCGATGGAGGTGGAGGAGGAGGGTGAAGGGGAGGGGGGCACGGAGGGGGAGGTGGAGGTGGTGGGGGTGGTGGAGCTGGTGGCCGCGGTGACTAGAACACTGCTGGCTGCCGTCGTCACTGTGTGGTTTATCGCCTGGTGGACAAACAAATCCATAGTAACAACAAATTTGCGAGGAAAAGCCCTAGTTGACAAGGATTAGATTTAAAGGGATAGTATTTTGCAAGCTTGTATGTGAAATCAAAGATTAATTATTCACAGAACACTTAATTTATTCTTTGTTTTTTTCATTTTGCAATGTGTCTCCTTAACTCAACACAATAAAACCCCAACAAAAAATATAAGTAACTTAATAAAATGTTTGTGATTGTGTATCTGTAAGTTGACTGTTATTGATTTGGTAAGCTAGCTGAGTAGAACAACTTGTCTATAAAAAAGAAAAGGGTATATTTGTACTTTATTTTAATACAATTCTGAATGTATTGTAATTGTCTTGACACCATTACTTTTCTCTAAGAAAATTTAAATAAAGACATTTGATTGATTGATATATCTGTCAGCAATGCTAGAGTATTATGGTTCGTAGATGTCTGAAACATGTTACATAGGTTAACAGAGGGATGTATCTCAAGAAAACTTAAGCCAGTTTTAAATTTATCAAAGTTTCAACAATTTTCCCTTTAAAAGCATCCCAAGTATGGATTTTATAAAAATTAACTAATTGACTAATAAAGAATTAATCAAGATCAAGATTGCCTGATCAAGATTTTTTGTTCAACCAGTTCAGAACAGAAACCGCATGCATTTGCCTAAATGTCCAAAATTTGCGGACTATACAATAAGCGTAACAAATTACTCTGTGCAGTGATTATTTTTTTGGTAAATTGGGAAAAGGATAGGCAGCAAGTTACCTAAAGAGAATGAAAATAGGTGTTGCACAGGAGGCACATAATGTAGACACAAAAACACTTAATATGTCGGTCCTTCTTGGGGACTTCATCAGGAGAGCAGAAACAAGAAACTCATACAAGAAGAGTTTGTGTCTCTTGTTCCTTCTCTTCTGATGGAAGTCCCCAAGAGGGGCGAAATATCAAGTGTTTTTTTATCTACTTTATGTATCTCCTGTGCTACACTAGTTTTTATTTTCTTCAGGAAGGCTATCTGTCTACCCTTTTCCTAATTATTCAAATCTTCACAGCCTAGAGCTTTTCCAAAACATAACAGGAATAAATAAAATATGTCTTACAACAATACAAAGTATATTTACACTTATACTGTACTTACATACAAGACAGTAAAATATAGAAAAAAGATGGTACAAGGCCTTGTAGTATCTTTTGTGTATATTTTACCATCTTGTATGTAAGTACAGTATAACTGTAAATATACTTTGTACTGTTGTAAGACATATTTCATTCATCCTGTTTAGTTGTAACAACACGTCTCATGCTACTAAAGAGATGATTTAGCTTTTCCAAACTAACCTAACCTCTGGATAATGGTTAAAATTCCCAAGGTTAATAATATATATATCAGATGTAAAAATATAAAAGAATGCTTCACATGTGCTTCAATAGGTTGCTGAAAATTTGTCGAGAGCCGAGCTCTGTTGTTCTTTACTCACCAGAGGACTAGTGACAGTGGCGGAGGCAGTGGCGGTAGGAACTCTGACGGGTCGGGGAGGGGATGACGGGGTAGCGAGCCTCGTCAACGCTCCTCCGGGCACCGACCCCAGCAACAGTCTCTGGCCTCCCGCCGACGTTACTACTGCAAGCATACCACTGACTGACATACCACTAACCGCATCCATCTTCAAATACACAATTTATGAATTAATCTATAAGACAGGATGGAGATGCCTGAAGCCAAGCATACAATCTTTTGTAAATTGTTTCTGTGGAAAAGTTTGAAAACTGCCCGGCAGCTTATTAAAGTTGTATACCTAATTTTATATGATAGTTCATTTATTTAGTCAACCTTTGCCTTGATTGATCAAACTTATAATTAAATCTGGTTGTATGTCCATCCATTTTCCCTCTGACTAGATACTTAGCAAAATCTTAACTGAAATAATAAATATAATACAACAAAGGGGGTGAGACAACTGACTGTGTTACTCAAATACCTTTTCCTCTTATGTTCTGTTCGCTGTTATACAACTAATTAACTTAGGTAAAGGAAACAGCTGTTAACAATGGGTAGATAGATTGTTTATTAAAGGAATTTACATATGTTTCGACTATTAATTATGTGAAAGGGACTAACAATTATATATTACAATCATAGGGACTTTCTAAAATTTGAATTAATAATTGAATTACAATAATGGTGGCTTAGCTCAATTGGTATGCACAAGGGGTTCTGTCTCAGGGTGTAGTTGATCGTGCCGGCAAAATTCCATAAAACTCTTGATAATTGAGTAAATAAACATTATAAAATAAATTAGAATTGATCTACAAGCCAATGAAAAACGAATTTAATATTAATAAAAGTCTAATTAGTGATCTCTAATGAAACTAATGAAAGTCACTGTTGGTATAGTCTTTGAGATGCTATAGAATTCAAAACGGTTGCCAATAAACAAAAGTTCTCTAGGCTATATTTAAAGTCCTGATATTCCCTCAAAGTTTATATATGGTAATTTTGATGTGCTGTAAAAGTAATAGCCTATTTCGGATTCAAAGTTTATGACTAAATATTTTAGTAGTTCTTGAAGTAATTTATATTGGTGAGGTCTTGAAGTTTGTAGTTAGGCCTACTAAATGAAACAATCTCACCACTTCAGCAACATATTTCTTCGCCCAGATATTAATAATTATTCTTGAGGTGGCCAAATAAGGGAAGTAACTGATCTGGGCTCCGGTGACTATAAAAATATTAGACTGTTGATGTCTAAATACTATTTTAAATGGGAAATTTAAATGAAATTTGGGACAGTGTCCTCCAAACATCTAACACAGGCCATGTCTTCTCCAGGAGTCTTCATCACCAGGTGCTTTCTCTGTTGATTGTTATAGGGTTCACAAAACTAAACACAAAACACTAATCTTGAGCCCAAAGTTACTTTCTCTGGAGGAAACACATGTTCACTTCTGGTTATAAAATGAGATCAATTTTGAATTTTAAATACTTAGGCTATATGTAAAATGTGATCTGAGATAATTGTACAGGATGAATCTTTAAATTAATTAAATGTTAGGTAGGCTATTGTGAATTATAATGAAATATATCTATTCATGGGATTAAATGGTTAATAACTAAAGTGAAATATTCAGAGGGATGGAAAATTAAAACAATACATAATTATTGTATTAAATTATACTAATACATCATTGGGAAAAAGTAACGCATGGGGACGAACAGGTATCTTAACCTATTGAATAATTGGACAGGGCACATATGCAAAATATGATTATTAATTATTTACAAATGTATGAAAATGTGATGAAAATGTTTACATAAAAAGTGAATCATTGCATAACAAACAAAAGCCTTCTACAATGGGCTAGTCTTTCTGAGTCTGTCATAATTCTTAAGGCATTTTCGCAGGATTTAAATTGCACACCTACTTCGTTTCCCCACCATAAGCCAGCCGTACCTTAAAACTCATTTGAAACAAAATACGGGTACTACTGTCCTATATGACATCTTGATAGAAGTTTCCACTAGCAACCTTCAACTAAAATGTTGATTTTGTAAGTTGGCTAACCCGTGTTTAATATGAAAAAATATGTAAAACGGGTTAGCTTACCAGTCTCACATTTTGTTTTCATGCATAAAAGTTTCACTATAAACATTTCATCGATAATATCTCCCCTGATTGATACTACTGCTATGACAAATAAACCTTATAAAACCATATTAGTCAAGGACACCTTACAACAACGTACCAGCAGTAGAAGTGCCTGGGGTGGTGAGGTGGGGGGAGGAAGTGAACAGCAGGTGATGTCTGCCGGCACTGGTCTGTACCAGCTGGGCGAACCCCGTGGCAACTGTCAACCTCTGGGGCTGGGCTCCTAGCGCCACTGGAACAGGCAACACGGTATAACGGGAGGTTTGTACAAGTCATTTTTGCTTAGTATGTTCACTTTTATTTGGGTTTAAGCCTACAGTCCTAAGTTTTAATGTTCATCGTAAAATAGCCAATCGTTTTTAAGCAATTTTCTATTCAAAATGGCAAAGAAAGGCTAGCACATATAGTGGAAGTACCTAAAAGCGGACTTTAAATCATACACCACTCCAAGATTACCCAATTTCATGATTTTGGTTCTGAAACCACATGTCGTTTAAATCACAGACATCATTTGCCAAAAAGGCTGTACTGTTTATTAGTGCTACTGTTGGTTGTATAGATTTTTTCAGTGTTTGTTATATACTATTTTCTGAATTTGTACACATGTAGAAATCACAACAAACATACTGACACACACATAAGGTTTTTGTCACTTCATTACGTTACATGTATTTGAAAAAGTATTTTAACTTTAGGCCTAAACACAATACGACATCTTTGTATCAAAAGGTGTCTACTTATGACAAGATAATAAAAACCTAATTCATACTTTTAACAGGAGATCCGGGGCGCTGTTGAACCAATTGAACGGAGTAGCCTTGCAGCTGGCCTGGTTGCCGGGGCACCCTCAGTGTCAGACCTGAAAATAACCAGCAATTAAAACATCATGAACCTAAAATTACAAGCTCACATTTCAAATGTGAGAATATTTAATTGCAGTATAAGTATATTATTCACCATATTCATCAAATTACAGCCGATCATTACTAACACAATACAGACTTTGCTGCAAAAACCACTTCTTAGGGGTCAGGAAGCAATAAAACAAATATTTTCCAAAATAACTAAAATTCAAAAATGTTGACGAAAACACTTTTATCACATGATATGTGGAAGAGGGTGAAAAAATTATAAAAGTAACCTTTTTACTACACAGAGTAAAACTTATGACATGTAGAAAAATTACAGTGTGATTTGAAAAGGCAACGCCACTGAGGTTAGAATTACCTTGTAGGTTCCCTTGAGCCATGACTTGGTTGGTAATAGCAGTCCTTACGAGGGTGGAGGGCCCAACTCTCGGAACCAAAGTCGGGCTAACCCCGGGCCGAGCTCCCGGCGCTCCTAAAAAAGCACCCGGCCTCAGTGAGATCTGTAAAACAATAACAACCATTGTTCAATCACTTGATTATTACACTTGCATTTCATCAATTAACAAAATACCAAAGTAAACTATCAAAACAGTTATTTTCTTGAGAAACTGTAAAAAATATAAATTCATTTATGTATACAATCTTTGTAAGCATGCTGCAAAAGTCAAAGCAGGCTCATATGCAGTTCTTAAGTAGTAACATATTCTCTTTCTACTGTTTCCTGTCTTGTCTACCTGTCAGTCTGTTAAATCCTTCCTCAAATTGTTTTAATTCCATGGACATCAATTTAAAACGAGTTCGCACGCAGCACGCTGACGTGAGGGAAGTGAATTTCCACATAAAAACTTTTAAAACTCGAAAACTGTGTTAAAACATACATGTATTCCAATTTTTATTGAAATCTGAAAACATTGATTTTTTGGCTGTTCTGATGCTCCTGGTTTAATTTACCTGCATTGCTGGGAATACAATTTTGCGCATTATAATGTTAATAGAAGGTCCAGGCAGGATGAAGGTAGGCGTGAGGTTGCTGGGGGTCTTAAAAGTACTCTAACAAAGGAATAACTGGCTTTTCTGGTGTAAAACCCCCTTCAGACAACGTACTGTGTTTAGCCGATACACATTTTCTTTAATAACTCGGTAAATATTTACGCTAGAAAGACGAGAGAGGGCTTAAAACATTCGTCTCACTGATTCCCATCTTTTTACATGCATTAATTTTACATCTGGGGCTTTTATGACCCTTTTTGGGCCCAAAAACTCGAAATTTGAAAGATTGATCCCCAAAAAAGGGGTTTAGAGTTTTCCGATTGTTTTGCCCGACGAACTTGTCCAACAGATTACAGAAAGGAACGTCCCTACCCCAAATGTGAAGTTAATCGGACAAAAAATGTGACCGCTAGAGTGCATACACATCTATATATATATATATATATATGTCTATATATATATATATATATATATGTCTATATATATATATATGTCTATATATATATGTCTATATATATATATATAATTTTGAACGACCCCCCAAAACGTGTTCGGGGGTCACATTAGGAACTTCTATGGTGGTCCCGGGCTTAAGTTTCACCGTGCGGGTCATGCTAATAGTTCACTTTCCAAAGGAAATTCACTAAAAACTTACATTCCAACAAACAATGGAGTAACAGCGGAAGTTAGAATAAGCTTGGTCTGACTTAAACCATTTTGCCTTACAATTTATTGTAATCAATGTTATCTCTTGGACCTTTGGCCTGCACCTCTTTGTCTTAAGGTAGAACTGGTCAACCACAATCAAATGGGAGCTGAGCTTTGCTCGAGGAAGGTCAGTGAGTTTGTTTAAATAGCTTGGAGTCATTTTCTACAAGTTTAAGGTCACTCCAGTTGTTATTATAGTTCCATGTAATTTTAATTCATTTTGGATATGACTATTCTAATTCTTCATTCAATGTTTTGGTCAATATTCTCAGGAAACCACAGACAAGTTTTTACTTAAACTACATGAGTATTACCTTGACGTTTCACTGATTGATTATAAACATTCTTTCTTTGGTGATAAAATCCATAAGCCACATGTTGATTTTGTCAACTTTTCATACTAGTATTTTTACAATATACGAGTATTCCTGGAGATGAGACTAGTCTAGAACTTATTTTTATCCCAGAAATGAGTTTTTTCCTAAATTTGAAGGAAATCGTTGGAGCCGTTTTTCAAAGTTGCAAGCAAGCGAGCAAACTTTACTCATGGAGTATAGGATATTGATATAACTCAATTTCACCAACATTCTAAAACACCGACTTAACGCCGGCAAAGCCTACCTGAGCCTGAGTGTTGGCCTGGGAGGAGAAGCGCACGTGGACTTTTATCCTGCCGGGAGGACACTTGGGCGGCGGGGGCGGTGCCGAATCTATCTCCTCTATCAGCCTGGCAGGGGTGCGGAACTTGCGGCTGCGGTGGGCCATCCACGCGGACATCCACAACTCCAGGCTGGCCTTGCCGAGGTTCAGGTACTGTAGGTTCACGTGCTGCGGGAAATATACACCATTAGATCAAAGTCAAAACTCAATTACCCCTTAACTGCTGCGGTTTTAAAGCCGCCCAGAACTATCCACTCATTGCCAAATTTGTCAATTAGTACTGAGAATGTTAAAAGGATTGTCAATTAAGAACAAATTGTTTAACATTTGAAACATCCAGTTTACCTAGATAATTTTATATCAGTGTAATCCGATTTCAGTACCAGGCTTGCAGATGGAATCAGAATCCCAATTTTAGGAGAATTGTAAATTCCTGACAAATTTTTTAACATTTGAAACATCTGGTTATCTACATCATTTTATATCAGTGTAATCCGATTTCAGTACCAGGCTTGCAGATGGAATCAGAATCCCAATTTTAGGAGAATTGTAAATTCCTGACAAATTTTTTAACATTTGAAACATCTGGTTATCTACATCATTTTATATCAGTGTAATCCGATTTCAGTACCAGGCTTGCAGATGGAATCAGAATCCCAATTTTAGGAAAATTGTAATTCCTGACAAATTTTTTAACAATTGAAACATCTGGTTATCTACGTCATTTTATGTTAGTGTAACCCGATTTCAGATCCAGGCTTGCAGATGGAATCAGCATCCCAATTGTCATTAGTCATTATTTTTTAAACAATTGCTGTAGATGACAGGCTCAGAGTTCTGAACTAGGAAACGCTAATACCTTACTATTTCCCCTTCATTATTATTATTTCCTGCCATGGTATCCGTCACCAAGCTACAATTAAATTCTACAGTAATACAGTACTCTCGGTTTAGAACCATCCCAGTTTTCACGCTAATAGTATGCACTACACAAATGTTCAGGTACAGTATCCTTCTGTATTTTGTCTCGGAGTGTTAATAACTTTCTTTTAAAAGCTCACAAAAACGTGGTATTGTCGTAATTAGTCGCTATGCGAAATTGATGACTCGTGCCCACCTCCAGGAGCTACACAAGACGTGGCCTCGAAGAAAGGTAAATGACGTGGTGGAAAATAAAATAATCAGTTAAATTATCTTTTAAATCAGATAGAAAGTACTTTTTTACTTAGGTACTTTTATATCTACCAAAGAACACCTTTGAAGCATTAAAACACAAATACTAAGGCCGTCTCATAGGCAAAATTTAGCCACTTTGAGAAACAGTGCGAGAGAGAAGCAAAAGCTGATCCTTTGCACGCATATGGAGTTATTAAAAACTATAATAGCTAACACTATCTTTTGTTTTAGTGCAGAACAACGACTACAACACCCCAAGCATCAAAAAGTGTCAGAATTTGTAACATTTTATCTGACTAGGGGTGTGCGAGTACTCGAAACTTTGAGTTTTTGGCCGAGTATTTTAATCCTCGAACTCGACTTTGAAAGTTTGGAAATTTTGAAAACTACTCGAAAGTTCGAGCGAGTATTTCCCGCCGATTTCCAGACGATCGCTAACAATTGCGACCGGCCAAAACGTGTAGTAACGGTCGCAAAAGGCGATCACATCATGTAAAATCGGCCGAAAATGATGACCGCAAACGATTACGACCGGCCAAAATGCGTAATAACGGCAGCAAAAGGCAATCATATCGTGTAAAATCGGCCAAAAATGACGACCGCGAATGATTGTGACTGGCCAAAACGCGTAGTAACGGCAGCAAAAGGCGATCGTATAACGTAAAATCGGCCGTAACTAACGATTTCGTCATTTAATATTTATTATAAGCTATGTCTGGACCAGGTGAAATTGGCCAAATGACAACCGGGCCAAACCGTGTTTTGTTTGTCAATACACGTAGTCCAGTTTGATTGTACTGGCCAAAACTTTGTATTGTTACTCATGAATTAATTAGAAATCATGTTTATATTATCAAATCTAGGGTGGTATCCAAATCCCATTACAAAATTTTAAACTACCTACTGATGGCAAGTACTCCTTCGAAAATACTCAAAACTCAAAAGTAATTGGCACTACTCGACTCGACTCGATTAAAAAAATCACTACTTGCACAGCCCTAAATCTGACCTTCAGTGTTTGTGTATTGATTGACAAAGAAAGCTTCTCTTATTTTTATCCAACAAATTTCAAGGAGGTCTATCACCGGTTTATTTAACATCTACAAAGGTGTTCCACAACATTTCCTATACGACTACAGAAAAGTTAAGAGCTCCAACAGTTAGGCCTACCTTGAAAGGATCGTAGTCTAAGGCACTCCAAACACAGGAAGCAGTGAACAGCTCGATGGCTTCCATCTGGAACGGAGAGACGGTGGGCCGCACCTCAAACAGGTTCGGATGGTTGCACACCTTCCGCAGCTGCATCAGGACGTTGATGACACTCAGCAGATTACCCGTCGCTAGCGTCTCCTTCGTCCTGTCAACATAATAACATTAGTACTAGCAAACCTGCAGACACAGCAAATTACTAGCTCTTACTAAACACAAACATGTTTAAAACAGATTAAATATGTTTCCAGAGTTCCTCTAACCTGGCTTTAAACACATGTATAGTACAATCTAGATACTCCGACACATTTGATAATCCAACAAGGCGCCACCAGTGTAACTCCCGTGAATGCGAGAGAAAGGGCACGAGCTCTAGGCTCGGCAGGGTGGGGGCCCTGAGGTCTAATTGTCGTGTTAAACATCAGTTTATATTCTCTAAGATACAGTATCTTAATATATTTTTCTTTTTATTACCTTATTTTACACAGGTTTGTATTGTATTTCTTGTGTTAAACAGATTAATAAATATATGTATTTTAATCTACTTGTTTTCTGAACTTAGCAGGGAATTGTAGATAGGACAAGCAGCCTCACCTTGGAAAGAACAAGCAGCCTTAAAATAGCACAATGACACTACAACTCCCATAACAGAATATTTCCAAGGCCACTGGCCTCCTTGTCAACTTTAAGAAGAATGCCTGAAAAAAAAAACGTTCTTCTCCAAGTTGACAGAGGCCAGTAGCCTTGAAATATTCTGTTATCTGTGTTGTAGTGTCAGTGTGCTATCATTAGGATGCCTGTACTTTCCAGGGGGTAAGCCTGTTTGTCCTAGATCCATATTTTCCTGCTAATGTTGCAAATAGCCCTACCTATCCAAAACTAACTTGTTTTCTTAATTTAGTAAGAAAACACTTTACCTGTGTCTGTGCTATCATTAGGATGCCTGTACTTTCCAGGGGGTAAGCCTGTTTGTCCTATCCATATTTTCCTGCTAATGTTGCAAATAGCCCTACCTATCCAAAACTAACTTGTTTTCTTAATTTAGTAATTAAACACTTTACCTGTGTCTGTATGAGTTTTTCCTCACAAAGTAGGCTATTAAGCCTTTTTTGTTACAAAACCCTGGGTAATCCATATTTGATAATCCTACAATAGTAAGGTCCCATTTTTGTCAGGTATCAAGTGTATACTTTATTGCTAAAGTAATTTTACCAAGATGAATCAAAAGTTTTAGTTTGATAATAATGTACTACACAACAAATTATTTTTCTGCCTAGGTTTTCCTAAATACGATTTTAGCTTTAAGTTATAAGATTTATTTAAGTATTGACGTGACTTACTTGGCCCTTGACATGAAGTCGTCGTATAGGTAGCGCTGCCTGTTGGAGAGCCTACACATGATGACATGTTCGTATTTCTTGGGCAGTTGTTTCTCCACCTCGCACTTTAGCCTCCGTAGTAAAAAAGGCCTCAGCACCTGCAAACAAGTCAAGTCTGTTAAGCCCACAAGGGAAAAATATGTTTTGTCCAGTCAAATTTTGGGGCACGATTATTCTTATATTGTATATAGTTTAGATAGAAATTTGAAAGTCTCTGTTACTTTTTCAACAATTTTATTAATCAGATAAAAATATCAAGATGTTTCTTTAACAATACTTATTAAAAAACTCATAAAAAGTGTGAATGTTCAACTTTAAAGGGTCCAAGTTTAACTTACATAACAATTGTTGTTACTTAATAAAACATTCCGACATTTAAAATAATTTGAATATGGGGGAATAGCTTCAGTCCGCTGCTTCTCCTATAAGACCAATTTCAACTTTCAAATTCCGCCCCTCCTTAACGGATTAGCCAAAATTGTTGATTTAACCCTTTTAGTGCTGCTGGGGTAAAAACAAATTATATTCGAGATTTGCCAGGCATAAATTTGGTATATATGCAAGAAATGCCAGTCATTTTTTAGCAAAATCGTAAGGGTATAGTAAAAAAATCATAAAAAAGTTATTTTACAATATTTTTGTGTTCTGGTTTTTTTTTGTATTGTAGAGTAATAAACTCCGCATCATAAAATACATATATATAGACATTTAGTAAATAAAACAAAATAACAAATTTAAATAAAAAATATTCTTTTTTTAAATTTTTTATTTTTGTAGTTTGAATAAAGATAACATTATTTAAAATTAACTTGTTGATGTTAACTGTATTTTTATGTTAAAGGTAATTAAAAACTGGGTAGAAATCATATATAAAACATTCATCATTACAAACATTTGTCCTTTACAGTTACTAAGTCAAAAATTATAAATATAAATCAACCAAATTGATTTTTAGGCCACTGTTACTTCTACCTAGCAACCAAGCTACCGGTACTCATAATGATAAAATGATTAGTTGGATACTAACT
Source organism: Allygus modestus (assembly GCA_963675035.1). Taxonomy (NCBI): domain Eukaryota; kingdom Metazoa; phylum Arthropoda; class Insecta; order Hemiptera; family Cicadellidae; genus Allygus; species Allygus modestus. The sequence goes on from OY776111.1 coordinate 448,204,130, forward strand.
GTAATATGTACTACAAATATAAATAGGCCTATTACAAAAATATATAAAATTTTACCTTTCCAAAAATAAGTTTGTTGTCCTTGTTTGACTAGTCGATGTTTATCGAAGTTCGATTTTATAAAACACTTTCAATAGTTTTTCACACTATTTACAACACTATTTTCACTAATATAGGTCCTAACACATTTAATATAGGCCTTTACACTAACTAGATAGATAATTAGATACATTTAGGCCTAGGCCTTCCTGTTGTCCTAAGGAGGCATTAGGTTGACCAACAGATTGATTAAAACTAACACCTGAACTTATCAAACTTTCGTTTTCTAATACGTTTCTAATGTCACTGTCATTCATAATTAAATGTATTGAACAAAGACACAACTTTTTGACACAATAACCAACAATCCACAACACCACTAACTCCAGTAAACACTCACCGGACTCACTTTGTAACATGTTACAACTCGAAATAGCGGGCGAATCAGGTGACTGACGTCGTCTGTTATTGGTCGTCGTGTGATCATTTCTAATTGGTTAACGATGTCCACAGCATAGAGTAAGCGGCATAAATGGTTGCCCACTTCTCTCTGTCACTTTTGGTGCAGTTTGCAGCCAGTTTCGACGAATTGTACTACTATAAGAAATTATTTCGTGACCGTCTCGATACGAGAAGCTGGCAATTCTCGCACAAGTACAGCCGTCTCGCTACGAGACGCTCGGTACTCAAGCTACTATTTCAGCGCATCTCGGAGCGAGACGCGACGGCACTCAAAGGGTTATTTTTATATCACAATCATGCTTCAAAAAAGTTGCAAAATATACATTTGCAATTTTAGTTTTGGGTTGCGATATCAGATAATCCGTTGAGGAGAGACGGACGAAAGTTGACCACAGATACGGAGCAAAGAAAATAGTAATACATTTACGATGTTGTTTGAAGATATATTGTTAAAAAATGCCTTCTATTCTTTAGAGGAATTTTATAATTTAAACATTTCACACAACACATAATTTTTGTTTAGGCCTTTTTTTCAGAATCTTTTGTCTTTAGAGTTAGTTTGTTTGATACTGAGTTAGATCTTAAGCATGAAATGTGACGCTATTTATTGTATGCTTTGTACAAAAATGAATAAAGGTGTTTAGAATTTTAATTTGACATTGGCCTAATGGCAGAAAAATAAGCAGGAACAAGATGGAAGCTATTTTGGTAGCAAACTTTTAAAGGTAAACAAAGTGTAACATTTTAGTTCTGTGAAGTAGGGATATTAATATATTGTGCAGTGTGATGAAAATTATAGTTCATCACATGGTTTGTTTTCCTTTAAACTTGCTCGGATTGAAAAGCATAATTTTTTCTCCTAGTGATCAAATATACCAGGCCTATTTTGTAAGTGTGTAAAATGTGCCCACCTTATGCAGCCGCTTGATGATTTGTTCGTTGTACTCCGAGTTGCCCTCTATCATGCCGGTGACGGGGTTGGAGAACCACTCCTTGAACTCGCGGTGAGACTGGAACACCGTGGGCATCAGGAAGTGCATCAGCGACCACAACTCCATCAGGTTGTTCTGGAGCGGAGTGCCCGTCAGCAGCAGCCTCCTGCACACACAGGCACAATCACGATCATTAACGAAAACCTGGGGGACGAGCTTTGCTCGAGGAAGGTCAGTTTGGTTGATAACTACGTAATTTTTCACCACGTCTTACTACTGTCGAGCACATTTACTTACTTAAATAAAATGCCTTTTCTATTGCATGTTTAAGGTCACTCCAGTTGTTATTATAGCTCAGTGTCACTTTAATTCGTTTTGTTCATGACATGACCACACTGTATGTAATCTTCATTTAATCGTTTTCGTCATTGCTCTCAGGAAACCAGATGTTAATCCTATACGGTACTCTTAATTTGAGTAAGGTTTGGGACGGTTGCTTGCTTGGAACTCTGATCTCAAAAACGGCTCCAACAATTTCCTTCAAATGTTGGAAATAACTCATTTCTGGGATAAAATTAAGTTTAAGTCAGAGCTCATCCCCAGAAGCAAATAATATAAAATACCCCCGTTGCAGCAAACCTGCAAACTCAGCGAATTTCTAATGAATTATAACATGACACATTAAGCCACTTAACAAGATTCATAGGAAATATATGAATTGAATTGAATTGAAAATATCTTTATTCATAAAGTATACAATGGTATACATCGAATGGCGTCATTAAACTAACTATCACTAACACCAGTTTACAATGTCAATAATCTTAAAATAGACATCTAGCTACAATTCAGCAAAATCATATAAAGGATTATCTATCAAATACATTTTTAACCTCTTTTTAAACACCTCAAGATTACCTATGTCCTTCAATTCCACAGGTAACCTAGATAAAAATTTTGCACCAGCACAAGATGTTTTTTTGTTAAAGAATGTGAGCTTGTGGGGATTAATGGCAATTTTATTTCTATTTCTTGTGAAATATGAGTGACTGTGGCCTAGCCTGGGAACCAAATTGTTTTTGCACAGTTGTTTTAAGTGGAGAGTTGTATGAAAAACATAAAGACTATAGACAGTCATTATGCCCAAACTTGAAAAATACTGACGAACAGAAACACCAAAATTCAAATTCAACATGGTACGTATTGCCCGTTTTTGAAGAAGGAGAATTCTATCCAAGTTCTGTTTTGATGTACCACCATAAATAGTGGTACATCAAACATTCAATATTTAAAATATTAATTATTCTCCATAAGAATAACATTGGGGATGAGTACGCAGGTTTGCTGCAACAAGGAACACAAAATAATGGGTTTTTATGCAAATATCAATAGAACTCAGCTAAGTGAAGTTGCATACCAAGTTTCATCCATATACATTCATAAATAAGCGATATATAACATTTTAATTATTTTCCATAAGAATAACATGGGGACCGAGTACCTAGGTTTGCAGCTACGGGAACCATAGGCGAAAAATTGTTTTTTTGTGCAAACAACAATAAACCACAACCAGATGAAACCATATACCAAATTTTGTCAGTTTATGTTCATAAATAAGCGAGATATACAATTTTTCTTTTTCTCCATAAGAATAACATTAGACAATGTACTGTGTTTAGCACTTTCAATATCTCAGTAACCAATTGACGTAGAGCAATGATCAAGATACCAAATTGTTTGTTTTTTTATGCTGAATTCAATGGTGAAAATTAAAATTTGATTTTAATAAAAGTTACATGTGAAAACCCCAAAAAATTTTGGGTACAAAACCCCCCCAAAACCCCCCTTTGAATGGTGCGATTCGTCTGGTTTTCAAACTCGTTCAAATAAATGGTACTTAACACGTTTGTACCAAATTTCATTAAGATCAGACCTTTTTTACGAGAGTTATCATGCTTACGGACACATATATATATATATATATATATATATATATATAAATTTGAACGAATGGTGTTTTTGGCATCTGGGGACCTCAAAATGAAAAGTTATCATGGTCTCGGGCTTAAGTCTTACCATGAGACCTATGGTAATAGCTTCTTCCCTATAGGGGAAATTCGCTAAAAACATGAAAAGTGAAAAAATTAAAATTGGGCTTATGGAGTTTAAAATCAAAACAAAAGAATTATAACAGCTGTTTACAATCAGTCAGTGAACTTTCAAAGTAACACCCGGGTGTTAAGTATTTTCATGTAGTTTCCTGAGATCGGTTACTAAAACCATTGGATGAAGATTGCATATAGAGTGGTCATATCCAAAATGAATCAAAGGGACATTGAGCTATAATAACAACCCAATAGACCTTAAACGTGCAGAAAAGGGCCAATGTACCCGTCAGTAGGGAATTGGTGAATTTTGTATGTAATTTGGAATAGTTTAATATTTCAATGTAGCAAACATATAAATGACAGCCTTAAACATTAGTGTCAATATACGATAAATATAAATCTAAATATCTTTCCATCCCAAAAAATATACAATAAATATATCATCAACCAACCAAAATTGCAACAAAAGCATGTCCTTACAAAGTAACCTTTTTTAAATCCAAGAAAAAAACAGTACCTCTGAGTTTGAAAGTTCAACAAGAGCTGCCATCTCTGGGATTTGAAGTTTTTTATATTCTGCGCTTCATCAAGAATAAGGTATTTCCAACTTTTCCGCCGGAAGCTTTGGTAGTCCTGGATCACTAGTTTATAAGAGGTAATGCAAATGTGGAATGCATTGGGTTTGGACCAGCCTGGAACAGGATTGAAGACATGAAGATATATTTTGAACAATTAACTGTTAATCTCGTACTTCAGACTCAATGCTTGCTATTTCTGATGATCAAATATAAATAACTTCTGAAACTTACTTTGGGTTAACTTTCGTAAAGGGAAGAGCACCCAGCAGGCTTGAACGATTGCATTTGAATAAGTCTAAACAGTAAAACAAAATATTACTTCTTACGTTAATATATTTTTAAGCATTTCTATCAACTTTGTACAAAGGTGAGCTAGTCAACCTAGATTTCATGTTTTTTTAGATTTTCAAAACTTCTTTGAATATTATTGGTTAACATTTAAATGCTTAAGGGACATACCGGTAACAAAAGTGATTCCAAAACAAATATCTACATCTTACAACTAGGCAATTCTTCCAACAAATGTATTACAACAAGTTAATATAATCCATGCAAGACTCGCCTGTTCGCTTCAGTTTTCTCTCCTTCTGCGTACCATAATAAGTTAAAATTTTGAACGCCGGACACCACTTCTTAAACTCCATTTCCCAATTCAACATGACAGACGTAGGAACTACTATTAGATGAGGACCCCAGGTTCCTGTAAAAAAATAAATAAATGAAACACTTCAACTGATGGTAGAAACTTCTTTAATTTCAGAGTTTTCTTTCAATGTATTTTTTACTTGTGGCAAAGTTTTGTTTGGTATCTTGTAAATGATACAAGTAGGCCTACTTTTTTTGGTATTTTAATGTACAGTAATAAAATCGTACTTCTTTTAATGCTACTTAAGGCTATAATGGTGAACCCAAGACTTCTTCCACTAAACTTCCCATTCTCGACCCAGGTTAAACACAGTCAGAGCACACACCAAACACCAGACACTGACAACTGCTGTGCCTGTACCTGCTGACCTGACCAGGTCCATGGGGGGGAAGGGCGAGGTTGGAGGGGGGGGGTAGTCTTGGACTGATTCCATCGCCCTCATCCAGGTAGCTACTTAGTTACTAATGTACAGTCATGTAAAAAGTTGACGGAACAAAATAAGAACATGCTTCGTACTAAGACATGTACCTTTAACCATGATCAGTTCCACAGACGGTTGTATTAACACAAAAATGTATTTCACGAGAATGGTTACTAAACAATAATGGTCTTGGTATTGCGCTCTAATAGCAAACTCAGGAACAATGATTTCCAAGGACTTGAGGATTGTTTCTACTGGAAAAACAACAAACTAAAAACCCAATTTATGTGTCTGAATTTGTGGTCGTGGTAGCTTAATGATATTAGACATGGGCCAGTCTGCAGGTTCAAATCCCGTCCACAACCAAAACTCAACTGGTTGTGCTCACCTCAAGTATTCAACAATGTATGGAAATTGTTGTGGGAAGGCACAAATAAAATAAAGTGACATGCTAATTCGGAAGTTGACAGGATCGGTTGATTCTTTGTTATTAGCGTAAAACCAACACCAACACTACAGATCCTTACAAGTATGTGACGCCTCGTTTGCACACGCACAGTAATGACTTCCCCTCCACACATCTTGCAGTCGCATACTGTATACTCTGTTCCACGTGCACTGTACAGTACAAGTTTTATGGATTATGGCCATGTGATGACCTGAGCTGAATACATTGTTGGCGTTATGCAGGTTGCGTCAGCTGTTTCCATCACCTGCATGAAGGCATTCAAAGTAAATGTTTTCAGGATGGCTAGTACAATTCAAATTGCCTTTTGAAATACATTGCTTTTGAGCACCATACTGTGAATGTGAAACACAGTTTATTCCCGCAAGCAAGAAAGAAGACTGGGTGTGGTTTATAGGGCTGTCAACCAAGTGCAGCCAATAGTAGACTGCCAAATTGCGCAGCCAAACTGCATACCAGCTGGTCGGCATAACACTCGAGTGGTATTTTTCTATGGCAAAATGGCAACATTGACAGTAAGGAGCCCAACTCATCTTTCCTGCTCCTGATGACGTACTGCTTACCTTTCTCGCAGGCGAGGTGGGCCAGCACTGCAATGGTCTGGATGGTCTTGCCCAGCCCCATCTCGTCGGCCAGGATGCCGTTGAGCTTGCGATCGTGCATCGTCACCAGCCAGTCCAGCCCGATGTGTTGGTACTCTCTCAACGGGTGTTTCAGCAGAAACGGAACCTTGGTTACCACCTAGACACAATTTATATCTATTAAGAGATTGAAAATCTGTTTGAATTAATTATCTGCCATTTAATCAAGACTTACCTCAAGACAAGTTAACCAATAAAAAATTTTCTATAAATTAAATTTAAATTGATTTAAATCATCTCTTTTTTTTATTCAGGTAAATTAAGAATAATCTAATATTTTTTTTTTAATAGAACTATAAAACAACTGCTGATACATGGTATTAACTTATACCATAAAGCTTTGGCCTATTACACGTTTTTACAAAAGATTTAGTTTACAAAGAATAGATTGATTAAAAGAAAAATTAACTTATACAGTAGTTACTTAATTTTCCAACCAAGTTTGAACATCATTACAATTTTTCATAGCTATATATACTATCTGTACTATGGATTTAAGTTAATTGTGCGGTTTAAGTATTTTTTATTAGACAATGCTATTAAATATTGAGATTTGATTTTCATTCAAATAACAGTTACGATAAGTTTAACCCTCCAACTGGTAAAGATCGCGATCGCGATCCAATTACGCAACGCGTATACTGGTAAGGTCGCGATCGCGACCCATTTACATGGGTTTAGTAAAATGTATTTATCTCTGTTATTTTTCAGTAAATATACGTGTATTTTATATAGTATTAAAGAGGAAAGAATACGCTATCTTGTCATCATAGTTCCAGTAATTTGCGTCGTGAAAATGCGATGTTGGCAAACCTGGTTTTCGGGGGTTTGTTTTTGTTTACGTTGAGTGTGTAGTCTGCTCTGTTTTGTGGTTACTGTCTAATTGTAATGTTTTGAAATACTTTTGTTTAGAAAATGTCTTAGTTTTGTGTATAACTTATAAAATATTTATAGATAGGCTAGTAGTTACATAGTTTTTATAGACTAAACACTTGATAGATCTCTTATGCAGTTCCAACAAATACTGAAGTGGTTTACCATATATGTTCCACACTATGTGGCATTTCTGCGGAAAAGTGTGTTGTGTTTTTCCACGGATTTTTCCCTGTAAATAATTTATTTCCAATAGCAACCCAAAGTTTTATATATCATTGAAAAATAAATAAAATTGTGCACATTTTGGCTATCTCAGAATGTGGTTAGAAGATATATTTTATGATGGTACCATACTGTAAAAAGAAGAAGAAGAAAAAAAAAGATCTATTGCAACTATATCCTTGGACTTCCTCTGGATATTTTCTGTAAGTATGTAATAAATAATGTTATTTTCTAAGAGAATATTTTATTCTGAACAATTTGATATATAACATGTATTTGCTGTGTAAAAATTTAAAGTTTGTATGAGCTTTTTCCTAAAAACTTACGCGACGGTCAAAATTACCTTACCATTATGGAAAATTTTAATGAGCGGTTGGAGGGTTAATGATGATGACTTAATTATAAACGAAAAATAAAGACGAGAAATATTTATAGTGATAATAACTTACGCTAGTTGAAGATAACGTGTTCCCTTTCGGCTGAATACTCTCTGCTATTGCTGCAACATCTTGTATTTCAGACTCTTTCTTGTCCACCTAACATGCAAAAACAAATTAAAAAACTGCAGAACATTTCAAAAATTCAACTTATTTATTTTCTTAACTGGCTAAACAAATTATAATTATAGAGTATAGGCATAAAAAGCAATGTATAATCTAATAAGAGTTTTAAGGGAAAATAAAAAACTTTCTTGCAACAGAGAAAAATAAAATTTGTCACCCATTTTTTCTTCTTCTTTACTTAAATCCCAACCAAATAAGGGAGCGTCTCAAAACTCCGAGATTTCATAATTCCGAGGTCTGTAAAAATCAACTAAATGTTTAAAATATCATAACTCCGAGGTTTCATAATTCCGAGGTCTCTAAAAGTCAACTAAGAATTAAAATGATCATAGTTCCAAGGTTTCAAAACTCCAAGGTTTTTATAAAATCAGTTAAGTATTAAAAACATCACAACTCCGAGGTTTCATAATTCCGAGGCCTGTAAAAATCTGCTAAATATAAAATTTATCATAACTCCGAGGTTTCATAATTCCGAGGTCTGTTTAGTTTAATATAATATTGCACTTTATCACAATTCCGAGGTTTCAAAACTCCGAGGTCTCTAAAAATCAACTAAATGTCTAGAATATCATAACTCCGAGATTTCACAATTCCGAGGTACAGTCTGCGCCACAAGTGAGCATGCCACGCCGGCTGCCGCGCTGTGGTCGTACGGCGCTGGAGCCTGCAGCTTCGTTGTTGTGCAAACATTTACTTATCAACTGTAGTATAAATTTAAAACCATAAAAATAAACCATTTTATCCTATACTTATATCAATAAATGCCTTATTATTAGTCTGCAAACTGTATTTGTTCAGCCATAGATGATGTTTATCCCTTTAGATTCGGCATTTTTGTACTAGGCGAAATCCTAAAACCTATAAAAACTTAAATGTAGCTAAAAAATCTAAACGAAAATTTATCATTTAGTTTAACACATAAATTTATTGGTTGGTAAAAAAACTGCGTATGTGGTTAAATAGTCAGTGTATTGTTTAAGGAGCAACACTCAAAAACGTTTTGAATATCAGCAAGTAATTTTACCCAAAACAAGACCTAGAACGTTTGATGGAAGTTCATACATTTAGTGGACATATACAAATTGGAATAAAAATAACTTATATATGATAGCTTATATATTATGTTAGTGAACGAGTCAGTATTGGGGGAGAGTGAATGTCACCGTATGGGTTTTATTTGGAATATATTTGGCATATACTTTTATAACTACCTATTAGAAATTGTTAGGATTGGCGTAGGTTTTGCTAACTTTTTGTAATTTTTTGGTACTTTATATTCAAAAACTTTGATAAAATATATCTTTTACAGTACTTTAAGTATTAATTGTAATGTACTGTTTAATTAGGTGTGGTTGTGTTTTGTTTTTGGTTCATAATAAATAAGAAACTAGTGGCTTAGGGGGATATAGCCCCTAACATATGGTTTTTGTGTAAGTGGATAATCACAGCTGATCATTAGTTTATTTTGCTTATTAATAAAAACACTGTAGTGACATTTCCATAAGAAAATCATTGGATCTTTAAAGTCCAGTGGGGCGTAGCCCACGTTATTTTTAACATTTCTGATATTTTTCCCACCGTCCAAGGCCCTCAAGCTATAAAATTAATCGTCATAACCTAACTTAACATCTTCCTAGCTCGAGATATTTCGTGGGGACCGATTCGCTTACGGAATTAAATATATAGATAACGTGAAGAATGAGAGAATGCAATTGTTGTGACTACCAAGGGCTATTGTGAGTTATCCAACGGCCGAATTTTAGTTGGTTTACCCAAGAGTAAATAAATTAGGCAAAACTGCCTTAAGGGGATTAACGTTCCCGTCGTTCACTGTTGTGATGTTTCTCCTTCATGTATTAGTAGACTGAGTGTGTTTAATTGCTTGCGTGCATATGAAGGAGCCAATCACCATTATTACAAAATGCAATGAAAAAGACGAGGGCATAATCTTATATAGCTAGGTTATGATGATTTTAAATGTCTCCATTCTATGAACTTAACAGAAGAAAGTACTAATGGAAGACGCTTTTAACCGTAATAGTTATTTGAAACAGTAGTTTCTACTATTATAGATTTATTTTTTACCTAAATGACAACAACTATAAAAATAAATAGGTACTGATTAAAACATAATTAGTCCTTAGCCTTTCATTGTCTCGTGTAACCATTTAGTTGTTGCACAGCTTTCGGATGCTCAGAAAGATATTCAAGTGGAAGCAACAAGCCGCGTTTACACCAGAGTTTCCAACAAATGTTACTTATATTTTTGTTAGCAACAGAAATTAATAACAAAAGTTATCAACAAACATTTTAGTAACATTTCGTTTTGAGACTTTTTCGTTTTTTTTCTACGTATTGTTTTCCCGCCCAAGTCGGCCCCGCCCACGTCACATTACTTGTAGGATGTCGAACGTGGGAGGAAGTGGTTCTAAGTGCAGTTGCCCGTGTTATATTGGCAAAACAGAGTAGATAGGTATAGTGACAGTGATATGCTATTAGGCACCTAGAAAAATATGACGTTAGTCGATCCTTTGTGTGGAAAGCTGCGATCTGACGGTAGTTTTAATAGTTATTTGTGTATTAAGGGAGTAAAGTGCATTTTACTTTTGTCTCCCTGATGTAAATTGTTGGAGCCCGACGCCGTAGGCGAGGCCGACAATTTTATCGAGGTTATATTACGGCCTCACGGGTAAGCAGACCGAGGCAGTTGGCCTACGATTGGCTATGGTCTTGAATAGCATACAGGCCCAAAGTTATCCAAGGGCCGAATTTTAGTTGGTTAACCCAAGAGTAAATACGCTACGCAAAACAGAAACTGCCTTAAGGGGATTAAGATACTCGTCGATCAGCCCGGTCTGGCTCGGTTCAGCACAAGTAGTTTATTAGTGAATTTCCTATGGAAAAGTGAACTATTAGCATGACCCGCTCGGTGAAACTTAAGCCCGGGACCACCGGAGAAGTTCCTAACGTGACCCCCTGAACACGTTTTGGGGGGTCGCATTTTTTGTCCGATTTACTTCAAATTTGGTAGGGGTGTTCCTTTCTATTAATCAGTTGGACAAGTTCGTTGGGAAAAACAATCGGAAAACTCTAACCCACTTTTTTTGGGATTATTCTTTCAAATTTCGCGTTTTTGGGCCCAAAAAAGGTCAGAATAGCCCCGTATGTAAGATTAATGCTTATATTAAGATGGGCATTAGTGAAGCGAAAGTTTTAAGCCCTCTCTCGTCATTTTAGCAGAAAATGTATATCGGCTAAACACAGTACGTTGTCTTATGGGGTTTTTACATTAGAAAAGCATGTTATTAATTTGTTGGTGTATTTGTATCATCCCCAGCAACCTTTCACCTACTTTCAAGCCTGAATGGACCTTCTCTTAACCTTATAATGTGCAAAATTGTATTCCTAGCATTGCAGGTAAATGAAACCAGGAGCATCAGAATAGCCAAAAATCAATGTTTTCAGATTTCAATAAAATTTGAATAAATGTATGTTTTTACACTGGCTTTGAGTTTTAAAAGTTTTGTATGTGGAAATTCACTTTCCTTACGTCAGCGTGCTGCGTGCGAACTCGTTTAATTTATAAGGTGCAATTCATGTTAATTTTCCATGAAAAAGTGAAGCCCCCAAGTCGGAGCTATCACCCGACCGTAGGCAGCACGTGAAGTGGCGGTCGCTTATTTGTCCCGTACTTAGAAGAGATAGTCATCGGTACATGCCACTACAATAGATTCCTACTCGCGCCATCTGCTTAATGGTAATAAATGCATTAAATACATCTTAATATATAAACTCCAAAATCTCACTCAGTCTTAACCTAATCATTAATTCTATTTTTTCCCGGCATGCTACATTGATTTTTTAAAGTCTAAAATAAAAAGCTAGAGTTTTTTCATACCGATTAAATGATAGGACTTTGCCCCACGGGACTTCTAAGTTACCATATTTACCTGGTTTATGTACCACGTCCAGTTACTTATTAGGTTTATGGACTTAGCTGAATGACCTCATCTGTAATGAATATATGACTCTAAATCTGGCTTTTGCTTTGAAGAACAGGTCACTAGCGGCAGAAACCATTAAAACAATATGCCATTTACTGCATAGGCGAGCGCAGAGTTTGGTCAGTGAGTGCCGCGGTCGCCGTCTAGTCGCCACCCCGACAGATCGCCACCTCGGCATTTTGGTCATAGGCGACAGATCGCCACCTCGTAAAATTTAAAATGTCTTACTTATAGAAATATCATTGCCGTCTAGTCGCCGCCCCGACAGATCGCCACCTTTTTTCTCGGAGGTGGCGATCTGTAGGGTACGCTCCCGACAGATCGCCACCTTGCAGGGCCGCGACAAGTCGCCACCCCGACAGATCGCCACCCCGACAGATCGCCACCTCCTTCATAGAAACAGTAGACGGGGACAATACACGTCTGTCTATCCACCACTGTTATCAGTTGAAAATGTTATGATTTATAAACATTTATTTGAATCCCTAGGCTGCCAAATAAATATTATTACATAATTGATTTTTGGGGGCTACTTGAAAAAACCTTGAACGAACATAAATTCGCTCACAGAACAACTCTTTTTTTCACACAGAACTGAATTTTTACACTTAGCGTCTTGAGACCTTGTAATTTCCTTGTCAACAAAGTTTTCTTCCCTATTTCCCTGCCTTATAACAACTGAACTCTAAAGAGTGTATATATTGTCTGGAAAGACGAACGACAAAATTATCCTTAATTAAATTATATCCTTAATCCTTAATTATATCCTTATTATTATTATATCCTTAATTATCCTTAATTTAATTATCCTATTATTAAAAAATTAACTACCAAAATATAAGAACAACAAAATAAACTACCAACGAGTTTCGTGGCAGTTGTTGCACGCTTAAACAGTTTGAACACCAAACAAATATTATAACATAACGTGCGCAGGGATAAAGTATAGTTTGATTTACAAATAAAGTAATATTAAACAAATAATTGAGTCTCTGTTGTGTAGTCTGGGATTTTAAATATTTACATTGAATCATATTTCGCGGCACGTGCATTAGTTGGGCATAAGCCGTTTATTATTTTCCTCTTACACTTCCTCCTAAATATCAATTGTACAAAAGGTGCGAAAGGATTATTCAACTATAGTTAAAATTCTAGCTTTAGTGAACTCTCAAAAAAGTATTTTTGGTTACCTTAGAATATGGATTAAGTGATATCTTTGATGTTGTTTGGGAAAGGAATATTGTTCAACTAAAGCCTAACACTAAAGTACATTTATAAACTATATTTTTCATTGTTTAATAAGTTGTTCTGAATGTTGTACATACAAATGTAATGCCCGAATACTTTTCACTCGATCGATACTATATTACTTATTTAAAAAAAGTAAAAGTACAATTGAACTGTACTTAACATTTATAAAATAAAAAATAAAAACGTGAAGAAATGCTTCAAACTCATGAAGAAAATCATGAAAGCAGTACTTTATAAAAGTGATACTGTAGTTATAATACGACATAGGTATTCCAAACAAAATAATCAAATGCAGGTTAGTAATCGCATTCTTCATCCAAATGAAGAGGGTTTGTTAAACAAAAATAATTCTTTCAGTCAATCTACTATTTTAGAAAATTGTGCATACTCAAATATTGTAGCAAACAAAGAGTAATTGTAAAATATGTCTATGTTATAATTACATTTAATTTATTAAAATCACATGGCTTGTAAGCTGAAAATCAAAATAAACTAAATTAATTAGGTAATCAAGAAAATTAAGAACAACGCTTAATTTTGTAGATAACCAATTACATTTTTCCGGGCACCTAGCGTGGAATATGAATCTTATGTAAGCGTGCAAGACTAGAATTATGTTCCACCAAAATTTGTTTTGCTCAAATATATATCATATATATTTTTACAGCGTTAAAAATAAAATATGACTAAGCATTTATATGGGTCAGGTAGTTGAATATAAAACTTGAATTACAAACTCTTAGGAATATCATAATTACGCCATGTTTGGACTCTATATTCATGGAATAATGAGGAAAATGTGAATAATACAATACGAATAAAATAAAGTCAGTTGTTTTAAAGTTGCAGTTTTACTGACAAGGCCTAGTATGTGACTCATCGAGGAACAATTAGCAGCAGGTAGGCCGGAAATGTGTGAGGGTGATTGCGCGGGAGTTCTTCAACCCGGCACCAACCTTTATATGTTATAAAAAAACACGTCGACCCGGCACTGTTCCTTTCACCGTCCGCCATGACAGTATGACAACTCGGCACCAGACACCCCTCTTACCCATTCCACCTACACTACTCCCTCCCAACCCCTCCTTTCTCTTTTATCGTAATCACCTCCCTTTCCGTAAGGTGCCGTAGGTTCGCGCTGTCCATGTCCTCCCGATACCTCCCTTAAAATAATTGGGCACCGAGCTTTACTAAACGAAGGTGTGAGATGGCTTTAAAATGAATGGGGGCGAGCTTTGTAAAATGAACATATGTGAAAATGGCAGGAGCTTTGTAAAATGAAGGCAACTTCTCTAGCTGCAGATTTTAATAAATTAGGGGACGAGCTTCATTAGACGATGGAATAGACAATAATGAAAGTTGTGGCCGTTTTTTACCACGAGAATAAATTCTTAAACATTTATTTTAGAAATAGGTTTGCTAAGATATCTATTTTTTTATTCCTCGATGTTCTGAATAGACATGATGTATTTCTTGTCCGTTACCATCCTAGGCGGTGACAGACTTTTCAACCCAGTTTGATATCCGGATGAACTGGGAATCGGAGGAAATGGGAGGTAACCGTGCTGTCTCGTTATTCAGAACACACATTGTACAACATTGTGATAGAACAAATATTCTAACAGCCCCATATATGAAAAAAATAATAGAACACATTTACAAGATTGAATTTTTGTCGATCAGTTATCTTAAACGTCCCTGTGCAGATTCAATGTTATGAAGATTTGCATAAATTTCTAGAACGTATGACAGTGAGATAACCTTTGGATATATAATATAAATTTAAGTTTAAAAGGAAATCAAGATTACAGGTTTCGTATTACATTAAAAGTAGTATTGGGCTCTTGTATGTACTGTAAATGAGTGGCAGGAGTGGTAATAACTGTAAACATTGATATTCCGTTTTTAATGTGAAGACTATGAAAACAGTAATTTAATTTAAAATTGTTAATATGTGGGTTTGTTTGAAAATCAAGTTTTAATTATTCTTGATTGTTTCAAACTAGCTCCAAAAATGCCTAAACAGTTTTTAGACGCCATATGAGTTGTGAATAAATCGCGCGATTTTACGTGAGGTCGGGCTCTAATGGCTTGATTTTAGAAGATAAATATTTTGTTTTATAATGAATTAATTTTTATGTGCCCTTTTTAATAGTATGGCGAATGTTAAGAGTTGTTCATGTATAATGTTGTAGCAGATAAGAGGTATTTGATGAATTACACAAACTTGATGCAGTAAAATTAGTGTAACTCTTATTTATTATCCAACGGCAGAGCCAATGTACATAAAAAACATAATGTACATAAATGTACATAAAAAAGTACGGCTGTTGTTTCTTGTTAGGTGGGACAGCTTTCAGATCGCACTATTACAATGAATACACATGTGTTAATCTATTATACTTTAAAATCTTATACAAATTCCCCTTTCCCCACATTCGAATGTAAAATGGACGTATCGCAACGATTTTACATGTAACAGAATAATGTATGTAATCATATTCCCCGAGTATGGGGGAAGTTAACTCTTCCGTGAAACACGGCCGCCTTTAAGCTGCACTGTCATTAAAGAATGCGGTTCAGGAATTATGAGCATCCCCTGAAAAGGGCCCAAGCGCTCTACAGCGCTCTATAGCCCACTCCGAGGTGGCGATCTGTCGGGTACGCTACCGTCGATCGCCACATCGCACGGCTGCGACAAATAGCCACCCCGACAGATCGCCACCTCCCTTACAAAGGTGGCGATTTGTCGTGAACGATACAAGACAGATCGTCACCTCCAAACTAATTTGAAAAGGTGGCGATCTGTCGGGGTGGCGATCTGACGGGGTGGCGACTAGACGCGGTCCCGAGTGCCGGAACCGAAAAATGTGAGTAAACATTCTTAACGGCATGTTCAGTTTGGAATATTTAATACAACATCACTATAATCAAAAATGAAATACAGTAACATAATTCAGACACATCTGAACTAGTTTAGCTTTTGTATTTCACTCACTATCGATCTGGCTTTGAAAGTTCTACTAATATATAAATAAAGTTAAGAATTATTTGATATTGTAGTAGGATAAAATAAATTAAAACCAATATAATGTTTAACTAACTAAACATATTTTATTAGGAAAAAACAATCATTCTTTATCTAAAGGGTCCCATAACCCAATCACATGTCATTGAACAAAATAACCGTGATTGACTTTTGTCTTGAACCTAAATTTGTTTTTCTACAATACCAGTTTTTTTTTTATTGGTAAATAACAATCCTTGAAATATTTTACGCCACAATTACAGGCATTCTATGGTGTCCCTGAAATTCATAATTTGTTACAATGTATCAAATGTATGTCATGTATGTATGTCATGGCATAGGCCTAATCAATACCTTTTAAGGGATTACAAACTTCCAATGTTAGTTTATGGGTGCTTTCATTTGGGTTAATTTAATACAGCTTAAGTCTATAGGCATATTTTTCTTAAGTAGAAACTTAGAGCAGGGTTTAAGCTTTCAATACCTAAACATTATAGCACAGATAAAGTCTGCGATTACAGTTAGGCTACAGTACTGCAATATGAGAAAATGCATGAATACAACAATAGCGTTGCATGTAGTTTTGAGATTCCAATGTTTTAAATTTAGAATACTCGAGTAATGTTAAGTTGTTATTAACTTCAGGGGGTTTGGTATCTTATATTCATTTATTGAATAGGTATAAATAAGCCTTTATCATTTATCATTCTTGTTCATGTTATTATTGTTTCCAACTTTAAACAACATGGCAAACCGTAATTGAGGTAAGGGCTTAACACGTGATTCATTTTGGAGAATGCCCAACATAAGAAATAACACCAGTTTCTCCGCTGCTAATGTCAGACCAAAGGCCTACTTCTAATAAATTTAAAGAATCACTGTAATAAAAAGAGCCCACTCAATTACCACTCTTTTAAAATAAAAAATTTGTTAATTTTAGGGAATTAATAAGAAGAGTTAGGGGAATAATAATAAGTAATTTTTGGGCAAAAACTGCCCTAAACTAACAGTTTCACATCACACTGAATATAATAACAATAATGAAACGTCTCTTTTAGGCATTTCTATCAGATTTGCTAAGTAATATTTTTCCCAAAATAGCTACTGTTTATATTGTGTTTACGTTAATCTAACAATTAGATTAATAAAAACAGCTGATTTCTAATGCACACACGTCAGAAACTAATAACAGTGCGGCAAAAATCACCAGATTTTTTACGGCACTAGGGTAGAAAAGTGCCACGGTGGTTACGTCTCGAAATCACCAAGCCTGAAAATGGTACAAAACACATGTGTATTTCCGATAGCATATTTTAGAGGATAACACTGTACTACCTTTTGGTATTTTTAGTTTTTTTGAACAGTTACAGTTTTGTGGGTATTACGATTTTTAAGCAAGCAATTGCTGCCATTTTGAAATGGTACAAAGTAGAAAATTGATACTCAACATTTAAATAGTCGTCATATATGCACAACGTTTGAAGTTGACACCTTAAGAGATTATCAACATATCATTCATTATGTAAAAAAACGTATGCAGACAGACAGACGGAAAACTAAGGGTTTTGGTTTTAGGACCCATGTTTACAAGATTCTTTTCTTGACCCAATAAAACCAAAATTCGAATAAAATATTATTATTTGTGAAATGTATTGACCTGAATAGAATATTGTTGAGATACCTATACATCATAACAACATAAAACCACATTCCAAGTTTATCAAAATAGAGGGTGTACCTTAGTAATCCAATAACATTGAGGAATCATCCAACAGACTGTCATTTTGTTATGTAAATCTAGAACATATCTAATCAAATTAAACTCTTTATTAAAACTTATAAGATTCAGAGATATAACAGTCCTCCCTCTTTATTTCACTGAAGTCTATTAAAATTTATCAGTATTCACAGCCTAGTTTTGCTGGTTTCCTTTTTCTGGCCGACCTTCTTACAGGCAGCGATTCTGGTAGTTCAGGCGGAGTTGGTGGATTCTGGTAGATCAGCGATTCTGGTATGAGTTTTAAACACATGATTACAACTTATAGTATTCAAGGGTATAAACAATAATACCCTTGTTGCAGGAAACCTGAGAAACATGATGTATTTCAAACCAAACCAGGTGTATAGCAGCGGGCAGGCTCGTCGCGACGCGACGGCGACGACGTGGAGCGGGTCCCGAGCGCTGTGATGAGACAAATAAATCTTCCACTTCAACCTAAATTATATCGTGAACCGTTAATCGTATTTTCCCCCAAAATCCTACGGTGACGTATGAAATCTTTATCTAAAATTTTGTCAGTGATAAAAAGTTCTTAGCCTAAATATACAAAACATCCTCGCTTACTAACTTTGTTATGTCACGGTCACGGATTTCAATAATTGGTTTTACTTTTGTTAATTATCATAACTAAAAAAATATATATTTTTGATGTTTAGATTAACTATCAGTTCGGAGCACTGACCATGATTCACTGTGCAAACTTTCATCATTTCAAGTAAATTATAAGTGGGTATAATCACAGTAGAATTGAAAATAGAGCATACAATTTTCATATTTTAATTTTAAATACGTAGATTGGTGAATTGACAATCTATTGGTTTTGTGCTTAACGGTTTTAGGCCGTTAAAGATTAATGTACAATTATATTGACACGCATATAATGTTTTACATTTCACAGCTAGTAAACAAAATGGAAAGGATTGTTGAATTGTTTGCGATCTGACATGTACTACGGGCCCGCGCGGCGTCGGCAAGCTGTTGGCGCGGACTGTACCTCGGAATTGTGAAACCTCGGAATTATGATATTCTCAATATTTAGTTGATATTAAGAGACCTCGGAATTATGAAACCTCGGAACTGTGATAAACTACATTTTTATATTTAAATAAACGGAACTTGGAGTTATGAAACCTCGGAACTATGATCATTTTAATTCTTAGTTGACTTTTAGAGACCTCGGAACTATGAGACCTCGGAATTATGATAAACTGCATTTTTATATTTAAATAAATGGAACTTGGAGTTTTGAAACCTCGGAACTATGATAATTTTAATTCTTAGTTGTTTTTTTTAAGACCTCGGAATTATGAAACCTCGGAGTTATGATATTTTAAACATTTAGTTGATTTTTACAGACCTCGGAATTATGAAATCTCGGAGTTTTGAAACCCACCCCCAAATAACTCATTGCATCTCCTCTTTCATCCCCATTTTGCCATCTAACGCACACTAATACACATTTGAAGTGTTTTACATCAAGAAGGATGTTTTTATTGAGGCGAAAACTAGGGGTATGCAAGTAATGATTTTTTTTTATTCGAGTTGAGTAGTACCAATTATTTTCGAGTTTCGAGTATTTGCCATCAGTTGGTAGTTTATAATAGTGTAATGGGATTTGGATACGACCCTAGATTCGATAATCTAAACATGGTTTCTAACTAATACATGAGTAAAAATACAAAGTTTTGGCCAGTACAATCAAACTGGATTATGTATTGACAAACAGAACACAGTCTGACATTTGTTTCTGTCCGATAAATAAAACACAGTCCGGATAAATAAAACACAGTCCGGTTGTCATTTGGCCAATATCACCTGATCCAGACATCGCTTATAATCAATATTAAATGAAAAAATCGTTAGTTACGGCCAAAATTATGCGGTCCGATCATCATTTTTTCGGCCGATTTTACGTGTTAGCGATCGTCCAAAAATCGGCAGGAAATACTCGCTCGAACTTTCAAATATTTTTCAAAACTTCCCGAGTCGAGTTCAAGTATTAAAATATTCGGCCGAAAACCAGTTTCAAGTACTCGCACACCCCTAGAGAAAACACAGGATATTAGGGGTAAATAGATTAACCTGTCTGGATGAGATGTTTCATCAAGTTACCTGTTGAGAGGAGTTGCCATCCTGTGAAGACGTAGGCACCTCTTGCGTCAACAGCTGTGAGAGGTCCTCAGCCGACGTTTCCTCTTCCACCTCCATCGCCTCCTCCTCACTCGAGCTCCCACTGTCTCCTTGTTCTTCTTCCTCCTCCTCCTCTTCCTCTTCTTCTTCACTCTCAGACTCCTGCGACTCCGTTTCCATCGGTGTGCCATTAGTCTGAGCTGCTCCGTATTTGGCTTTTAGTTCTTCAATGCTCATCTCTCCTTCAGTCTACAAATATTGGACTATAAATATACGGATGAAACGAATTATGAAAAAAATTGAGCACACAACAAATAATCTGAAACTATACTGTATTCTATGTTCACCGCCCCAAGGCAGAATGTTTTTATTCTTTCTGCAAGGGAATATGTAAAATCCCAAAACTTTCTGCAAGCCTAACGTGATTTGTCATGCGTTACCACTAGGGGTGTGCGAGTAGTGATTTTTTTAATCGAGTCGAGTCGAGTAGTGTCAATTATTTTCGAGTTTCGAGTGAGTATTTGCCATCAATTGGTAGTTTAAAATAGTGTAATGGGATTTGGATACCACCCTAGATTTGATAATCTAAACATGGTTTCTAACTAATACTTGAGTAGCAATACAAAGTTTTGGCCAATACAATCAAACTGGATTACGTTTTGACAAACAAAACAAGGTTTGATATTCGTTTCCGGCCGATAAAACAGGGCCCTGTTGTAATTTGGCCAATTTCACCTGGTCCAGACATCGCTTGTATTCAATATTAAATGACGAAATCCTTAGTCACGGCCGAAATTGCACGATCCGATCGTCATTTTCGGCCGATTTTACGTGATGCGATCGCCTTTTGCGGCCATTACTACGCGTTTTGGCCAGTCGCAATCGTTCGCGATCGTCATTTTCGGCCTATTTTACGTGATGCGATCGCCTTTAGCGGCCATTACTACGCCTTTTGGCCGGTCACAATCGTTCGCAGTCATTTTCGGCCGATTTTACGTGATATGATTGCCTTTTGCGGCCATTACTACACATTTTGGCCGGTCGCAATCGTTCGCGATCGTCATTTTCGGCCTATATTACGAGATGCGATCGCCTTTGCAGCCGTTACTAGGCGTTTTGGTCGGTCACAGACGTTCGCGGTCGGCATTTTCAGCCGATTTTACGTGATGCGATTCCCTTTTGCGGCCGAAATTGCATGGTCCGATCGTCATTTTTGGCCGATTTGACGTGATACGATCGCCTTTTATGGCCGTTACTACGCGTTTTGGCATGTCGCAATGGTTCGCAGTCGTCATTTTCGACCTATTTTACGTGATGCGATCGCCTTTTGGCCGCTCGCAATCGTTAGCGATCGTCCGGAAATCGCCAGGAATATTCGCTTGAACTTTCAAGTAGTTTTCAAAACTTTGAGTCGAGTTCGAGTGTTAAAATACTCGGCCGAAAACTCGGAAGTTTCGAGTACTCGCACACCCCTAGTTACCACTGATATGTTTATCAGGAGATGAAAACCACTGGAATCGTATAAAACCACTTGGTAAAAAGTAGAAACTAAGAAAATTAATTCAATATTAAATCAAATTAACTTAAAAATTTGATTATTTGTTTCAATGTTACCATTTCAGACATTAATTTAGTTTACTTTTTTAAACTGGCTCGAAATGGTTATGGTCCTGAGAGCCATATTTTTGACAAAGGACCCTGCATGAGAAACCATTTCCCGATACTAAAATTTTGATTTAACATACCTTCATTAGTTTTTATAAGCTAAGTTTGCTTAAACACTTTTAAATCATGGACTAATACGTTTCTGCATTCTGATATCTGAGAACTGATAAGTGGAAACCTGATCAAACTGGCTGGAAGGTCAGGGCTTGGTATCTGGTCAAGGACACGGGTTGTATGCAGCTGATATTGACAGGTAGACCTTGGGGACTGTTATTGTTTACATTTGGAGAACTCCAATCATTATTTTGAATTTTGCTGTTTAACTGTATCCACTCAAAACTAAAGTTCAAGAAAAATTATCTACAGTGATTATTATTTTTACTTTATTTAAGAAGATTTAAGTTGAAATTTTAAGAAGACTTTTTTAAATAGAATTAATGCAATTTTAATTGCCTGTTTGTTTATTTTGTAAATAGAGAATAAAATATAATAAATATTTAATATAAATATATCTACTTTTTCTATGGATACATCTACAAATGATCTAAGTACTGGCACCAATAAGTATCTGTTTAAAGGCTGGAAAATTGAGGAAACTCTGAGAAAAAAGGGTATACATCGAGGCAAGATAACTGACATTAAAGTGACATCCCCGGGCGGTAAAATATTGAGATCTAAAAAAGAACTTGAAGAGTACATCAAAGTTAAAAAATTAAATATAAAAATAGATGACTTTAATCTGACATCAAGGAAAAATTCTAGCTCAAAGGAATCTTTTTCTAATGAAAACCCTGCAATGCTCAACATGAGTACAAATGTAAAAACAGCAGACCATTCCTTGAATCCATCGCTGCAAATGGCAAATGTAGTTGTAAATAAAGCATCTGTGGTAACACAGACTAAAAGTCTAACTCAAGATGGATTCGTACAAAATTGTCCATACAACAAAGCCCCGGATTCTCCTCTACAGACCAAAGCCCAAAATGCAAGCATTGGAACCCAGACTGACAATAAAGCTGCAAATATGCTACTGATTTCTGACGAACTTTTAAATAACAAATGGCTTATCGATCTGACATTACAAACTTATTTTCAAATCCTGAATGACAGGTTTTTAGATAAAAAACAGAGCATTGTAATGAATCCTCTCATAGTACACGCATTAAAAAACACTGATGACTTTAATTTTTTACTAGATCCGTTAAAAGTTAAGGAGATGAACTACATAATATTACCAATAAATGACTCAGAAGACCTATTTAAATCCGATAGCGGCTCACACTGGAGTACCCTAACATATATCAAATCTGAAAACAAATATCTATATTTTGACTCTTCTGGTACATACAACAAAGATTCTGCTCTCAAGGTTGCTAACAAACTATCTAATTACCTGCATAAGAAACCAGTAAATTTTCTGGCACTCAGTGGACCACAACAAGAAAATAGCAGTGACTGTGGTGTTTTCATGTGCTGGGTAGTGGAATCTATGGTGAATGACATTGTTAACACGTCTTCAATCAATATAGAGTTTATTGATAAAGCCCAGTTGACACTCCCGGATGTTATGAGGCAACGTTCTCTTCTTGCTTATGTTATTTTTAATCGGGACAAAATTACTGATGAAGACATAACTACACTAATGCTTGAAAAACATAGAAAAATTATAAACACAGGGGAGACAAATTTTCTTCACACGTCTAACAGTAACTTAAATAACACAAGGTCTAATAATTCACAAATGGATCACCCTAAAGTAAAAATTCAGAACAGAAGTGGCTGGAACTTATCACAATCTAAATCAAAGGGTAAAAGGAAATTATTAACCTCAAATGTTAGTCCCGGCTTTGTACTGAGTAATAGATTTGAAGTGCTGGATCAGATTAATGACAACCTACCTTTGGACGAACATGAATTCCAGAGTAGTAAAACAACAAAATATACAAACAGAACCAAATCTCAGAAAATACCTTATGTAACTAAGTTTGCAAAAACTAAGGTTACAATGCACCGACAGCCAAGGGAAAAATGTTGCATGGAAGGTTGAGGAACTGAGTGAAGGGAGAGTGAACGCATTTGGGTATGTAAGACCTAACACTACCTTAATACAAGTTATTGACTCTGCTAACATAGACAAAGAAAATAGCCCATTATTACTCCTTGGCGGTACAAATGATAGCTTGGATGGAGACTTCCAAGACATCTATACAAATCTAGAAAGTAAACTCAAAATGCTCACTAAAACCAGACCCGTGTTTATATGTACAATTCCCACAAGACACGACAAGAACCTGCACGCCATAGAAAATAGAGAAATAAAAATGGTCAATAGCTATATTAGGGAGTTAGCATTAAGAGTTGACAGAGTAGTCCTAATCAATCTCCAACATCTGAAGAGGCGCCATTACACTGCCCATGGCTTGCACCTCAACATCGAAGGCACTACTAAACTGGCTCGGATATTTTTGAAAGCCCTTACTTGGTGGAAGGCTCAAGACTTGGAACAACAGTGTAAGTTAGTTCAGCCTTCAATCACAGTGGTTGAAACAAATATGAAAGATGTTGTCAGTAAATATAAAAACCACAAAAAAACAGCTTTTGCGCACTGCATATCAGGGGATTTTGGGGCAGATCGGCAAATGTCTGCTGGTGTGGCGGTCATTTTTAGGCAACAGTTTGGTAAGCCAATTACATCCGACTGTGTAACTAACCACCTCGCCTATCAACAAGTCCCTGAAGGAGCTGGAGTGTATGCACTTATCACCAAGGACAAGTACAACAACAAACCCACGATGCCTGACTACGACGCTGCATTTGAAGATTTTATTAACGATTTCAAAAGAAGAGGATTAACAAAGTTGATTTGCTCAGCTATGGGGTGTGTGCGTGACAAAGTATCCATAGAGCACTTTGCCTCCAAAATAATTAAGTTTTATCACCTCACTGGGGCTTCTGTGGACATTATATCCTACAATCAGTGGTCTTCTCGTACGCTGTGGAATGGTCTCACATACAATGAGTTTAATACCAATCTAAAGCTCATTATTTTATCTAAACTTCTGCAAAACACTTCAACACCTAATGTCCTGCGTCCGGATCCACCTGCGACCAGCCCTATATCGCCACCTACGCCCAAAACTACAGCTCTAGAGGTGCAGGAAGCCAGTAATCAACCTTCAAATGACCAACCTGACAAAGACAAACCAGAAGCAGTGTCAAGTGACTGTGAAAAAAAATATGGGCAATATAGTGCTGGTGATATGTGCTCTCCTACTATAGATTTAAACTAAGTTATTACGACAATGAAAATAGTTCAGCATGTAAAAGTAGTTATGTCGATATTAATATCAGAAAAGACCAAGTTTTTGGTAACCAAGTATATTTGGTTACAAATGATCATACAAAAAAATCTACTAAAGATAACGTTCAAAGTGTTAACCATCAAACAACTGATACAAATCGTAAATCAAATTATAGTAACTTACAAAACAACATTCAATCTCAACCTCTGAAAATACTGCATCAGAACGTGCAACACCTCTCATCTCGTCTAAATATATTAAAGATTAATTTGGAAGAATTACAGCCAGATATAGTAGCTATATCTGAACACAAAATGACTGAAGCTGAAATTATGTCTTTTAATATTGTAAATTATAAAAAATGCTCTTTCTTCTCAAGAAAATTTTCTATGGGAGGAGGAGTTTTGATATTGGTGAGAACAAATATCAAAAGTAAAAATATAAAAATAAGGGCGGTCCAAGATCTTATAGTGGAAAAAGAGTTTGAGTGTTGTTTATCTTTGATTACAGAGAATAAATTTTCTTTTCTCTTAGTCTGTATGTATAGATCTCCAATACATTGCCTAACTGAAACCTTTTTAGACAAACTTGATTTGATGTGTAGTATATTAAGTAATAAATTCAAAAACATTGTTATTACTGGAGATTTTAATATCAATGTTCTAGTTAAAGATAGAACGTATAATGCTTTTAAAAATGTTATAAGGTCTTATAATTTGGAATATAAAGTAGACTTCCCCACTAGAGTAACATCAGAATCAGAAACCGCTATCGACAATTTTATTACCAATATCAAATGTAAAAAAGTAAACATATCTGGTGTTATAACATGTATTTCTGACCATGATGGACAGTTATTTGAAATTTGTGGTATAAAAAATAAGGTTAACTATGTAAATAAAGTTTTTAGGAGGAGTTTTTCAGAGACTAATATAAGTTTATTTTTAACACTCTTGGCTAAAGAGGATTGGTCAGAAGTCTACCAAGCCACTGTAGAAACTAAGTATGATGCCTTCTTTTCTGTTTTTGTACATGCCTTCGAAACTAGTTTTCCTAAACTGCCCCAAATGGAGAAAAGTATTAGTTTTAATTCATGGGTCTCCTATGATATAAAAATGAAAAAAGAAAATTTATCAAATTTGGAAAAACGATATAGGGCACTTAAAACTGAATCTCTAAAACATACAATTAAACAGTTAAAACGTGAATTGAAACTTCAAGTAGTAAATGAGAAAAAACAATACTTTAACAAAAAAATCACGGAATCTACAAATAAATCGAAATCGACATGGAAAATCATTAGCTCCGAGGTGAACAATAAAACAACGCCTAATAACAACTTAAAGATACTTTTGAATGGGAAATTAGAATCAAACCCTAGTTGTGTTGGTAATACTTTTAATGATTATTTTATCAATGTGGTTGATGACCTTATTCTTCCAAACATTAACAAAAATACAATATTTCAATCTAATTTTGAAAAACTACCTCAACCGAAAAGTAGCTTTAAATTCAAAGAAGTTGATGATAGGGAAATTGAAAGGATAATTAAGTCTTTTGAAAACAAATTTTCAGCAGGAGTGGATGACATTCCAATCACCATTGTTAAATATGCTTTTCCATTTATTTCAAGACCGTTAACCCATATTATAAATTCTTCTTTAATTTGCGGTTTTTTCCCTTGTAGATTAAAACTTGCTAAAATAATACCTGTTTATAAAAATGGGGATGCATGTGATCCCTCTAGTTATAGACCAATATCATTACTGCCTGTATTTTCAAAAATTTTAGAAAAAGTTGTTTATAACCAGCTTCTGAATTTCCTGGAGTCAAATCAATTGTTGGATCAAGAACAACATGGTTTTCGACCAGGAAAATCTACAATAACTGCAAGTATAGATTTTATTGAATCAATTATTAACTCAATCGACAGAAATGAAAAAGTAATTGGAATTTTCCTTGACTTTTCAAAAGCATTTGATACTGTGTCACATGAGAAATTGCTTGACGTTCTTCATGGTTTAAACATAAATAATAAAGAGTTTAAATGGTTCAGTTCATATTTAAAAGACCGACAACAATGTGTCCAAATTCAACATAATCTTAGCTATCCAAATTGTAAATACACATACACTCAAAATGTTTGCTCCAATTACAAAACAGTTAGAAATGGTGTCCCCCAGGGATCTATTTTGGGCCCCCTGTTATTTCTTTGCTACATGAGGGGGTTCCCAAAGGCTATCGATGGAGGAGGCTCGATGTATCTCTATGCTGATGACACTAATATCACAGTTACAGGTAATTCGCAAGAAGAAGTTGAACTAAAATCTTTTTTAAATCTTCTGTCAGTTAAGGACTTCTCAATTAGTAAAAATATCCTAATAAATTCTAATAAATCAAACTTTTTATCATTTTCCACAAAACAAACAAGATTAAAATTACAACCAAACGTTTACATTGATGGTTCACACTTGAACCAAGTACAGCACACCAAATTTCTTGGATTGATATTGGACCAACACTTGAACTGGGATAAGCATATTCAACATGTAGTAGGTAAAATGGCAACTGGTCTGTACGCCTTGCGACAAATGTCAAGGGTGTGCAATATTCAGACCTTAAAAACCATTTATTTTGCTTTGATAAATTCACACATGTCTTATGGTATAGCTATATATGGCGGAACCACTAAAAAAAACTTAGACAAGATTCTTCGTCAACAAAAAAAAGCACTCCGAATTATATTTAACATTAAAAATCGACAATCAGTAAAGCCATATTTTTCTAAATTAGGTGTTATGACTGTCTATGACCTGTACATATTTGAAACAATATTACATGTGAAAAAATTAAACCTTCAAACCAATGATACAAATTTTCACAATTATAATTTAAGAAATAACAGGCAGGTAGAAAAACATAAATTAAAGTTTTTTGAGAGGAAAACTAGTTTTATTGGCACTAAGTTTTTATTTAGTTTGCCTAAAAATATAAAAAATGAAAATAACTTAAATGTTTTTAAAAAAACTCTGAAGGAATATCTGCTCACTGTATCCCTTTATTCTCTTGAGGAATTTTGGGATCTAAGAAATGCAAAATAAATTATGTTTATAAACTTTGACTAAAAGTTATTTAACATTAATTGTTACATCCTTATGAAAGTAAAATTATTTAGTGATAAGGCCCTTATGTATATATATTCTTGACACTATTCAATGTATTGTAAATACTGTTCGATGAATAAAGATGATTTGAATTTGAATTTGAATTTGGATATTTCCGCTCGTGGTAGACTTATATTTATTTTAAAGGCTGTCCCACACTTCTTGCGAATCCACCTTAACTTTCGACCAACCGAATGTTTGGAGTATTCGCGAGAAGTGTTGCCACTGTGGAAGCTGCACGAACTTTTGATACAGGACGGAATCCAAATGTTCAGGCCTGTTAGCGAGAAGTGTGGGACACCCTTAACGGACAATGCCGGGGATACCTTGCATATGGGTTTTTAAATTTTGTAGAATAAACTTTCTAAACAAACTGAGCAAATAACCCGCTCACTGGATGAGGTTATCCCATTGGTGCTCCACAACAATATTAACCAAACTGCAGGTAACAGCGCTACACATTGCTAACGTTCATTGGTTGGTTGGTTGAATCAGAAACACAATGCATTAACGTCACTGATTGGAGCCACACGATCACGTGACCTATCCGAGCGATGCGCAGTGGCACTATAAACATCCAAATTCTTTTTAAATACCTTATCGATTAAATATCGTTTTTGACATATTGTGTCGTTCCCTTATATACCGTGTCTTAATTCCAAAACGAGCACTTAAAAAACATTATAAGTAAGATTTATCTTTTTTATGTGCCGATGCAATCTGAAATATTGAAATGGACTATATGTTATCGCTTCCTATATACACCATCGACATATTGTATCGCACCTTGTCATATCGCAACATTGTGAAACGATACGATAGGTGTCGGATATCACTCACTACAGTACCAACCAGCACAAGCTCTGGCTCTGAGCTCATTCAGTCTACTACGACTACTATAAGAAGTTTGAGTATAATCATATTTCTGCCTCTGAAAATAGACTGTGCAACTTTGAAGTTACAATATCGTTTACTTAAATTTATATGGTTCTCTAAAGTTTTTGTTTGCAGAATGGAGAATTTTTCTGCAGCAATAACTTTAATGATGAATTGCTGATTTGTCTGCAGCCGTGTACTTTTATGTGGCTGATCTTTCTGCAGCCTTCGCTTTCTTTCTGCGACAATGTCGCACTTTCACCCGTTGTTCTGCCATGGGGGTCCACCGTGCAGTAAGGTACAAAGCGACCAAAATCCATATATTTCAAATTGCGTTTTGAGAGGTACTAGCTGTCCTAAAAACACTACCTTATTTTGTAATTGTTTTATTTAATTAATTCTTATGACACTGTTTGTTTGTTAGTCAGTTGTTTCTCTTTCATAACGATTTTATAAAGGCAAAGGCAACAGGTAATAAACATTTAACCTTATTTATTATAAAGAACAGAAAGTAATAAATTCTACGAAACGCTTTCACACTGGTCGCGAGGACAGTTGACACAAACCACAAAACAGCAAACATGATATTACAGCTCAGGCAGTAGCATGGCTATTTCTCACAAGACCTGTACTGCACGGTGAACAAGGAGTAGAGCAGACTATAGACTCGGTTATGGCTATGGTATAGAAACTGTAAGATTACCTGCAACATTTCTTTTTACGATTATATTAGTACATATATTTTTTCATGGAGTAAAGAATATTTTACTAGGTACAATACTGAATACTTTTACTTTATTATACATATTGTTTGTTTATCGAGGATATATTTTGAAGGATATCTTCATAGCTATTGTTCACAATTTAGTATATAAGGTTAATCAGGAATGATAAATACTGGCTAAATCGTGGGTATGAGTAATAAACATCAGTTCTTTGCATCCTGTTAAGTATCGAAGGATCTAAACCAAAGTAAACCTTTATAATTGTTACTATTTGTTTTTACATTAGGATAAAATCATATTCAAAAATCAAAAACATTTTTCAAGTTCATCTCTTGGCTTACTTTAAGATCGTCCAGCTCTTGTTTATGGTCAACCTTTCCCTCCGCTTTCTCTTGTTCTTGGATGGTCTCTTCGTCATCACTCGAGTCCTTATCAGAGGCTCGGAACTCTTCATCCTTATCCTGCAAACAGACATTGTTGAAATAAACTGCAACAAGCAGTTAACACAATGCTGACTGAATTTTGGCCCTTGGAACAACAAATGGATCCAGTTTGAAGTTAATGGGGCACTAGGTCATGTTATTTTAAGGTTGGAATAGGAGAGATAGCAGGCTTACAAAAATGAATTCAGGTAAGTTATATGGATTCTAGGTAAACCTAGTGCACTCAAAACCGAGCTTGATGTCAAATTCTTAAGGGTAATAAAAGAACAAAACATCACGGGAGTTCAGGATCAGATTAACAGAGGAGAGTAGCCTCCTCCTCCTCAGTGGCTACCTTACCTTTATGCCTTCTAAGTCCACCTCCACAGTAAGTTTATTTAATCATTTAAATTTAAGTTTAATCATTTAAGTTTATTTTGATATTTTAATTTTTTTTACAAAGTTAGGTTAACCTAAAAGTGGACTATGACTATACAGGCAGTGTTCATACAACTCAATCTGAAGGTCCTGGTAAATCTTCCTTTTTGGTGTAAAGAGTAGGCTAACACAAATTTATAAGCCACAACTTATTTATTAATAAAACACTAAAATTCACTTCACAACTAACTCTTAACACCTCAAATGCGTTGACACTCAATTTGAATTTACAGACGACGCGCGGCCGCGGACGACCCGTGGTAGCGCGGGTAAACGGCGGGAGTAAACTCGCTCGAAATCTTCGAGTTTCAGTAAAACCTCGAGTTTCAGAGCCGAACTCGGCTCGAACTCGAAATTTCGAGTACTCGCACATCTCTACAATTTTGACAAACTAATCAATAGAATTGTTGAAATCTTTTGATGTAGCATTCAGCAAAGATTTGTTGTTCTAGTTTTCACTTTTAATTTTAAAAATGTTTATCGACATAATCAGTAGAGATGTTAAAATTATAAGTATGCCAATACCAGTAATAATACTGATGGATAAACAGCTTTAAGGAAATTATTTAGTATGCCTTAAGAAGCAATTTTAAAGCCACAGTCAATAAATAGAAGGGGTGTGCGAGTACTCGAAACTGCACGAAAGTACACATATCGGCTAAAGTGGCGACCAGGCCAATAAATATCGGCCGTAACTAAAAATTTTGTCCTCTAATATTAATAATTATAAGCTATGTCCGGATCAGCTGATATTGGCCAAATGACAACCGGACCGTGTTCAATCGGTTGGGAACGAATGTCAAACCATGTTTTGTTTGTAAATACGTAATCCAGCTTGATTGTACTGACCAATAATTTTTATTAGTATAGTATTTGTATTACTGTACTCATGTATTAATTAGAAATCATGTTTAAATTATCAAATCTGGAGTAGTATCCAAATCCCATTACACTATTTGAAACTACCAACTGATGGCAAAATACTCGAAACTCTAAAATAATTAGCACTACTCGACTCGACTCGAGATATCAGTACTCGCACACCCCTAATATTCGTGTTATTACACCTTGTATGAGCGTTTACAGAGCCATGGGCTGAGCCAACACTTACCACTGAACTGGCTTCGCCATCATCATTTTCTTCTTCTTCCAGAACAATTTTTTCTCTGTTGTCCAGGTAGTCTTTTAAAAGGTCTTCTAATGGTAACTCAGATTCTTGCGTCAGGAGTTCTATTTCTTTCGCATTGTCCATTCTGCCTTCTTTCTCGTCCTCTGCTTCTGCTTTAGCTATTGTCTCTTCATCATCACTCGATGTTCCTCCAGGCTCAAACTCAACTGCAAAAAATTAACTTTTCACAAGATTGAACCAAAATCTTTGTCATACAAAATTACTGTTGTTGTCGGAAGAACTGTTGTTTTACGTTTATAATTTACACTTTTAAAATTCAATATAGTGTGAGTTCATATGGAAATATCATTCTGGAACCCTAATTTCCGATAGTTAATAGTTAATTTATCTCTGTAACTACACGTTAATTAAAACACTCAATTGAATAAACAAAAATAAAATAAAATTTTTTAATAAGACCTGAAGGACCTAAAATTAAAGATCTTTTAGAGATGAATACATAAAACTAGCCAGTTGGCGTACAAAGTCATCTGTACAACACAATAGGTACTAGCTGATGTCCCGTTTTCCGCAGGGGGATCTAGCACGCATAGTCTAATGTTTTGAAACATTTAAATTATTATCAGCCATTTACTAAAAGAAAAGCATATGGGGCGGAGCCCTGAAAGATTGGCATTGAAATTGAAGGTGGATGTTTTTCAAACCCCTAAGAGGCACATTTTGTGGGTAACATTTTTTTAAACTGATAACGGAACATGTAAGAACCTTAATAGTTGTAGAGGCCTAACATAGACAAACAAAAAACTTTTAATACACGAGCAGATTTTGATTCCGAGATCTCAGGAACCACTGGACCAATTTTTATGATTGAAGTATCTCTGGAAAGGTCTCAATGCTGAAGTTTGCAGGAAATTATTAAAATTTACATCAGAGCTCAGAGCTACGCCCCACAGGCCTTGAAGTTGCAATGATAATCTTATGGAAGAACAGTTATCATTGAAAATGAGCAGCTGACAGCTGTTGAAGGTAACAAAGCACAGTACAGAAGCAGGCTCAGCTGTTTTAACCTAACTTCTGGAATGACATCACAAACTAACAGAACCGTATTTGCGAATTCGAGGAGCTCGATTTGCTAAGTATAGTTTTAAAATAAAACTCAGTCTTTTATTTAAAGTTGAATAAATAAAACTAGCTGATTAGCGTACAAAGTCATTTGTACAATACAAAAGCTGTTGATTTACGAAACGTAATTCCATTAGATTAACTTTAAAAGCCCATGGGGCTGACCCCTGAAGGTGGATGTTTTTTAAACCCATAAGAGGATAAGAGCTTTCAATTGATACCAAATATGTAAATAGGCCTAAAATATGAAGGTGGATGTTTTTTAAACCCATAAGAGGATAAGAGCTTTCAATTAATACCAAATGTGTAAATAGGCCTAAAATAAACAAACAAAATAAAATTCTTTTAATACTAAAATTGTCTGCGGCCGCTGCCTTACCATCGGAGGTGTGATGCTCAGCCGCGGCGGTGGTGGTGGCGGGGGAGGGGGAGGGCGCGCGCGACGACACCACCGACTGTGACGTGGACAGTGTCTCCGCCCCCGTCTTGTTGAGCCCCTCCGCCACCAGTGACGAGTACTTCTCTGTCTGGTCCACGATGAAGCTGAGATGCTGGTCCATCGCCTTCTTCCGCTTCTCCTCCAGCATGGTCTGGTGCTTGTACTCCACCAGCTGCGACAGATAACAATGTTTACCATTTGTAACCCTACCACCCTAACCCTTCCTAAACGGCAACTGTGGGGCAACGTCCGCTAGGGCCTAGACTACTGTTTTGTCCGGGTAAAGAAATAGATTTTGAAATATTAATTTGTTACCAGTTCTAACTGAAGTGCATTTTTGTCAGTAAAAATAATTTTGTAATTTTGACTAGGGTTGTGAGAGTACTCAAAACTGTTGAGGTTTCCGCCGAATGTTTCAAAACTCGGACTCGACTCGGAGTTCGAAAGTTTGAGCAATTATTTCTTTCCGATCGCAAACGATTGCGACCAGGCAAATCACGAAGTAACAGCTGGTAAAGGCGAACACATTGTATAAAATTGACCGAAAATAACGACTAGAAACATGAATTTGGTCATAAAAAACAACCGAATGTGTGTACAGTAGAAATCCAATTATCCGAAACCCAATTATCCGAATATCCAATTATCCGAATCGAATTTGGGTGAAATAATAGAAATATAAAAATCAAGAGAATAACAGTGGGAGCGCATGTAGCAACAATGCGCCGTGAGCGCTAAAATAAAAGCCCGCGCTGTTACCTTCTGGACGATATTTTCGCGGGGAACAATGAGTCATACCCCCTTCCCGCCCTGCTCATCATCAGTCGCTACTGTTCTTTCACTGAGATTATCATTCGAAATGAGTACAAAACGTAAACTTGTTGTCCTTTCGCTAAGTGATAAACTCACTTTGCTCGAGATGTTCAAGTGAAATAACCAACATTGAACAGTGACATACGTACAGTAGGCTATGTATTGAAAAGAGCAAC
Organism: Allygus modestus; assembly: GCA_963675035.1. Taxonomy (NCBI): domain Eukaryota; kingdom Metazoa; phylum Arthropoda; class Insecta; order Hemiptera; family Cicadellidae; genus Allygus; species Allygus modestus. Next base: position 448,238,546 of record OY776111.1, read on the forward strand.
TGTATATACTGTATTCAATTTAACTCCAGTAATTTAATTTTTATGACGTATATTATTGATACAGTTCGCTCACTTTCTGTTCATTACATTTATAATAACTTAGTCAATAAAATTCTAATTTTTTATGTATGGCGATGTTTTTTGCTTAATTCCCGAGGTATACCTGATTATCCGAATTTCTGCATATCCGAATCAGCCCGATCCCCAATTAATTTGGATAATTGGAGTTCTACTGTAATTGACAACCACGAAAATACATAACTGAGTTTGATTGTACAGGCCAAAAATGTGTATTGCTACTAATGTATTAGTTAGAAACCATGTTTAGATTTATAAAATCTGAAATGGTATCCAAAACCCATTACACTACAGTAGAAGCTCTCTTAACTGACCCCTACCAGACCGGGCCAAGGTCGACTAACGAAAAAGGTCGGTTAAACTGAATAATACTGGAAACAAGTCACAATAAGTGTTAAAAACAAACTTGAGAAGTCCATACTTCTCAAAAACATATTGAAAGCAACTGACTGAATTTGACTTTCTACAGAAAACTGTAACTAACCTGTTGTAACCTGAAAGTTATTTGCAGAATATCGCGACATCGGCTGCCGCGGCGGAAGTTTGTCTACTCTTGAAAGACGGCGGTTGATCCGAGGTCGGTTTTAAGAGAGCTTCCACTGTGTTTGAAACTACTAACTGATGGCAAATACTCACTCAAAAATACTCAGAAATAATAGGCACTACTCGACTCAATTCAAACAAAATCATTACTCGCATACCCATAAATTAGGCACAAATTTTATGACCAAAATTAACGAGGCATATATATTAGTGATAAGACAATTCCAATTTTGTTCGATTCCGATTCCAATTCTTATCAATTGATTCTCGATTCCATCGATTCCTAGTAACAGGTGAAATAGCAAAGTAATGTTTTAAAAATTATTTTCAGGGCATAAACCTTAGGGTTTATGCCCTTCAGAAAAGATGTAGGCTACTGAAAATTGAAAACTACTTTGACATCGACGGATCTTTCCCATTTGTTATACCTCAATCATCAGAATTGGTTGAGGAAAAAAGGAGAGGTTGTTTTTTAATCACCTTGGCCTATTAGATATAGATTACCAAGTTTGGCTCGGGTCTTACCTTCTCGGCATTAGCCCAGAACTGCTTGATCTCCTTGGCCATGATGTTGGCAACCCTCTTCAGTTGCAGCTCTTGAGACCTGACAGCCTTCTGTGCCATCAACTCCTTATCTTGGAAATACTTCTGCACCATTTTTGCACACTGAAATAAAAATGTATTTAGTAAATCAGCTGGTTGGATAACAAAATTGCACATATTTCCTTAGTTTACGATTTATTTTCCCAAAGGATAACAACCTCCAAGTAAAATACCCAGCAGAATTTTGGGAGAGTATTTAAGATTTTAATGTAGCATGGGTTAACACTTTCATTTGGTTAATGATTTCCTGACTTCCTGACCAACAAAATTAATTTTCCTTGGCTCTCCATAACCATAAGACTATTTTCTCTGACTCACAGCTCGGAATGCACACTTTATTACAATAGGTAATATCAAGTTTGTTTGGGTCTCCATAGCCGTCTAGTGCTATCCTGTTTATTTTAATGTTTACTCTTTGTTGCTGACCAAAACATTAATAGCCTAACCAGTTACGGTTCACTTCCTCTTCCTTGCACCACAAAAACCGATTTAAAAATAAAATAAGTTTTGATTTTTGCAAAGTACTGCTTTGTGCTTAAGACTAAATAAAAAACCTTCCCTGACTTGTATATAATAAGTTACAAGCATTTACCCCAATACTTTTTGGGCATTTTTCAAAGATTTCCCTAGAAAGTGTGAACCTGTGTAGATAACGAAGCAGTTCTCGAGTTCTATAAATATAGGCCTAATAGGTGGGGAAATAATATTCCCATTCCTTTTCACAGTATTTTTATTAAAATATCCCGTTCAGGACCCTTACAGAGACAACCTAGTCATTTGTTTCCTAAATACATAAATTACCAGGAAAGTATGAATTTTGGGCATATCTCCAGGACAATTCTGATGTTGTCAGTTGGCAGAATTGCTGTTGTTATGTATGGGGTGGGAAAGAGGGTGTGGCTCCCTGGTGTAGTACTCGCGGATGCAAGGTGGGGGGACAGCGCCAGTTCCCCGCGAAACATTTTTACTGCGCGAGGACGGCGCTGCGGGAGGTCTGGACTGTTCCAATTCTATCGTCTCGAAATAATCCCACAAATTTAAACCTCCAGGCAATATAATATGACATCACTTTTTGAAACGACTTGGAATCTTCAAGTACCTTCTTGGCGGCGGCCTTCTTCCACTTGCGCTCCTGGGCAAAGTCCGCGGCCAGCCACACCATCTCCTCCAGCAGATAGTCCCAGTGGGCCTTGGTCCTCGGCGGCTCCTGCACCTTGGGCAACCGCTTCTCCGCCCACAGCCCCTCCTTCTGGAGCTCCCCGATCCGGGCCATCACCTGCGCCTCCTGTAGCACAGGACGAGAAAATGTGTAATATTAAAATAACGTTTCCTAGTAATATAATTTAATATTTCCCAAAAATCCAAACAATAAATTGTATACGATGAAAAATCAATATGTTATAAAATTGAAGATAAACTCACTCACTCATGTATACGAATTCTAGACCACTTCTAGATGAGGTAGAAACGTGAAATTTTGCATGCAGGTAGCTTGTAAAATTATCAAAAGTTACAATCTCCAATTTTTAAACCTTCAATTTTTACTTTGAATTTTTAAATTCAAGTATTGGGCAACAGCTGTTTCAAAACATGATGTAAATGCCAGGCATAGGTGTGCTTTTGCGCAGGTTAAGTGACGTCATCTTCGGGGAAAATCAGCTGGGAGTCGTCCAACAAACCACCATCTATAATTTTCAAGTTGTTGTCGTTGTGTTTGTTTACATTAGAACGGAAAACTTAAAACACTTGGTCAAAATCAAAACAAATGACGTCAACTTCGGGGGATGTGCAGAACGTTACCAAATTTTGTCGGCATTGGACATCAATTTTGTCTGGTATTTACATCATGGTTTCAAAATATCCAGTAAACTGTCAATAAGTAACTTTCACATGGAAGAGTATAAATAAATTATAGGACCATTGAATAAATATGAAATCTGGAGTGGATGTATCCCAAATGAATAAAAATAGTATACTATATAATAAATACTTAATGGGACATGGAATTCTAATAACAACCGGAGCGACCCTAAGCTGGGGTCTGGGGGGGGAGCCCTCAGCGAGCGAAGCGAGTCTTTCTATATGGCCCAACTGTCCCTCTTTTAGTGTTAGCCAGAATTTGAAGTGGACGTAGTTTGATTAAGTCACCGACAGTGTGTGCTACTATCAACTGTAACTACTTATTTTAGTTAACTTGTAAAAAATCTCCACCCTTCTTATGTTTTCTTCCCGACACACCGACTATTGTATCATCCCCTCCTGAGGGGATAAATAGTAGTTGTCAGAAGTATAGGCCTACTCTGTTGATGATTAGTGTAACTACGTCCTCTTTAAATCCTGACTCACACAAAAACAGAAGTAACTTTCACGGTGGCAATGAGAAGTTTACTTCAGTATCTAGAGTCAATGATAAAAGTTTTAAAGAACACAAAGCCTTGTTCGAAGATTAATTTTTCAAATGGCAGGAAATAATTGATCGTCTTATTCTCTTGTGGTTAAAAGAGGAATGATTTATTTCAAACTAAATATTTCAAACTTATAATGACACAGACGTCATCTCTTTATTTCAAATTGATAGGTGATTTAACTTTGCAGGCGAAAGTCACACACTCTTAACTGTCGACTGTACATTGATTTTAATTTAAAGTTGACTTCACAACTTTATTCATCTTCCTCACAATAAGCGATTTATATTTGAATAGATTTCAAGTAATATATTCCCACCTGTTTGGCTCTCTCGACAATTTGTTCTTGACTACAGGAAAGAGACGAGTCGTACGGAGACTGAGACAGTCGCTGTGGCGTCGCCGCTCTGTTGTTGCCAGGAGTGGCAGCACTGGCCCCGGGGCTGCTGGTGGGCATTGTAGTGGCAGCACTGCTCTTCAGAGGGGACATCAGCCGCTTCTCCAGGCTCGATGAAGACACGGGCGTTGTCTCTGGCTCCGACGGAGGTGGTTCTAGAAACCAGTCGGATTAGACGTAATAAAATAATAATATTGCCTGAAGTGCTTTAGAAACGACGGAGGTGGTTCTAGAAACCAGTCGGATTAGACGTAATAAAATAATAATATTGCCTGAAGTGCTTTAGAAAATAGAACTTAATTTTGACATTATTACTTTGTTGTACAAAGCCAGGAACATGAATCATGCAAAAGGCAGAATTTTGCTATTAAAAAATTAGTAACTTATTAGAACAGGTCTAATTTACTGTTCAGCAAATTTTACAGAGACAGTTCTCTAGTCGTCAGAATAATATCCTTTTCTTCTATAAAGGTGAACCTACAGTTTAATGGGTTCCGAACCAATGGGCAGCAGAAGTGGCATCATCACACACAACGAAAGGCCATTGGTGATAGCGGGGATTAAACATGGATCTTACATGCAACAGTGACACGCTCTAACCACTAAGTTCTTAGCCAAAATCAAAATGTAATTTTACTGGATTAGGTGTTTTTAATTTTAAATTTTTATAACTATAGGTAAGAAGGATTGCCATCAAGAAATGAAATATAGACTAATAAATTTTTAAACTAACTGTAAATAGTTTTTAAGACAAAATAAATATTAGTTACATTTATAAATAATTTACCTTGTGGAGGTTTAGCAGCCGCCGCCGCTACGGTCGCAGGCCCCGCCGCTCCTACCGCCACCTTCCCCTCCAGCTGCGGTGTTAGGATCGTGACCGGTGCCACCAACTCGCTCAGGTCCTCCCCCTCATTCGTCACATCCAACCGGTTGTTCTTCAGATAGCTGATCAGCGCTGGCGCCGAGGGCCGTTTGCGGTAAACATCCGACAACCCGCACCCCTCCAGCGTCAGCATTTCCGACACGTGTTCCACGTAGTCTTTCTTGATTCGCTTTAACCGCACCGCCTTGTGCTCTGCAATCCTCTTCCGCCTGGATGCCAGGTCCTCCCCTGTGTCCGAGAGCTTGCGTTTGCGCACTCCGCTCTCCATGGAGGGTCGCAGGGAGCTGTTGAGAAGGTCAGCGATGCTCCTGCCTTCAATCGGCACGCCGTTGCTGGAGCGACCACTGGAATGTTCTGAGGACTGGGCTATTCGAGTCATCATTGTGGAAGAAGTGGGAGCTATCTGTAAACAAAACTCTTTTCTAATTTCTATAACTTTATGGTCCAAGTAACATACAATTAATAAAATTAAAAAGATTATAATACTCTCTGCTTGATTCAAAATTAAAAGCTCATATTTTCTATTTTGGTTCCTATCTCATATTTTCTATTTTGGTTCCTATTTGCACCAGGAATTAACTTCAGTGTTATTAACACTTTAAGCCCCGAACTTGTGAATGGAGCAATTTAATCTGCCGTTTATTTTTTATACCAGAACTCCTGTACATTTAAAATCTTATTTTTCATAAAACATCCATCTAAATACACCCTAGTTATGTTAATAATCCGTCTAAACCGTCTTTTACTCTTAATTTAATCACTCTATATCCATGAGATTCAGACTCCTAAAATATTTGTACATTTCCTTCTCTCCACAAGTATTTTAGTGAATAAAATAAATGAGACTTGATAAATCAAAACAGATTTTGATAAAAAATTATGAAAGAGATATGATATATAACAAAAACTAATATTCTAATATGTTATTCAAGCCACACATCTTTTATTTAGGCCTACTATAAAATACTTGTGAGGAAAGAAAATGTTGGAATATCTAAGGGTCTAACAACCTCACAGGAATAGAACTGGTTGAGTTAAAAGAATAAAAGAAGGTGAAGATAAGTTAGGCCTATAAGACTCCATATTAATTATCATATTTCGGCTGAACGCTATAGTTAATCAACATGTCACTTTTACAGACATCTTTGTTTGGATTTTTTTCTGAAATAACCCTTGAACCTACCAGGTTACAATGCCTGTCAGACACAAACACAATCAGAGCTTGTAACGGTACAACTTGCCCTCGACGGCTCTCTGACTGGTCTATACTAGTGAGGTCGACATTGGTTACAGCAAAATGAAGCTGTCACAATATTGGCAAGTCTTTTGGCTATCCAGTGTGACCAACTTCCCTTACTTGGTTCCACCTTGTCTCTTCTGGGGGCCTGACTCCCAGTTGAGCCTGGATACCCAGCCTAGTCAAAGTCCTTGGCGGGAGTAGTGGATCTTCCTTGCAGCCTGGGAAGAAGGGCCATTACTGGACGGTCTCCGGTCTGCCGGGCTGGGGAACGAACCTGGGGCCACCCGACCCCTGAGAGGTCGGAGGCTCTGTGCGATGGCGGTCCCTGTCTGGTGGACTTAGGGGGACGTCGGGTTAGAGGATGAATCGTCCTGGGGTTATGTCACCCACAGAGCCCGGGAGCTAGGTAGGGTTCGCTCTCCCTTTCTGGAGCGAGGCAGACTGACCCCGTCCTACCACCTTTCCCATCCCTCTTTTCCCTATTTCCAGTGGCTGTACAATATACCAAAGGAGACGTGCCTAGCCGGCTATGCCGGGGCCTCCTAATCCCCCCCTAAAAACAAACCAACAACGGTACAACTGCTTATCCAGCAATCCATTAGGTGCTGATTTAAAGGCCAATATGTATACACTTGACGCTCACAGGGTTTAAGAGGAAGGGGTAACTCTTCATGCTATATAGGCCAGTAAGCTACTCACAGAGGAAGAACTGGACGGTGGAGCGGGAGCAGAGGCGGAAAACTGCATTCCTCCGCCGGCCCCAGCCGCCTCTCCTCTGCCGCCACTCATCTTACTTCTGGAACACAACAATGACGAGACGTTAGTGGACACTGTGACAGCTCCGTTGTCAAAGGAGAAGAAATGGGACGCCAGTGGATTTAAATATAAGTAATGAAATAATTGCGGATATTTTCCATCGCTGATTAGGGAAAAAAGGTTTCACAACATTTTGGGATGTGGAATCTGTTCCCGATTTACAGTAGGCCTACCTCAAAAATAATAAAATGATTGGCACAATCCAGGCAAACCGGGAAACAAATTAAAAAAGCTAAAACAGAGAACTGCGAAAGCAGTAACAAAATAAGACTAAAAGAAACAATCGAAAAATTAAAAAAGCTAAAACAGAGAAGTACAAAAGCAATAACAAAATAAGACTAGGCCTAAAAGAAACAGTCACACATAAAAACGAAACATTTATTTAAGGTTATGTTCCCTGTTCATTTTGTTTATTATAGGCAGCTACACAAAAACCTTTCTCAGCTGTAGAGTTGCTCTGCTATTTTATAAAGAAAGTATCAATCATTATATTTTGAAAAAAATAGTTTTCCGGTGTACTATTTTTGCTTCTGCAAAATTCGTACTGTGATTTTCAGATCAGCAATAATGATCCATTTTAGACTTTTCTACCAAAACCCCTTCTTGAGTTTTCCCTATTTTTATATAAGCCTACTAATGTTAAGCGGTCTTTGTGTTTTTCCATCTAGAATACTAGGGTATATTGCAGTTCAATCTGTATACGGATCTATGTCACAAAACAGGCTAATTTTTGTCCAGACAAGAAGAAATTAAAAATATATACTCATTTCAAATATGTTTGTTGTTTTATTTATTACAATCCTCTTGCCTTTCACTGAGTTCTAGTTTTAGAACCCATACTTTATTCTTTCATTAACTTTTTCGTCAAAATACAAATCGGTCACTGTCCAAGAACGCTGATCTCAGCATGAATCAACAAGCAATGCATGAAGGAGAAAACGCCGTACAAGCAGACAAAACAAATGATCAGAAAAAATACTCATCAGCTGGAGACAGACCATCAGGATAGATTTATTTATATATCGTTATTTTTAAGATTTTCTACTTGTTCCAGAACCAACTGGGTCAAAGACCACCAAAACTGTAATTGATGGAACGATGGAAAAGACGAAATATCTTGGCGCGCAAAGGGACTAGGTGACAGTGAGTGACGTAAATTGGTGTTGGCCGACAGCTGATTGTTTTTATCGTATTAAATATCTGCGAAAAGCCATCTATTACAGATAATTATCTCACAGTACCTTAATTACAAAACAAAACGGTCACGCTAAATACACACAAACTAATTGTAACATGTAAATAATTGATATTCTAATGTAATGGAAGTTTTAGTGGCTTGAACCTAACCTCAAAGGAAGACAAGTGTCCCACTGTGCAACGCGGCTAAACTGAAATATGAACAAAATTTACAAACTGGTCACGCACAAATCGGTACCGTAACAGCGGTGGTATTTCGTGACTGATTTGTTATTTTTGTCTATTTTGTTTATTTGTCTTTGTATTTCTATATCTACTGTATTTTTATATCCACAGTATTTTAAGTTTATTTAAGTAGCCTATATGACATTTTATTAAATTTGTAAACACTAATTATATTTGAAGGCCTTTTTAGTTTTAAGAATCATGTGTATTTTAGTTTTTCAGATGTTTTATTTCATTTTGACGTTTTAAAATAAAGTACGGCTTATTTTACTACATTTTACTAAATGTTTGTGTTTTATTCATAAAAACCCATTAAAATACACACAGTTTGCAGAGCATTGAGTGACAGTTTCTGGGGAACTGGTACACAACTAAAACACTTTTAATGTTTAAAAAAAAATCTTGGCCATGAGTAGGGAGGAGGGTAGGGAGACAGGAATCGGATGTTGACAGTATCCAGTCAATATCTAATATGTAAAAACAAGCAATCTCGACTTCCAACTTTAAGTGATGTCACTTTTCTTTGATCCCTTTATGATAAGCTTCTTAACTCTATTTCATTATAAAGTGATGATAATAAAAACATAAAAGCGAAAATAAATTTACTAAGTAATTTCTTAGAATTTGTTTTCCTTTAAATATATTAACTAAGCTATTTTTCAAACATAAATATTAGGTGATATTTTAAACAAATATTTTTGAACAAATAAGAATATTCAAAGAAATTTCATATTGTCAACTTCAATTTCAATACTGTCAATTATAACTGTTGATTTACAACTAAAACTCATGTAGGCCTAAGTTATTTGGATTTTGAATAATTAACTTTTAAATTCATATTGGAAAAGAATTGAACACAAGAGTTTAAATCTTGAAACATTTATTTCTAATGTTGATTTAAGTTTTTCATTAAGACACAGTGTAGTGTATGTCATCTACGTATAAGATTACTGAATTTTAATGATCAGTTACATTTGTTAACATATATTAAAAATAAAAAGGGGCCTAAAATTGATACTTCAACATTTCTCCAGAAACATAAACTTGTTGTCTTCTGTTTTTTAGATAAGAGTCCGGGCCGTACTCAGCTTTCACGGGCCCCTGGGCCTGGTGGTGTGGGCCCTTTTGCCGTACGGTACGGATCAAAGTTGGTGACCTTTTTGTGGAAACCGGCCCGGACCCCGGGGCAGTTGTCCCCCCTCTCCCGAGTACGGCTCTGTTCATATGGTATTCCTTTTATTCTCCAATTCTTGGACAAAACTTCAATTTAATGTTTCAATTTCTTGCTTTTTTACTAAGTCTTTTAAAGAATAACTTAAGTTAATTTTCTTTATAGCCTATAATAGCTTTATAAGGCCACATTTTAAAATATTTATACTTTGGAACTTGCAGGAATTACCAATATCCGTAACAGGCTGGATTTTGAAACGAACCAGACGTGTAATAGCAGCAATCAAATAAACGTCATAACAGCCGAATGGATTCTCGAATACTACACCTGTTTAACCCTAGCAATGGCCTAATGTTGAAGTGGGAAATGTCCAAGCAGATATGGCTATTTTGCAGACCTTTTTTTGAAAATTCATATAAATTCAACTGTAGAAGTAAACCTAGCCAACCCCCATATTCATTTTGATCGGAAAGAACAGGAGAATCTAGAAATACTAAAATAAAAAAGATCTAGGAAAATATGTTTTCCGTAAAATGAAAAAAATAATAAAATTGACTTTTTTTTTGAAATTTCAAAAACATTTAAAATTTGTTCTATAGATTTTTATGGAAAATTCATTATATACATTCTGTAAACAATCTAATTCCCTACATAGAAATATATAACATGTTGTCGAAAGAATTTTTTTGTACGTTTTAGGGGTGTAATATAATAATAAACGGAAACCCGAAATATATGTAAACGTGTACGGTGTTAGTTTGTGTTGCAAATAAGTCATGTAATATATGTATATACTAATAATGATATATACATATTTGTAAAGCTAATGAAGTAAGGAATCCAAAAAATTCATAAAGTTGACAGTAAAAAATTGTTATCACTTATAAATAAATGTAAATAAAAAATGTTTTCCTATTTTTCCGTATTTGGAAAAAAAAGATTTCTCAGTATTTAATATATTACTTTTTTGTCAAATGTTTTATCCCCAAATCAATATAAACATGTTTCAGTACATTCAATTCCTTACATAGAAATATATAACATTTTATACATAGAATACATAGAAATATACATATAAATATATAACTAACAAGTAGGCCTACCACATAAATAATGCAATTAGCCTATGATACATCATCAGGAAAGTCATTCACCTCAATATCACTGCCTATATCACCCTCTAAATCGTCATCAATGTCACTGGGGTAATACTTTCTTCAAGAGCACCCCAAATGTCACTACAATCCATTTTTGAGTAAATTCGGCTAAATAAATAACGAAAACACTCCTACACAACTGACAGCGGTCAAACAATAACATAGCACGCCATTTTGGACTGGGACTGGACATTGCATATTTCAGATGTCATGTCATATTGTCAACAAAAACACAACACATCGAGACAGATGTAGAAAGAAAGCCTGAAATCTGCTGTTTACAGTGATACCAAATACAATACAGTTTGGAGCGAGCCCAACAAACTGACTACGACTTAGTAAACAGCTGTGCAGTTGCCGATTAGGCAAAAATGTGACGTAATGAAACAATTCCTTCGTGATGAAGCCAAGGGTAAACAGTGCTGCCTACAGCAAAACTAAATCTCTAAATTTCTTCCTCTTCAAAATAACATATTATTTGACTAGTAATTATAACATGCACTCATGCACTGCATATAAACGCGATTTTCTGATCCAACCAATTTGGTCGGCTAGGCCATTATACAAAAAAACCAAAAACACTTGTTTTCAGAAAATTATATAACCCGTCCAATCAGTATTTCATTTTAAAAATCAATACCAACATAAAGTGCTACTCTTTAGATGTGCATTGGTACCAACCGCATCTTCCTGCGAGAAAAATTACCCGATCTGGGTAATTTCAAAAATATCGTGTTTTGCCATTGTCACAGCATCGGCTGCAGCATTGCGTTGCGCCAAAACTTCAATCGATTTCTAATCGTCGTAACATTGGTTATAGAGCTGCTTCACGGTTAATTTATGTAATAAAATGAAAGTTCTGAATGTGAATGATATATATATTAGACACTTTTGAGTTTATTATTATTGATTAACTTTACAAAATTTCCAATAAAATCTGACCAATTTGGTAGGTGGCCACAATAGGCGACATAAAAATCTGACAAAATTGGTCGGAGGACCACTGCTAGGGTTAACACAATATTGAAACGTTGTCCATGGGTAATAAGTGCTAAATTAGGGCCTATTTTTCCTAACAACGACTTAGAGCACGTGACTTGTTGGAATGCCTGGTCGCCGGCCTGACAGGCTTCCACCTCTGAGAAACGATTCAAAACATATCCAGATAATATTATCTGTCAACTTTACTCATAATGGAATATCCACAGCAGGAAGAAGAATGTACTTCCTCTCTCTTACTTGTGTGGGGTCGAGTAAACTTTACGGTAATCCGAGAAGTGCCCCAATGTCACTTAACAACTTTAACATGCTGTACTCTCATTACCAATGACTCTTTGTGGCAATAAAGGTAACATTTCCTTTTACCACATATAAAACATGGGGAACTAAACTTCAAAAGCGGCAATTTTGATATCAGAACAAAAGGTAACATTCTAATGATTTATTTGCATAAGCTACATAAATTTACCTTTACGTAACAACAGATCAAAGTAATGTTAAAAGTTAAGTTACGAGTTAAAATTTGAACAGCAAAAATGTGCTTGACACGTTGTAATCAATATATTCAAAAGCTGTTCACCAAAAAGGAAGTTTCACAGTTGGCTATCCTGGGACAAAGTGGCAAAAAACATCATAAACTATTTCCTTTATTCCAGATGGGCCTATTGCCAAGTTTGTTATACCATTTTTAACCGGAATAAACAGATGTTATAAGTTAGGCTAAGCTATTTTATGGCTTAATTTCACTCAGTCTGCCTTGAACGTTTGAGCCAGTTCTGACTCGAAAAATTATGTAATGTTCAGTGCAAAATGAGGTTAGTGTTAGGTTAGGGATTCCAAAATTGCACTTCTCCATTAGGAAATAACTTAAAGGACTGAATATTTTTATTTTAAAAACTTAACCAATTGGCTCCGTGATCTGTTGTACGTTAAAAACTTAGTGGCCAAAAACCTCATCACAAAACTATTCTAAGATTATATTACGTTTTTAAAGATTTTTAAAATATTTACTTCGGCAAGTAGCCTAATTAATAAGTTTCAGGTTTAATCATGTTTTAAAGAGTTAAAAACCATATCAAAAGTATATTCTAGACTAATCTAGACTAATAAGAAAAATTTGTGCAAGTTAAGTGTCATGCTGCTTATACTTAATGAATGAAAAATAAGTTAGTGGCCCAAAAACCTCATCACGGAACTATTCTAAGATGATACCAAATTTTTATAGATTTTTAAAATATTACTTCCGCTTTGATACTGTTAATTAGACTAACTTAGTACCGTAATTAACAAGTTACAGGTTTAATACTTATGTTTTTATAGAGTTAAAAACCATATTAACAAAAGTAGGCCTACAACTAAACTTAAAAAGTATATTCTAGACTAATAAGAACAATTTTTATAAGTGTCATGTTGCTTATAGGTACTTAACTTAATGAATAAAAAACAAAAAGGGAGAATAAATCTGCTTTATTGTTGAGTGATATTTTATTTTATGTTCGGAGTCTGTTTGGAATGGTAATAAAACCCATGAAATTGTTTGATACAGTACATCAGGTTGATATTTTGATCGATTGCATAATATTTTATCATCTGTATTACAGCCATTCCATTGTGACGGACGGGACGAGTGGATACCTAAATTGTCTTAAATTAAACCTTAAAAAATTATCATGGCCTGAAACCTTCTACTATACAGTATTTTCACTATAAGTTAGCTTCAACTTTTTTTGAAGTCACATTAAAAAAAAAACCGGTACTTTGGTATTATACGGATGCCACCCTTATACAGCGCGCTGCGGCAGTTATGTTAGAATAGGTTATCATAAAAATGATTGTAGGACTTTCCTTGTTTCGTTATGAATCGAATGATACCTGATGAGTCATACTTCAGGTCGCCAAACCCCCTCCAAATAGGCCAAGGTCAGGTCGTTGACCGGAACGCGCGCATCACCTGTCACCACCTGTATCTGGGTCAGTGTCATGAGTGATTTATTGCCGTGCACTACGTTACATTTGTTTTCATAATGAGTGACGTTCTATTGGTGTGGGATTTACCTAGAAATGAAGAGGAAACCGTACGTATTTTTATGATAACCCATCCTAACATACCTGCCGCAGCGCGCTGTATATTTTGCGGAGTACATGTGGCGATCGGGTGTGGCTGCTAGCGGCGGCGACGCATTCAACACGATCCTAGCGGACATCGCTGTCTTTTGGGAGGCACAACACAAAGACCGCTCATAAGAATAATGTAAAATGTGTACAGTAAGTCAATAAAAGTACGTTTTTTCGAATTATGTAGTTATCCTTTGTATCCGGTAAAAATTTAACCTCCAAAAATAGTGGCATCCGTATAATACCAAAGTACCAAAAAATCCTTGAAATACAAATGAGTTACAGCAATTTTAAAACGGGTGACGGACATAATTTGGACAATAAAGAATCTACACAAACTTGTACTAAATTTTTTTGTGAATTATGCAATACCGGTAATTATCTATTTTTAAAAAAACTATAAGTTAACGGTTTGTAAAGTAATTTTGGTGATGATCATGAGCTTTAAACTTATTTCCTTTTTAGCGAATTTCCCCTATAGGGAAGAAGCTATTACCGTAGGTCTCATGGTAAGACTTAAGCCCGAGACCATGATAACTTTTCATTTTGAGGTCCCCAGATGCCAAAAACACCATTCGTTCAAATTTTTATATATGTATATATATATATATATATTTATATATATATGTGTCCGTAAGCACGATAACTCTCGGAAAAAAGGTCCGATCTTAATGAAATTTGGTAAAAATGTGTAAAGTACCATTTATTTGAACAAGTTCGAAAACCAGATGAATCGCACCATCCAAAGGGGGGTTTTGGGGGGGTTTTGTACCCCAAAAATGTGTTTTTTGGGGTTTTCACATGTAATTTTAATTTAAATCAAATTTTAATTTATACCATTGAATTTAGCTTAAAAAAACAAACAATTTGGTATTTTGATCATTGCTCTATGTCAATTGGTTACCGAGATATTGAAAGTGCTAAACACAGTACGTTGTCTAATGTTATTCTTATGGAGAAAAAGAAAAATTGTATATCTCGCTTATTTATGAACATAAACTGGCAAAATTTGGTATATGGCTTGATCTGGTTATGGTTTATTGTTGTTTGCACAAAAAAACAATTTTTCGCCTATGGTTCCTGTAGCAGCAAACCTAGGTACTTGGTCCCCATTTTATTCTTATGGAAACTACTTAAAATGTTATATATCGCTTATTTATGAATGTATATGGATTAAACTTGGTATGTGACTTCACTAAGATGAGTTCTATTGATATTTGTATAAAAACCCATTATTTTGCGTGCCTTGTTGCAGCAAACCTGCGTACTCATCCCCAATGTTATTCTTATGGAGAATAATTAATATTTTAAATATCACTTGTTTGTGAATACATTTCTTATGAATCCTGTTAAGTGTTATGTTATATATTCATTGGAAATTCGCTGAGTATGCAGGTTTGCTGCGACGGGTGTATTATTTCCCTTTAGGCCTAACTTATTCACTGTAAAAAAATAAATAAAACCTAGAAGATGACGTGTGACGGATGGGACAAAAGATTACTTGTGTATACAAAAATCAAATAACTCAGTTAATTAATACATTTTTTTATTGATAAACACGTTAACAAAACTCCTCATTCAACTTAAATTCACTTGCAACTAAAACCTATTACAACTGAAATTAAATGTAGGTAGCCTACTAAAAGCATACAAATCTTACATTAATCTTGCATTTTGATTGGCTTTGAAAACCTGTAATAAAGTAACCTGTAATAAAGTATAAGTTATCTTCAATTTTTTTTTTACTTGAGGTTCTCTCAAAATTTATGTAGCCTAGGCCTATTTTTGGGAACGACACTTTGTATGCTTGAGACACTACGACATTATTTTTACTTATTTTTAACCTAATTTAAGTTAAGAAAACTTAACATGAAAAAAATATATTTAAATTTTACACTTATGTCCCTGTTTGTGTGGAATGGCTGATAAGTTATTACCGGAAGCCTGGTTAAATTAAGTTGAAACCATGTTTATTTTTTAGTTTGTTTTTCATTTAAACTTAAAATAGAAATGGAAACAAACATGATAGTGACTGAAACATGATAAGGCTGCAGATTACTTTATGGCCCACATTCATTCGACTGAAATTTTCGATTAAAAATATCGATATATCGATTAGATTATTTCATTTGATTGTTTTAGAAAATTGATTACTGCATCAATTACATTGTTATTCTAAGGTAAACCCCCCAAATACCGACCGCACCCTAATTACCGAACAGTCCGAATTAAAACGCTTATACTAATATCTACACCAATAGTATTACCGTATCGATGGTTTAAATCGTTTTTTGAACCCTTCAGTCAAACACACGACGTAAAAGTTTCTCAGTTGACAGTTAAACAGTTCGTCTGCACTACGTTTGTTCCGCTGTCGTCTGTTTTCGTTAGTGATTCTAGCGTCTGGAGTAAGGAATAAGGTAAGTTCAATAAGTTATACTAAATATATATACAAGTGAACATTAAATGTAATAGTTTAATAACAATGTACTGTGTTTGATTTGTTGTTTAATATCATAATACATGGTCATTGTGGATTTCTAACATTAATTTAAGTCCGTTCGGTATTTGGTCCGGAAAAAACGTCAATTGTCCAAATACCGAACGCCGTGTTCGGTATTCGGCTGGATACTATTTTTGTGTTTTAAACATACGGCATTTATTTTTTCCTTAAGGAAACATTGAAAGTGTGATCAAACTTTGTATTTATAGGTTAAAAACGACAGCCAAAATCCGAACAAGTATAGATTATTTGTTTGAAGAGAACGAAATGCCCGAAAACAACGTTCGGTATTTGGCTGAAAACTATTTCCTGTTAATCTACCTAGTCTTTTAACACATTTTTATCTGTTAAAAATCGTCCTGATATGGAATATTTTTATATTTAGAGAAAAAATCGGGAACCAAAATCAAATTGAGCATGAAGTTATTTGTTTTGTCAAAAATATATTCGTAAACCATGCTGAGCAAAATATTCGGTATTAGGTCGGATAAATGTTTTCTGTTTTAGACTCAAACTTACCTCGTATTTTTTTCAGCCTGCTGCGTGCGAACTCGTTTATTTTACAAATACCATTTACTTTACTTGTAAGTAAGTCTTAAAACCCTACAACAATATTCTTGTTTTGTTCACAGAGAATGTCGACCCCTCCAAATCCTCCAAAGAGGAGGAAATACTCAACAGAAGAAGTAGCGAAAGCAGTAGAAGCAGTAAAATGTGGAATGACGTTGTCTGCGGCTTCGCAGGCATTCGGCGTGCCCAAAACAACATTGCACGACCGAATCAACAACAAATATAAGGAGGGTGCTCCCTTGGGTCGGCCTTCAGTTTTAACCCCTGAGGAAGAAAACATACTTATTGATTGGATCGTCAAGATCGCCAAGGCTGGATTCCCAATCTATAAGGACCAGCTTATTTCAAGCGTGTCAAAAATAATAAAGGATTTAAACCGAAGAAACCCCTTCACCGACAGTGTCCCTGGCGAAAAGTGGTACTCTCTCTTTCTTAAACGGCACCCTGAAATTGCCGAAAGGGTGTCACAAGCGCTAACATCGTCTAGAGCTAATGTCTCTTTAGACGATCTAAAGAGATGGTTTTCTGAAGTTAAAGAATACGTAACTGAACAAAACCTTGCGGACGTTTTCAAAAACTCAAAACGAATCTTTAATGCAGACGAGACAGCGTTTTTTCTCTGTCCCAAGGGGAACAAAGTTTTAGCTAAAAAAGGGGAGAAGGTTATCTATAGCAAAAGCGGGAATGATGAGAAGGAGTGTTTGACAGTACTGGTGACAGCCAATGCAGCTGGAGACGTCGCGCCCTCAATGGTCTTATTCCCCTATGAGAGGCTGCCAGCAAACCTCGTTAGGAATTTCCCTGATTCATGGGGAATCGGGAAATCCGAAAACGGATGGATGACGGGAGAGACTTTCTTCGAGTACGTAACGAACGTATTCCATCCGTGGCTTCTAGCCAACAACATTCCACTGCCAGTTGTAATGTTTATCGACGGCCACTCTTCTCACGTGACAAAACATTTGAGTGAGTTTTGTTCTCGTAGTAAAATTGAGCTAGTGGCCCTCTACCCGAATGCCACTCACTTACTACAACCAATGGACGTGGCCGTATTCCGTCCGCTGAAGGGTGCATGGAGGAAGAAGGTCCAGGAATGGCGGCTGCAGAACGGAGGCAGGAAAATGCGCCGTGAAGAATTCGCCCCAATTCTAAAAGAGGTGTTAGACGAGTTGAGCCAGGATGCAATAAAAAATGGCTTTGTCACTACCGGCTTGCTTGATCTTGATGTAGAGAAGGTCAACTTCAAACGACTGCTGAAGAAGCCAAATGAAACTGAGGTTTTGTCTGACACCAGTCGCCAATCTAAGATAAGAGATATCAAAAGCCACCTTGCTTATCTAGAATCGAAAATGGGGCTTGATACTGTCCGTAGTTTCAACTGCGATGATGTTTCCCCATCTAACGTAGGGCTGTTCAATGTATGGAAAAATATAAAAGAGGAAGTATTAGAACTCGAATCAAGAAATCAAAATCAAACCCTAAATCAAAATCAAACCCTAAATCAAAATCAAACCTGAAATCAAAATCAAGCTGACCAGCAGAATGAAGAAGATGTGGATGAACCAGCCGAGTTTAATCAAAATTTAGATGAAGATTTGTTCAATTATAGCCATGAAATTGTGGATTTAAGTGTAGATATTTCGGCTGAACTCCGTAAGGTAGCGGGAGAAGAAATGGACGAAGTCGTCTTTGATACTATTGACTGCACAGTATTGGCAGAGAACACACTATCCGGCCAGTCAACAAATGAAGACGCTTTAAACAAAATTTTGGAAAAGATCGACGAGAATGCGGAGAAAGATGTGTTCATCGTTTCTGCCGAGGTTCATGTGGCTCCATCCATCACAGATGAAGAACCAACGACGATAAACGGCGATGACAACGAAGAGCGGGCGGTACTCCTGGAAGTCCCCAAAACTCCCATCATGGATGACAAGGTAATGATAACAATCATCCTTATTTTAAGACAACCCGTTTGCAATGCGTATCTCTCTCATCAAACACACACCGTATCACATTTTTAAAAATATACCAATTATAATTTGTCATGAATAAAATTTCTTAAATTTGAACTCATATGTATCTTGTTTAATTGTTGAAATCATTTTTTTTTTTATATCTGAACCAAGTAACTGAGTTAACCCTTCTCTTCCTTGCTGGAGAACACAATTGCCTTTGAGAATGCATCCATGCATATATTTGTCTAAGTGATTTCAGAAACCAAACAATGACATAACATTGTTCACCCTGAGGCTTAAAATGAATGAGATCTTATGCATTATTCGTAACACAGTGTTATTCTTAAAGATACTATAAATTTGTTTTTCTTGATGCAACATTTATTTATTTGTATGGCTAACTCTGAAATCTGGTTTTAATGTTCATGTTAACAATTTATTCGTAAATAAATACGATATTCTCTTCTCTATATTTCCGCTTTTTTCCAGATACAAGAACGGGCAACGTCGACTCCGTCTCAAACTCCAACAGGAAACTCGAATGTACCATCGCCATTCAAGCGATGTTTATTTTGGCCTGAGCCAAGCACAAGTTCAGGCAAAAAACGTGCGAAAGACAAAATACCTAGCGTAATTACATCAGCCCAATTTAAAGCATACGTTCAAAAAAAAGAAGATGAAAAGAAACAAAAAGAAATAGACATGGAAATAAGACGACTACAGAGAGAGGCGAAGAAAATTGTAAAAATTGAGGGAGAAAAGAAACAGAGAAAAAACCTAGCAAGAAGAATGAAGACGAAAGAACTGTAATATCGAGCGAAGAAGAAGAAGAAGAAGAACTGGAACCACTAACTGAAGAGGACAGGAGAGCTTTGAAAGTTAGTGACTGGGTCGTGGTTACTTACATAGTCAACGATAAGAAGGAAAATTATGTCGGCCAAATAAAATCTGTCAGTGATATTAATGTTGCCATCAAGTTTTTAGAGCGACGGGGTGGGAAATTCAGATGGCCTGAGGAAGAAGACATGGACAATGAAGTGCCTCTTGAGGAAATTGTTCAGATTCTTTCCCCGCCAATTGTGGAACGACGAGGTTTTTTCCGCTTTCGCAATGTTAAACTAAGTTTGTAGGTGTAAATAAGTCAAGTTTAGTTGGCAACAGTTTAAAAATGCCTTTTTAATCGTATAATATCAATTTAAAGTAAGTACGTAAGTTAAAGAATGTTGCCGAGCGACGAAGTTGTTTTCTGTTCCGCAATTTTAAACTTAGTTATAAGAGGTGCTGTAAATATTTATTGTTGTGTTTAGTACTTGTTTTAATTGTCTTTCAACTATAATTAATTGTATGTTCCTGAGTGACGAAGTTTTGTTCTGCTCCGTAATTTAAAAGTTATGAGCTGTGCTCATGTGCTGTAAATAATTGTTGTGTTGTGTTTATTGTTATTGTTGTTTTAATTGTCTTTTAACACTAATTAATATTATTTAAGAGAAGAACATTGTATGTAAAGCATGTGTAATGACGTAAAAGCATGTCGTAAGCAATGACGTAATTTAAAAGCATGTTTAAAGTATTAAATGTTGGCTGATAACTATATTTAATTGCATGTTCGTGAGTGACGAAGTTTTGTTCTGCTCCGTAATTTAAAAGTTATGAGCTGTCCTCGTGTGCTGTAAATAATTGTTGTGTTGTGTTTATTGTTATTGTTGTTTTAATTGTCTTTTAACACTAATTAATATTATTTAAGAGAAGAACATTGTATATAAAGCATGTGTAATGACGTAAAAGCATGTCGTAAGCAATGACGTAATTTAAAAGCATGTTTAAAGTATTAAGTGTTAGCTGATATTTAAATTAAAAAGCCTTTTGTACTCTTTTATCATGGCATGTCTTTTTTTTACCTGAAATATAAATTCATATTATAAATAACTTGCATTACTATTTGTAAATGCATTACGAGAAATTTTGTTAACTCTGAAAAGGTTAACCAAACTCGTTGGCTATCTTTGACATCTCTATGCTGATCGTAATTTTAGTTGTCTTTGGTTTACAGCTGCAAATCGCATAAGGTACGTTGTTATTTTTATTATGACAAGTCTTTTTGTAGGGTTTTGATGCTTGTTTCATGCAAATAAGAGTAATAAATCCAGTTAAACCAGCTGAGTTCGTACTGTTCGGTATTTAGGACATGAAAATTCGGTATTAGGAAAATGGAAATTCGGTATTAGGAATCACAGCTGATCTTCACATGGGTTGAATAAATAATGATTACGGCTGACATATACGGTTATTTTTAATAAAAACTTTGAAAACGTCTTCAGAAAACATTAATTGTTCATAGGATGCCAATACATAAAATATAATTATATCTGAAAAATAAATATTAACAAAATACTCTCCAACCTAACCTTAACTGTTCGGTATTTGGGGGGTTTACCTTATATTGTTTTTGTTTACATTGATAATTTTTTGGCAAAAGTTAAATAGTAGAGTAAGAGGCACGTAAGTTGGCACAAACGGAAATTAAAAAACTATTATCTTTTTACGAACTTAAGCATAATATTCGGTCTTAAAAATATATTTTCTATATGTTTTGTTTCTTAATCGTGTTTTCAGTGACCATCTGTTGCTGCAGTTGCACCTTGAATGTAAATTGCAGCAGTTTTAATGGCAATTATTTGCATTCAAACTTAGCAATTTGATTGCAGGTAAACAATTTGTATTGCAATTTATGGCAGTATGAGCAAATTGTAAACAAGAAGCACATGTGGTCCAACCATGTTTGTAATTTAACTAGGCCTAGTGTACAAAAAGAGGTTGAAATGAATAATACACTCATATGACAACTTACGTGCCTCTTATTCTAGCTTAATGCAATATGAAATACCGTGAAATCTGTCAAAATGTATTAATAAATAGGCTACTGAAACTTGCTTCATATGGATGCAAGAAAAAGGTTCAATTCCTCCAAAAAAAATTGTATCCTGGAGAAGATTGAACATATTAAAATGTTCTATTTTTAATTTTGTTCTCGTCATATTATTTAGTTTATTTATTCATCTCTGTTTTATTTAATATAGTGTAGTTTTATTAAATATTCTTTTAACCCTTTGAGTGCCGCGGCATCATGGCCATTTCTTATGCATAAATTTCCGGGCTAATTTAAATGGAAAATGTAAGTAGTTTATATAAAATATCATATGAAATACAATTTTAGAGGTATCCATATAATTTTTTATTTATTTTGTTTAACTTATTAAATTCTCTATGAAATAGTATAAAGTAACTATAATCAGAAAATAAATTGGGACTTAACAAATATTTTGGTACTTTGGTATTATACGGATGCCACTACTTATTTTTGGAGGTTAAATTTTTACCGGATACAAAGGATAACTACATAATTCGAAAAAACGTACTTTTATTGACTTACTGTACAAATTTTACATAATTCTGATGAGCGGTCTTTGTGTTGTGCCTCCCAAAAGACAGCGATGTCCGCTAGGATCGTGTTGAATGCGTCGCCGCCGCTAGCAGCTAGACCCGATCGCCACAGGTACTCCGCCTAATATACAACGCGCTGCGGCAGTTATGTTAGGATGGGTTATCATAAAAATACGTACGGTTTCCTCTTCATTTCGAGGTAAATCCCACACCAAAAGAACGTCACTCATTATGAAAACAAATGTAACGTAGTGCACGGCAATAAATCACTCATGACACTGACCCAGATACAGGCGGTGACAGGTGATGCGCGCGCTCCGGTCAACGACCTGACCTTGGCCTATTTGGAGGGGGTTTGGGGGCCGGAAGTATGTCTCATCAGGTATCATTCGATTCGTAACAAAACAAGGAAAGTCCTACAATCATTTTTATGATAACCCATCTTAACATAACTGCCGCAGCGCGCTGCATAAGGGTGGCATCCGTATAATACCAAAGTACCAATATTTTGTTATATAAAACAAATAAAAAATTTGTTTTTTTCTACTTTGACTTGTATAAATTATGCTAAAAAATTTCATTTGATATTTTTCAACCCAATAGGCAGAAAGAGCAGAAAATGCTGATCAAAACTGATATATATAAATCATTAATATCAGTTAATGTTTGCAAAAAATTGAATGAAAATATGTTACAATTTTTTAAAAAAGGCCCTAGGCCTAGGCTATGTGGTTACTAAGCAACGCTGAAGTACAATTTTGTAATATAAACAAATATTATTTTTTAGTTTGTTGTAAGTAAACATGTTTATTATTACTAACTTATAAGCATTAGGCCTAACACAGTAAGTACTTAAATGAAATGCACAATAAACTAGAAAACAAAAGATGTAAGTGTGTATCTTTTACTTTCACAAAAACTTAGTACCTACGACAATGACACTGTTTCCAAGATAATTGTTAACTAATTCCCGAAGGTTACTCAAGTTCTGCTAACTTACTTATTTTATTTCATACGTAAACAGGAAATAAAAAACACTAAAATATAACTTTAATAACAATAATATAAGTGATAATTACGTCGTTTGCCGATATAACATTAAACAACAACAAATACAGACGACATCTGCGACAGAAATGACTAAATTAGGGTCTGCTAACAGACCAAAGGCATCAAAATTGCTATAGATCTGATGGCTCAAGATTCTGGATCAAAACAAAATACTTTGAAAGCCAGTACCGTACCTTGTTTTAATATGAAGTACTATATAAAATACCGAGAGTCGCTGTCAGCGACACTCGGCAATTTAAGCGTAAACACATCGTGTCGCTGTGAGCGACACTGTGGCACTCAAAGGGTTAAGTTATCTTTTGTTAGTCTCATGAAAATTGTATTTATAAATATAACTTGTGTTTATATTTTGTATGATATAAAAACAGCTGATAATAACCGATACATACTAATATAGATATATGCAATCGCCAATAACTTAGTTCAATATCAATAATTTTAAAAGAAAATTGCAATTGAATGAATGTGGGCCGTAAACTAAACTGCAGCCCATTATAATATTGTTCCAGGCAAAATAACTTACATGTTAAGTTAAGTATTAGTGGAATCAACAAATTTCAAGACAACAACTTGTAAATCTTCAACCTCTTTGAGACCAAACATATCTTAGCTAAATAACCGAAACCTAAATAACCTAAATCATAACCGAATAACCTAAATAATCGTTACACTGCTGTGAACAATTTTATTCAGTTTTTCATATTCCGCTGAAAGTGTAAGCTATGTGTAACTCCTAGACAAAGGTGTATATTCTTCTTTTTACCTATAATGCACCTGTTTTTACTGATCACAACAAGCAGGTGTGTACACATATATAATACAATTTGTATGGCGGATAGATTTATTGTTATCTTATTCGTTAGAAAAACTTCTAAAATCAAAGTAATGTCAGAGGAACCAAGGGTTAACATTGGGTAATCCTAGGGTTACAGCTTCGGGAGAAAGATCAGTTTCTGAGAAAAACTAGCCTAATTTGTGAACAGTAAAAAAATACTAGCCTAAAGATTATTTAACAATGTAAAAAAATATTAAATTTAAATTAAAAACGGCCTAACAATTTCCATTTGAACCCAATTAACATATTATGAGACAAGGCCTATCTTTTACTGCTTTATTTAACCTATGAATAAAAGCAGCACCTGCAAGTCCAGCCAAATTGTCTGGACAAGTGAATTTGCCAAAGCACATTTAGGGCAAACAATTTTTTCTCTAAAAGGCAATTTAAACCAGCAAACAGAATCTCCCATCCTCTCCAACACATAAAAGATTGATGTAAGCCATTTTCGTTGATCAGGTTAACGCTAAAAGCTCCCTTGGTGAATAATGACTATCCAAATAAATTAAATGAAATTCAATTTCGGAAAATATTGAAAATTGAAGAATAGTTCCAAGTTTATTTAGTTATCCTGACAGAAAATGTACATTTAACAGTTAATTAGCTTTCGGAAAGTCGAACTAGAGAGGTATGAGAGGAGTATGGTGATGCAATACGAGGAGGAAATTTATACCGACTACAACAGCTCCGCCATATTGTGGCTAAAGGGAACTTGATTAGAAGAAACTCACCATTTTAAAATCACAAGTTTTCCAAGTAATCCTTTGATGAATAGTTTTAAAAACTACACTAGTATAGTAAACACAATATGAAGAGCATTTTGTTACTTCAGAAGTTCGCTAAATCGAACACAAAATTGATAATATGCGGAGCAAGCAGTAGTCGACTTCAAGGACACTCACTATAGAGAAACATGGCGTCCATCCTCGATTATAGTCATCTCCTTCTCCTGCTTCACCTACCATTTCGAGGTCTGCAGCACGTTGGAAACCGGAAACGTCAGAAAACCAACGCAACAACGTAAAATTCCTCCAAATGTAATAGGGATATACTAACTCTCATTTAGCTTTAATAGGAAATAATGTATCAGTTAATTATAAGAACTTAATGGTTGTTTATTTACAATAAATACATTGTATTGAGTAAATATGTCAATAATATACTACAATAATAGTAATTATTTTTGTAAAAGTTGGGATGGGTTTGGACCGCTTTCACTAAAAGCGATTGTGTGTTCTGTTAACAATAATTTTGTGACCAGTTAAAATCCAAACCTTTATTTTATAGTTTAAATTATACTACGACTTAATTTTGATTTAAATTCTGACCTTATACATAGGTCGTAATTCAAAATGTAATTGAGTATAACAAACCCTGGTATTATAAAGAGGTTTGACTATAGATTTGATACAGTTAGTTATCAATCAGGAAACATATTTGTAAAGAGGATGTTTAGGGTTGTCACTGCATAATTAGTAGTGCAATAAAACTTATAAATATTGTTAAGAAAATAAAGTTTTTATTTTTGTAATACCAAAGGTCGGTGACCCGGGCCAGTTCGTCATAAGGATCCGTTGAAGTTTAAGGATCCTGCAACACTAATCCTTATATATAATACGTGAAGGCGATTTCTACGAAACACGAATCCTCCGTTAATAATGGACGGATTTTTACAAACGATGTGTCAAAACTAAGCGTTTTTTATGTAGACGCCCTCTTTCACCAATTCCTGTAATAAAAGTCCTCGGGCTTCGCCCCACAGGCCTTCAAAGTTATAGTGTATTCCTTATGAAGAAAATATTTTGTTTACTTAAACAGACGAATAATTTGTATTAATTGCCATTATTATAATTACTTTTTAAGATTAACTAAATCTTCTTCACAAGGAATACACTATAACTTTGAAGGCCCACTAAAACAACTGTTGATTGTAAAACACATGATAATAGAAGAGCTTACATAAATCTATATTTATAAACGGCAAAGCAACAAATCACTCATCACTAATCCTCCACCTTCCTATTGGAGAAGGGAATTTTGTACACTGATTTTTTAGGCATAAAATAGGAAAACCAAATGGTTTTCATCCTGATCTGACCTTTTTAGGGCTCCGCCAGAGATCCCGACAAAGTTCCCATGTATTTCTTTTGGACATTCCTTTTTTTGAGCTAATGAAAACAAAAACAGCTGATCTTGATTCGTATAGTCGTTCCACGGGCTAACACACAACTTTCATAGTTTGCATAAATTATCTGCGGGCGAAGCCTGCGGGAACAGCTAGTATAATATAACATTACGTTGTAATTGCGAGCGAAGCCGCGACAGGCTACTAGTATTTCTTAATAAGCGTTAGTGGCCCAATCCATAGCCGGGTTTAAGCATAGGCTACATAGGCGTGCGTCTACGGGCCCGCACCACCCAAACCCCATTTTCAAAAGCCTCAAAAGCAAAAATAAGTCGCCGACCTGGGAAATAAGGGTCCACACCTCTGGGTGAGCCTAGAAAGGGCTTATTAGCTCCGAAATCCGTCCCTGTCTGGCCCGATCACATCCACAAAATGAAAAAAGTATATATTATTGCACAGTAAATAAGCTTTGTAATGTTATATATTGATTTGGTGGCTTAATGTAGTATGGTGAAGAATATTTTGTTTATCAGTTTCTCAAATTCAAGCTTATCTTTTAAATATACCTATACCTCAAATCAAATATATTACAACGTTTTGATGTCATTCCAAACATTAGCTGGAAATAGCTTTTCTTGTTGCTGTGGTGTATTTTGTTAGTATGCAAAAAATTAAACTGATCGACGACAACATCAACTTGGATT
This sequence comes from Allygus modestus, assembly GCA_963675035.1. Taxonomy (NCBI): domain Eukaryota; kingdom Metazoa; phylum Arthropoda; class Insecta; order Hemiptera; family Cicadellidae; genus Allygus; species Allygus modestus. The sequence continues at coordinate 448,265,585 of OY776111.1, forward strand.
AAAAATTGTAACTTCGAATGTCCAATGGGTGGGGCCCTAAAAGTGGATGTATTCCAAACCCGTAACAGACACATTTAGATTAATAATGCAGGTCTTTTAAATAATACATTGATGATGACAGTTTAAGATATACTAGTTTAATCAGTAGCCTCTACACAAGCATCTGCTAATTATTTTAACAGATAGATGATTGAATTATTTGTAAGGATGCAATCCGACACAGAATTTAGCGCATATACAGATTGTGTTATTCTGCGAGTGTTGGCAACAACGAAGCTCTTAGTTCCCAAATCGCTCACTAGGAGGAATTCAATTGCGCCATATCCGGTTATCCCTCAGCTCGTCACGCAAAATGAGGGAGCCGAGGGAGCTTGATGCAGCTTTAGACAGCTTTGTTCAGTGAAATAATTTCGATTTTATCCATAGTTAAAAGTATCACTCATTGTAATTATTTTAAAGTAACTGTAAGAAACAAAATTTATTATTGCCATTATTACTTTGATATACTACGTCTACGTATTCATTATGGCTAGGCTCTGTAAAGAAATGGGAATAAGTGACTCTTTCCTGACGAAATTAAAATTAAACAAAATAATATCTGTTTCTGATTATCTTCAAGAGGATACAGAAAAGTTATCTTCGCTTTGTGACGCTTCTTTCAAGGTCCGGTTACAAACGAAACGGCAATATAATTTACAAATGCTTTATTATTTACAAAGTAGTAAAATATTTTATATAAATATATTTGTACTTATTTTAGAAAGGGATTAACAATTAAACTCAAGGTCTGTAAAGCATTTCTACGGTCCTTGAATTAAACTATCTGAGAAAATAAACTTAATGGTTTCCGGCAAATTTGTAAAGCTAATATAGTTCATTTGTGTTTAAATTATAGCCTCGGGCTTAGCTCGTAAATGTGTATTTTTTAAATATAATTTCAGTGAAATAAATAAACTTTCGAATTGATTGTCTATATAATGGACAACATATTCCAATTTGTACTTCAATTCAAAATACTATATTAATAACGTTTACATGTTACATAAAAAAATATTTAATGTAATTATTTTTGCCTAATATCATTGGTAAGATGTTTATTTGAATTGGAAAATCAGAAATATATCATTTATTTGCCACTGGCATATTTTACAGTAAGTTATTTAACAAATAATTAGTTAATGCTATGGTAAAGTCGGTATATATTATTGAAAGGAATTAAGTTACATTTCTTAATAACAATCTATTTAATTTGTTAAAAAAGTTTACAAACATGAATACACACGTAAAATAGTGAAAACTCAAGTTCACTTGCTGCTATGATCTGTTACTGTTAACGATTTGTGTATTTTTCAGAATTTGCTTTTATTTCAACCACCCCCCCCCCCCACAATAACCTAAATGATTGAAAAGGACACATATTATACTAGGCCTATTACATAACACCTAAAATCAGCCTCAGAAAACCAACTATTGTTTTTTATAAAGCTTCATTAAACTATTCATTCTCTTTCTCTTGTTGCAGGAGGTGCTAGAGGTCAGGCACAAGCTCATAACAAATTTCTCCGCTCTTCCTGTAAGTGGCTCGTCAGCATACCAACATCTCTTATCAAACTCTGCGTTGATCCCAACTGGAATTGAGAAGTAAGTTTTAATTTTTTTTATGTTTATTAAGTATAACATCATATGTACCGGTACCTTAATCTAAATTTAAGGGGTTTCCAGTTTGGATTTAGATTAAATTAAATAGCAATAATAGCTACGGTTTAAAAGCTATCATGGGAATTGGAATTGGGCAGATCAGAAAACTGCAGGAAAATTCTGTGACTTGTCCAAAGCATTTTATTATGTCAGTCTTAGAAAAACATAAGTTTTATGGTTTAATGAAAAAACCTAAACTTTATATATTCATATACCGGAATCCTATACTCTAATATGAGTAAGGTTTGCTTGCTTGCGACACTGATGTCAAAAACGGCTCCTGCGATTTTCTTAAAATGTTCAAAATAACTCATTTCTGGGATAAAAATAAGTTCTAGACAGGCCTCATCCCCAGAAAAAATCAAATAATGTAAAAAAACTAAAATGAAAAGTAAAAAAAATAACATTGGGCTTATGGAGTTTCAAATCAAAACAAAAGAACTGTAACAGCTGTTTATAATCAACCAGGGAACTGTCAAAGTAATACTCATGTTGTTTATGATTATTAACATGTGGTTTCCTGAGAGTCGAGATTAAAAGATTTGAGTGAAGATTACATATATAGTGTTAAAATAAATCAAAGGGACATTGAGCTATAAATAACAACTGGAGTGACCTTAAAAATGTATAAATGAGTTATACAGATCTTATTATCAGTAGGGGGAAGTGGTGAAATATTACTCCAAGTTATCTAAACAAACTGACTGGCCTTCCCCGACCAAAGCTCGGCCCCCAGGTAATATATATATATATATATATATTTAATTTAAATATAGTTTAATTTTGGAACCCAATTTAAATAGTTTAAATTAATAGTCAATTAATATTATTAAAGTAGCCTACACCAAAATAAAACAAAACTTTTTAAATTAAATTCAATTTGATAACTAATATTCATGATAACAAGTTTCTAAGGTCTTCAACTTTATACAAATTTAATTATATAAGATATAAATTTACTTTTAAAGAATTTACAATAAAGCATTTTATGTAAATTATGTTTCTTTCTAATAGGCCTACTGTAGATCTGAACACACTGAAAATGTGTATCCAACAGTGATGCATTATTTTCCCTATTCAGATTTAAAACCCGAGTTCTATGGAAAATTAATAATGAGAAGATAAAAATGTAATATACCGTAGAGCTGTTATTGTGAGATCTTTTAAAAAATACATATAACAATTTGTCTTACATATATTATAAAGAATATTTTATATAAGTACAACAGTATTTAACTTGTAAAAGAAATATTGTAAAACTAACAATATAATACTATAAAAGAAAGTTGATTTTTGTCTGTCACCATGTATGTGTGTACCATTTTAATGCCTCTAGATCGACTGTGTTGACATTTTGTTTGGAGGTAGAATATAAAAAGAACAGAATAGCAAAACAAAATGCAGGGGCTATTATTTTTTTTATTTTTTGTCTACGCCAGTATCATTTTAGCGAATTTCCCCTATAAGGAAAAAGCTATTACCGTAGTCGGCATGGTAAGACCTAGGCCTGGGACCTTGATAACCCCAGATCCCCCCTTTTGAGGTCCCCAGATGCCAAAAACATCATTAGTTCAAAACTGTATATATGTGTCCGTGGGTACGATAACGCTCGTAAAAATGGTCCGATTTTGATGAAATTTGGTACAAACATGTAAAGCAACATTTTTGACATTAAGTTCGAAAACCAGCCAGATCGCTCTATCCAAAGGGGTATTTTGGAAGGTTTTGTACCCCAAAAAAGGGTTTTTAAAGTTTATATAATTTATCTTCGTCAATTGGATACAAAGATATTTAAAGTTCTAAACACAGTACATTGTCCAGTGTTATTCTTATGTAGAATAAGAAAAATTGTATATCTCGCTTATTTATCAACTTATTCTGATAAAACTTGGTATATTGCTTTATATTGTTGTGGTCTAATGATATTTACACAAAAACAATTTTTTTGCCGATAGTTCCCGTAGCAGCAAATCTGCGTACTCAGCCCCTATGTTTTTCTTGTGGAGAATAAGTGAAATGTAATGTCTTCCTTAATTATGAACATAAATTAATAAAAATTGGTATGTGCAAGGCTTCATCTTGTTGAGTTATATCATAGATTAAGTATACTCCTAAGGGGTATGCTTAATCTATGGTTATATTGATATTTGTATTAAAACCCATTTTTTGTGTTCCTTGTTTCAGCAAACCTGCATACTCAGCCGCCATGTTATTCTTATGGAGAACAATTAAAAATGTGATAAATGGTTTATTTATGAATGTATATTGATGAAACTTGGTATGTGGTTTTATATGGCATTAAGATACATGTAAATACACTGGAAATTTGCAAATTTTAAAAATGAATAAAAGATGCAAATGAGTTAACAAATCTGATTATCAGTAGGGGGAAGTGGTGAATTATGCTCCAAGTCATCCAAACAAACTAACTGGCCTTATCCCGAGCAAAGCTCGGCCCCCCAGGTACTAACTTATTAAATAACGAAAAAGCTATTCTCCAGTTTCAAACACTAAATGTCATCGAGCCCCAGAGTTTGGTGTGTAATCTCAAATGAAACTCTTATCGCTTGACTTGATATCACAGTCTTTCATCATTCCCCCAAGCTTTTCATGTTGAGTCGTACGACATTCAACCTAAACGTATAAAGATATACCGGTACCTAGCAAACTATCAACTCTCCTTACCAGTCACTTCAATCCAATAAAAAACTTCAAGTGTGGTTATGCCTACTAGTTTTTAAAAACATTTTTATAATTATTTTATGATTAATAATTTTACGTTACCGGTATTGAGTCTATCATTGAAAAATCAATAAAGTAAAATGAGTGATGAAATGCAAGACAATTTAATTGATTAATGTGGTGCTTTCATGATGAGAAGATGGATTTGTATCCAATAGAATTAGTTCAAGAGTTCCAACAAGTTCATTACCATGTATTTAATGATGTTGATGTTTCAGGATTTGTTTTTTAACAATTAATTTTACTGTATATAACAAGACAATCTAAAAATATAATTCCGTAAAGACAAAATGGTAAATTTATGATTTGTGCAGTTTTCTGAAGCTATTTTACCTATCTATAGAGAGGGCTGAAACATTTAACATTCGTAAGAAAACTAGATTGAAATAAAGCTAAATTTTTTTGTTGATCTTATTTTCCCGATTTAATGATCAGATGATGTGTTTAATGATTTATGATGTGATTCAAGCTTCTGCTTTGTTAGTGAATTTCCTATGGAAAAGTGAACTATTAGCATGCCCCACACGGTGAAACTTAAGCCCGGGACCACCATAAAAGTTCCTAACGTGACCCCCTGAACACGTTTTGGGGGGTCGTTCAAAATTATATATATATATATATATATATAATTATATGTATATATATAATTATATATATATATATATACCGTATATAATTTTATATATATATATATATATATCTGTATCAGGGATTCAACTGGGAAAACAATTCTTTGAGCAAAAGTGCTACAAGCTCTTAGAGACTTGTAGCAAAAATATTTTCCTTTTCGCATTTTTATCGCGTGTCATCATACTATTTTTTGGTCTTAAGAAGTTGTTTTTTGCTTGTATTTGTTTTTAAGGTTTAACATTTAAATAATATATTATTCAGCAGAGTCTACTTTTCTTGGTAACTTATCCATTTTAACCATTAAAGTCTGTAATGGAAATATACTAAACATTCTAATAGAATAGGCCTAATATGGCACCAGAACAACTAAAACTCACACACCCCAAACATTATACGCTCTGAATCATAACCTCAAAGCATATCGCGATCGCATTTGCACATCACCGATTTCGAGTTGTCTGTTTTCGCTAAGGTACCTCTTCACTTCCGCCCGATCATTGCGATTTCGAGCTACTCGTGCTCGTGTAACCGTCCACATTCTGCAGCGAGTTGAGACCGCGAGCGGCACTAAGTATGGAGGACCTGCCGCTCGTCTCCTTTGACTATGTCACAAAAACCGACAAGAATCGGTGCGATGGCGAGGCGAGCGCAGTCATCCCTTCGGTGGTGAACTAGCCCTCGTCATCCTCGCATTCGCCGATTCACTCGGCTAGACTCGGCTACTACAAAGTACTACAAAGGACCGCTAGTTTCCGAACATATATGTATATGAAAATAAAAATAAGTCATAAAAATAAGTGGCTTGAAGGAGCCTTAGCCCTAACTATTCTCCAATTCTGTGCCTTATCTGATTTCTTTTACTATTAGCATGCCGAGCATACATAAAACAAGAAGAACACATAAGACGGAACACAAGTTGGTTCTTAAAGAAATTAAATCACGTAATTAAATGTCATATAATTCAATGTAATTCAATGTTTTTACATTTCCTTGCTTTTTTATTGGGGATATTTTACGTTGTTTCTCGTTTGGTAATACTGCTATTTTTCCCGAGTCCCTGGGATCAAGACCTTTAATTTGAGCTCTCTCCAATCATCCTGCGATTTTACAAACTCCCACAATTTTGACTTAAAACTTTCGCTTACAGAATTATATATGAAGATATATATGTATATAAAGTTGTTAGCGACCCCTCAAAACGTGTTCAGGGGGTCGCGTTAGGAACTTCTATGGTGGTCCTGGGCTTAAGTTTTACCGTGCGGGTCATGCTAATAGTTCACTTTTCCACAGGAAATTCACTAAAAACACCGCCTGTTTCAGACTGAACGAGTTGCTAGGAGGAGGCTTCCTGACAGGCACTGTAACAGAGTTGTGCGGTGTTTCTGGAGATGGCAAGACCCAGCTGTGTTTAGCCATTGCTGCCAACATTACTGCTTCCCTCAATCAGGTTGTCCACTACATCGACACTAAAAACGATTTCTCTGCTCAGAGAGTATACAAGATTTTGAGGAGTAAAAAGATTCCCGAAGAGGTAAAAGAGTCTATTTAAAATACTATAGTAGTAATCAAAGACTGAATTGGTAATTTAATGCTAGAATACATTTTACAACATTACTGGTACCTTAATAATAAATAAATATTTAAGTTAGTAGTTTAATATTAAGTTAATAAATAAATTATTAGTAAATACTAAAACCAGCTGATCTATCAGTATAGTTGGGAGGTATGGAAGGATTATGCTCCATCTCTTGGCTAGAATTAGTCACCAGTATTCTTAGATTATCTCTATAGACAACAGTTACTTAGGAAATGAGTTTAAAATGAGGTAGAAATTTCATGTCGTCAGGTAAGAAGAATATCTACAACATAACAACATTGATCATTGGTTTTAAGTTAAGAGAGTCCATTGATTCCGCTCCTGGCTCTTGTTTGAATGTTGGTGAAAACATTATTGAACATGCATCCATATCAGCATACAAGTTTTTCAGGCCTTATTGTCGACTACGTATCTCGATTTTTCTAAGAATGTTGAGAAAAACTCCTATAACTAGTAAACAACAATATATTTTTTCTTAAAAGCCTTGCGTAGTATTGACACTCAAATGTTCTTCATACAGCATATTCAGCTGCTTGTATCCTCATTTATTATGTGGGATCATATAATTTGGTTGTAGAATACCAGGAATTACACAATTTTCCACTTTAAAAACATTAAGACTGATGCTGTTCCCCAAAATGCATTAATCATGTGGGCAAGCCAGAAATTAAAAAGTGTCTTAGTAGTCATCCGCCCCTACTAAATACGTCTGATTTGCTTAATGCTCTTCTTCGAAGCTACCATGACCGGTATTTTTATCAACAGCTAATCATACAACTAATTATCTTCCAGGAGTGCAGAGAGGCCCTGGAGAAGATTATAGTGGTGAGGATCTCCGGCATTCACGAGTTGATTCGACATCTCCACTCCCTGAGAAAGTCGCTGGTCGATGAGGACAGCCACTTCCCGAGGGCCGTGATCATCGATGCCATTCCTCCTCTGTACTTTCCGTTCATGGGCAGTGACTCACACCAAGGTACACTAGCGAAGCAAATGAGTCACATGGGTAGTTAAATAGCTTTTGTAGGCTTTAAAGCAGCCTTAGGATTGACATATTGTTTTTAAACTTTATAAGATGATAAATAGAATTTAGGCTGCATTGTAACAAATTGTTTGTTAAAAAACACATCTAGAGATACAGTAGAATTGCACCTGCGTACTAAATGTCAGCAATGTCAGACCAGTGGTCTGATATTGTCCATGCTCCTTACACTATGTATCAATGTAATCGAGGAGAAAGTGAAAGTTTGTCACCATCATCATTGTTGCGAAATAGGAACCCCACAAGCGGGAATATTGCGCAGGTTACCGGAAAGATAGGATATAGCAGAAAACTAAAGGGTGGGATGGGACGGCAGCCAAATCGACCCTTCAGAGGGCCAACTCCCGTGCCCCTGTGACAGCTGGGATGAGGCTCTCAATCAGGGGACCCGCATTCTGCCCTCCAACTGGTCAACTCGACGACTATCCATGTACAACAGCCAGGGACCATCCTTTCTCAGCTTGGCAGGTTGGGGACCAAAACCGGAGATTCTGTCCCTAGCCACTGCAAATGGAGGGACCAAAGGTGAAAGGGAAGTTTGTCATAATGGACAGCCAAAAGACTTACCATATGTAATGACAACTTCATTTGCCCTACCTAATGTCAGCCTCAAAATCTGAGAAAGTGAAAGTTTGTCACCATGGTTGTCAGGACAGATAAAAACTCAGTCGGCTAGTCCATCCATCTATATCAATATTTCAACATTACTGGAACATACCAACGCTTTATCTGTTAAGAAAGTCTGTTCGACTATTAAAATCCAGCTAAAATCCCCTGTCCACACTTTATGCTTATCTTTTATCAACGATCTTGGGATAAAATATATTAACTAACTGGGTAGCATAGTGGTTAGAGTGCTCTCCTTATAACTTGACGTTCGCCAGAACAATCCCAATGAAAATTTGAAAATGTTGACAAGGTTCGATGCTGGATTCGGCTGCCATTTGTCATTGGGAAATTAATTAATGATGGTTTATAAGAACAAGTCGACCTTAGGTTGTAACAAGACCAGGGTTTGGACCATTCCCTTTCAGAAGATTAAAAATCTCAATGGTGTAGGCAAAAAACAACTCTGGCAATTTTGGGTAAACTGCAATAATTTCCCTATAATAATTAGATAAACCTACTTCTTTGCCCCTATAGTTGTTGATACACATTAACTTGTTCTATACAAAGTACTTTTTATTATCTACTAAATTAATCTTTTTTCAGGTTTCGGCCTCCTAAATCATGTTATGGCTACAATGAAGTCGATCGCATCAGAATTCCACGTCTCATTCATCGTAGTCAACTTATCCTCGAGTTATGTCGATACTGAGGCAACACCAGTAGACCGGGAAGAAGAAGAAGAAGAAAACAAGGATCAAATAGTGACCGATGTTCGTCCGATGCTGGGGAAATTTTGGCTGCACGCCCCTCACAATCGGCTGTTGGTCACCAAACTGAACATTGATGCTCCTCAACGACTGATTCGAGTTTTGAAAAGCACTTCTCTACCTCTGGGGAAATCTTGCGTCGTCAGTGTTACACAACAAGGAGTCGTTTGAAAACGGTGTAATCTACTACTTTGAACCAGTGTGGTATTGGACAGATTAAAGCTTATAGGCAAGCAAGGTGGTGCACTTCTTGGTCCCATTTGTGCCAAAACCAAAGTGGCGTTTAATTTTCCATTCCCACTAAACAAACTTAAAAACCTTAAGCTGATTAAAAATCTGGATGACAAAGAGACTTAATTGTTTAGGGATTGGAAATAGTTTTGCCATAAATTAACCAATAATAAAAATAAAAGACTTGGTCAAAAATATTTGAAAAAAATGTCTAATTTACAAGCAAAAGCATAGATTTCCTCGAGATTTGTAACTTTCCATTGGCAGCTAAAGAGGAGGCTCCAGTCACAGAATATTTGGCATTTCCACTTGCTTTTTCCATAAGGCCAATCTTAACTTTCAAAGCCTTTTCCTCCTCAGCGGATTTCCCGATACCATTGATTTATGGCTCATTTTAAAGATCAATAAAATACCTATAGTCAATAGTCAATCATCTTTATTCATGAGTAAAGCGATATTAGTGAGTGAAATGTTAATATCGCTAATAGTTCAATAAGAATTACAAAATATTCAATATTTACAATTGTTTATGTATAAGATGTACATACATTTAATATAGTATGGATTAGCTACTTGTGATATTAAAATTCAGCCCACTGAAATCGCTAGGTATTTTTATGGTCTTTAAAATGAGCCATAAATCAATAATTTCGGATAATCCACAATTTTGGCCAGAAGCAATCTCTATTTAGCAACTAATGGGAGTACCGAAATTGATTTTATGATTTTTGGAAGCCGATTTGTTTGTATCAAGGAAGGTGAGTGTATAATTTTGTAAAATTTAGAATTGAATACACTGGACCAAGGACTAACAATTGGTAAAGGATCAGGCAGTGTCCTCAACACCTCATCGATTTGAACGACAATATGTAACCCTCAAAGCCATAACATCCATTTTCCTGGTTTAGTTTTAGATGTTTTGTTGAATATGCATTTAAGGTATTTCAAATATACAATTTTCGTATCTAAAATTTACTACCCTGTAATTTGAATACATTTAATGCTACACTCCAAAAATTTGTATTAACTAACCACATGCTTTCCTTGTATTTTCAGTAATTTGGTATTTAGAACCTACAAAATAGATAATAAAATAAATTGTCTTTGAAGATGAATGGTAAAAAAGTAAAAGAATTACTGATAGCAAATTTGTGTTTTATTTTTGTTTATTATACAAACTACTATAGTTATCTCTCTACCAGATTTGACTATACTGTATACTATGCTAGTTAACACAATGCTGCAGGCAAGTTAACCAGCCATTTACAACCATCGATAATTTCGATGACAAATATTTCCTTATCCTTCATTACAAAATAATAATTCTCAAATCAAGTTTATTTTTTGATCCAACTGTTCAAATCAGATTAAATATCTTGCATTTCTTTAACAAAAAAAGCTTACAACAAAAACATTAATTCACAACAATCTGGTTTTGTTCTTTATACTTGTACTAATAACATTTTAAGAATAATATCAAAGACGTCTTGAGCTGTTTTCATATACTATACAGTTGATGGATCTTTGTAGCTATTATGAGCACCAAAAATTAAATAAGAAATAAGCTTGGAATACTAATATGAGATCAGCAAATTAAAACAAAATAAGCCACGCTGTAAAAATCCAAATGAGTGTTATGATGTGTAAAATAATGATTTAAGGTTTTAGCTGTTGTTTTTGTCCAGCTTTTTCTTGCCCCGAAATTAAATATTCATGTTTTTTTGCTTCCAGAATTGATTTAGAATCAAGATATTGAGGTCACTTATGCCTTATGCTGTCGTAGATTATTTTGTTACCCAGTGATTACTATTAGCTAGTGCACTACCTCTGAACTACCGCATCCAGATCTGCAAATACTATTTCCCACTTCAATTTCCAAACCACAAACTGTGGATGTACTCTGCGATGATATAACATAACAGCCAGAGATAGCTTTCGACAAGGAGAATGTTGACATACGAACATTTGATTACATACCGGTACTTTTTTCGACGACAGTTCAAATTTGAACATGTATAACAAACTATTTACATGTTTCGATTCAACGGAACCATCATCAGAATGCAGTAATCTACCGTTGTCATAAAGTTAAAACGAGTTTGCACGCAGCACGATGACGAGAGGGAAGTAAATTTCCACATAAAAACGTTTAAAACTCCAAATCAGTGTAATAACAAACATTTATTCCAATTTTTATTTAAATCTGAAAACAGTGATTTTTTGGCTGTTCTGATGCTCCTGGTTTCATTTACCTGCAAAGCTGGGAATACAATTTTGTTCATTGTAATGTTAGGAGAAGGTCCAGTCAGGCTTGAAAGTAGGCGTGAGGTTGCTGGGGATGATAAAAGTACTCTAACAAAAGAATAACAGGCTTTTCTAGGGTAAAATCCCCATAAGATACACATTTTCTTTAATAACTCGGTAAATATGTATGCTAGAATGACGAGAGAGGGCTTAAAACTTTTGCCTCACTAATTCCCATCTTTTTACATGCATTAACATACATGCATGCTTTTAAAAACTCAAAATTTGAAAGATTAATCCCCAAAAAAGGGGTTTATAGTTTTCCGATTGTTTTGCCCAACGAACTTGTCCAACTTATTACAGAAAGGAATGTCCCTCCCAAATTTGAAGTAAATCGGACAAAAAATGTGACCGCTAGAGTGCAAACTGCAAACACACACACACACACACACACACACACACACACACATATATATAAAATTTTGAACAACCCCCCAAAACGTTAGGAACTTCTATGGTGGTCCCAGGCTTAAGTTTCACCGTGCGGGTCATGCTAATAGTTCACTTTCCAAAGTAAATTCGCTAATAAAACAAATGCATTCTGAAGATGGTTCCGTTGAACCGAATGTACATAGTTTGTTACAAGTTCAAATTTGAACTGTTGCCGAAAAAGGTGTGTAAACAAATTTTCATATGAAAAACAGTTCAGGGGTTAGCCCCCTGATACAAATAAAGGGTTAGCTTATAACTGATAACAAATTATATTATACTACATATATCTTGTCAGGGTGCCCCCTCCCCCCCGGTCTTTATCACAACCCTGCTAGACACCCATTCTATGCAACGGGGGAGGTTACCTCTGATTATTTCTTCTCTGTCATGTTACAAAACATTGACTCCAAATTGTTGGTAGGGGCTTGACAGCTTTGCTTAAAATAAAAAATAATAATTACCTGAAAATGAAAACTAAATTTCTAGGCTACCTATATACATATTTGAAATGCTTAGATATAAGTTTTTAATGAATGATAATTTGTTTAACCGCTATCTAACTACGTCTTTGGTAAAATTACATCACATCAGAGTTGAGAAGCACCTGCAAAACACATTGTTCGGATTGCAACAAAAATTAAATAGTGGTAATGAATACTGATTAAGAAAATATAAAAATCTGTAAAAAAACACAACACATAAAATCACAAATACATAAATGGTTAATAAATATTATAGATTTGTTATGAAAAATAATAGCCCTGATTATCCTAGAGTTCCAAAAAATAGTATCAACATATAAAATAAAAATCAATAATAACTAAAACTAAGAAAAACAATGAACAATTTTCTAACATTGACATTGTTTCAGTGGCACCTAATCTGAATAATATATAACCTGTTATATTTCTTATAACATATTTCTTGATATAAATATTATATTGCGCACCTTATGATATAAGTGTGGTGACAAGTATAAATCTACCCTAAAGGTGTTCTTAAATGGTGCAAAGATATATTTTTTTTAAATTATTTTGTACGTTGATGTTTTAAAAAAATTATACTCTTAAGCATTTTACTCTAAAGAGTTACACACATTTTTGGTACTGTAAATTACCGTGCTTCAACAAGGCTGAATAATTTACTAAATAATTTCCTTTCCTCACTATGAACATAAACATTCCAGTAACATAAGTCAATGACATCAGCAAAGACTGGTGGTGAAGATTTGATTTCATCAACGTTACTGCAGTACTGATCACACATCTTCAACCAACAGATTAACCCTCCAAGTGTCTTTAATAATGGTCTTAATGTTTGCCTATTTTTGGTGATTTTGCAGTGTTGTATTCAAATAAATGTAAAAGACTCAAAAACACTCCAAACTGCATTATTGTATAGTTTTTCTTGTTCATAAAATCATGGGCTTCAATATTATGTGTATAACATCTCAAACAAATTATAATAGAAAAATTATGTGATGCTAAAATAAATAAAAAGATTTTTAAGTTTGCACTCTATCAAATTATAAACGTATCTAAAATATACAATTTTCAAAATAGCCAATTTGTTTTAAATTTTATAAGGATACTAAATATATAAACAAATAATCAGATAAAGCAACAAATAAAAATGTTTTAGATAATAATCTGTTGTTGCGTGCTATAGCAAGTGAGCAAAGTGGCCTTGGCAACGTTACAGTCAGAAGGATAATTTACCTCGATATCACTGCCGCCTATTTCTCCAGGAACATCACCAACCATTCATCATCACTAAACTTTTCTTCTAAGGCCCCACGTATGTTAATACTGTCCATTTTGACAAATAAAAACATCGCAAAACAACACCATTCCCGAAGTTAGGTTAATGACGCACAACAAACCTTCATACTTCAGCTGTCTGCTGGAGTACGACTGGCACGAACGTAAAAAGCGTCTGCAGACAGACATCGGGAGAAAGCTTAGAATCTGCTGTAAACGGTGATACCAATTTCGATCCGGTTCATTAAGATTCAATGCGCCCCAGAGCCTACTCCGTAAACGCTGTTTGACTGTTGACGCAGCGACAGTAAACACCCCAGCGGGTGTGTATAGCGACACAAAACACTTGGAGGGTTAACTAACTGGTAGACAGGCCAATGACTCTGGGTTACTTCTGTATGGAGATGACTTTTTTGCCACTAGGAAGGAAAAGGAAATGAGGGGAAGTTCCCCACCTTGCTTGTATTTTCTATTGGACGACGTGATTCTTTTTTTCAAAACTTGACCACAGCTGATTTGTACACACCGTTTGACAGGGTCATGGGTTATCATGGCAATAAGCAGTGGAGAGGGTAACTTGGTCAGCACCCCCGCCCCCTCAGTAGCCATCAAGTTCAGTGTGTCACTATTATAATAGGATTAAATATTCACTGCTCATTTTAGTATTAATTTATAATCTTAACACGATTTCTTTGGTATATAATCAAAAATTAGTTTCTCGCGATGTTGACTAGACTTCCAAATTCCAAATGCTTTTCAATTGAAAGGAAATCTACGAAATGATACTATTCTCGTGTAGATCAAAAATTATATCAAAACTAATAACAGAGTAAATAATAACATATAATATACCGGTAGTTAAATATTAAAAATGCATCTTGGTGAAGTAGTAATATTAGTTACAATCAAACAAATTTTTTAAACAACCATTCAACATTCATTTCAATCAATTGCAATTTTATGCTGTGAGATAATTTTCACAGCTTATATTTTACTCAAATTTGGTTCCAAGGGTCTTTACACACTAGGACACCTTGGCTGCACCATCATGTTTGGAGTTTTGGTGGTGCGGCCGGCTGCGTTTCCGGGAATACGGTGGCTTGGGGATATAATTTTGATCTCCACCAGTCTTCTGGTGACACCACATGGTAGCATTGTTGCTTATTCCTTAAGAATTACTTTTGAATATTTGTTAAGTCAAATTAGACATTTTGTTTAATGGTAAATAAAGCCACACTTCTATTTATTTACCACATTTACTGTTATAGCAGACCACGGTTGCAATTTGTGACTTATATTTTTAGAACTGAATTTTAGTTAAATACGTTGAAATACAAAAAATTGTTTACTTCTCCTTCTGCCGAGATAGGTTACCCGTATTATAAAATACAACTTTCACCTACACTACTCATCACATCTGGCTGTAGTGGTGGCTCAGACCTTGTCAAACAGCCAATAATTACTGACGGACAACTGTGGCGGGTAAGTGTACAAAGGCCCAGACTCTGGAAAATTACAGTAGCCAAGATTAACATCTGCGCTAAGTTTTCTATAACTTGGGAAATAACATTTTGGCTCAACACTGAATGAGGAAAGGAGAGGAAATCCTCCTCTTCAGGTGTTATAGGGTTCAATCCCTGTAAATTTAATTGTAACCCATATCACCTAAAGTGTCAGATAGACTAATTTTAAATCACATCTCTAAAGACTTTTTCTAATTCTATTCAAAAACTAAAATTAACGGGAGAAACTGAAAACCAGATTGAAGAATTAATTACCATCAGATCACCACAGTATTTTAAATGCACACGTGATTGCTCTGATTAAATAATTAATTACCATCAGATCACCACAGTATTTTAAATGCACACGTGATTGCTCTAACACTCCTCCAATATTTGCTCCCTCCTAACTTTATTTCCGATATTTTCAAAATTAGATATTTTCCAAGCGCAATGAAATGATGGCAGAAGTGTCAACTGCCACTGCCATTCTCTGTCTCTTGCTGCTATACACTGCTCTTGATGATGTTTTCGTTGCAGCTGTACACTGCTGCACATTGTCCCCTGCTGCTATACACTGTACCCTGCACTATACACTGCCTTTGATGATGTTTCCGTTGCTTTCCCTACTACACACTGTCCCCTGCTGCTATACACTGCTCGTGATGATGTTTCCGTTGCTGCTACACACTGTTCCATACTCTCATACATTGGCCCCTGCTACTATACACTGCTCTTGATGGTATTTCCATTGCTGCTATACACTGCAACACACTGTCCCATACTACCATACACTGTCCCCTGCTGCTATACACTGCTCTTGATAATGTTTCCGTTGCTGTCCTCAGCCACCAAGGTTCGTGCATTGGTCAGTGTCTGTGCCGGTACCAGGAACTGATGACGCAGTCTGGCGGGGAACTGCCATGAGCCCAGCACTGCACCACCCTCTCCCCTCACCTCCACCACGCGGATACCGGCACTGCCGGACACCACCAGCCTGTAACGAGTAATGATGAAATCACCAGTTACCATCGGTTTAACTAATTTTATCATGTAAATGAGTTCATGAACAAATGAGTTCATGAACACTACCTGGACTGGTTATGACTTTACACTGTAGAATTAAAATTAGGGGTGAGCGAGTACTCGAAACTTTGAGTTTGCTGAGTATTTTAATACTCGAACTCAACTCAAAGTTTTGAAAACTACTCGAAAGTTCGAGCGAGTATTTCCCGCCGATTTCCGGACGATCGCTAACGACTGCGACCGGCCAAAACGCGTAGTAACGGCCGCAAAAGGCGATCGCGTCATGTACAATTGGCCGAAAATGACGACCGCGAACGATTGCGACTGGCCAAACCGTGTAGTAACGGCCGCAAAAGACAATCGTATCACGTAAAATCGGCCGAAAATGACGATTGCGACCAGCCAAAACGCGTAGTAACGGCCGCAAAAGGCGATCGCATCACGTAAAATCGGCCGAAAATGACAATCGGACCGCTCAATTTCGGCTGTGACTAAGGATTTTGACAATTAATATTGATTATAAGCGATGTCTGTAAAAGGTGAAATTGGCAAAATGACAACCGGACCCTGTTTAATCGGCCGGAATCGAATGTCAAACCGTGTTTTGTTTGTCAATACGTAATCCAGTTTGATTGTACTGGCCAAAACTTTGTATTGCTACTCATGTATTAGTTACAAACCATGTTAAGATTATCAAATCTAGGGTGGTATCCAAATCTCATTACACTATTTTAAACTACCAACTGATGGCAAAGACTCGCTCGAAAATACTCGAAACTCGAAAATAATTGGCACTACTCGACTCGACTCGATTAAAAAAATCACTACTCGCACACCCCTAATTAAAATACAAATGTTTTTGACTGAGTTTTAATATTTCCTATTGGTCTGTACGATTATCTCAAGACATTTGAGCTTCTGGATTACAAATATAGAATATTCTATTTTAATGTAATGAATAATAAGAATTAATATTTTTTCCTAATCAAAAAAGTTACACTTCACAGACAATGTCGAGGTGTAAAATTTGCTTAAATTACTTAATAACTCCAGTGAGCTTACTGCACAACCTTTTTGGGCCGGATACAATAACACTGCAGCTGACCTGGCAACGCTATTTGGCGTTACACATGTGAGTGCTGTGAATTTAGAGGTATATGTTTGTTTGTTTTTCTTTGTTTTGTATGTATCTTTCTTTTTATTCAGTAATGTTTAATGTTAATAAATTATGTTACATTGCATCACAAAAAAATAAACATCCTTTACTTGTATACTGCACGAGTGACCAGTTGTTCGTGCCGTTGCCTCAGATCTAGTACTGACCTACCATGTGATTAACAAGGTCATACCCAAGTAGCATAGAAATCATTTTTAATATTCATAAAATAATTTTTAATGGTTTTAAAATGTGTTTATGTTTAAAATGAGTTAAAATTATTTTAATATAATTATGTCATAGCTTTATAATTAATTAAAAATAATTTTTAATACATATATTAAAATCATTTCTATATAATTTTTAATATTATTATAAATAATAACTGTTAAAAAACTCTTTTAAAATAATAGAAAAAATGTTTTTAAATTACTTCAAAATGTTATTAATATAATTTTTAATTATTTTCAATTGCGAAATTTGATGTTTTTTTAACATGACATTAAATCAGTTAAAATCATTGTTTCATCGATTGAAAATTATGAAGAAATCAAGAGTGATATTAAGTTTAATATTAATTTTAAAATAAATTTTAATAGATTTGAAACAACTTTGGAATATGTTTAAATTATTCTCAAAATAACTGTAAAAAATTATCTTTAATAATTTATAAATTAGTTTAAAATTATATTAAATAATGTTCTATTAAGTCAATGGAATCCTAACTAAACCTTTAAAAAGATTTTATAATAAAATGTCAGGAATTAAAATTTGGTTATATTACTTTTAAGAATAGGCCTATTCATTTTTTAAATTGTTAGTATTGTTTTTTTCACTGGTTTGAAGTTAATGAGAAACATTCTACTTAGCAAACAAGTTCTGTATTTCTTTCAAAATAGTTTATATATATATATAACCAAAATGAGTTCATATAGTAATTGGTTTGCAGCCTCAATAAACGTGTAAAAGAAAATAAATACTTTTGTGGGCCCTTTTATATTTGTAGTATGCATTTGTGGGTGATTTGCATACACTCAGTTTTACTGATAACATATTGCTCAACTATTTTATATGCATTAAATCAATATTACAAATGTTGCTATCCTTACCATGATTTAACAAGTGGCAAAGTGGCCAAGGGGTTTAGGGCGTGTGTCTCGTGATCGAAAGGTTGTGGGTTCTATAGGCGGTGTGGTCATTATATTTTTGGTTCGTAAAATATATTTCATCATTTTTTCAATGATTTAATGGGTGATAAATAAGTCAGATTGTGAAAATAAGTATAAACAGTATCTTTTTAGTGAATATTATTTTTGTAATGTTTATAATTATTTTTAAATCATTTAAAATTAACTAAAACCTGATTTATAAGTTATATTAAAATTATTCTAAAATAAATTTTAACATTATTTGAAAATATTATAAAATGGATCGGATGGGAAATTTGTTTGCAAAAAAATCATGTTAAAATAATTTTAAAACTAATTTGGTTGTTACTAATGCTACTTGGGTAGTAGTTATTCTAATACCTCCTAGAGAGGTGATCCCCCCTAGACAATTAACTGCCATCAAAAGTAAATATAAAATAAGTGTTTTTTTAGTTAATTTCTATTGAGGCACATACCTGGCTCTGTCAAAGTGAAGGTCACCTTTGGTTGAGTCTTCCTTTTCAGTGTTAAACCATCTGAACAAGTAAAAACAAACAATAGAATTTAATTAACAC
Organism: Allygus modestus; assembly: GCA_963675035.1. Taxonomy (NCBI): domain Eukaryota; kingdom Metazoa; phylum Arthropoda; class Insecta; order Hemiptera; family Cicadellidae; genus Allygus; species Allygus modestus. The sequence goes on from OY776111.1 coordinate 448,284,804, forward strand.
AACAAAATAACACTAGACACAGGGATGGTTGTATTTCAAAATTTGTGGTTATAAGCTCGTTTAGGTAACATATCTGCTTATTTAATTTGATGTTACAGAAAATGTAAAATCAAGCAAAAAAGTAGTTTTAAGGCTAAACACTGAAGGTGACGGTAATGCCTAACAAACACTGATTACTTCTTAGTACTAAGAGAAATAGATTCAAATATATTAGCAAGTCAGTTTTTTTTGTTAGTACTTAAAATTGGTTGAATTTTATTTATAAGTCAAAAAGCAGTAACTATGTTAATAATTCACGTATTCTGGAAAAAAAAATTCAGATTCAACAAGTGCAATTGATGGGTGATTTACTTGTAAATTATATTCAAGCTGTAAAAGGAATTTAAAATCAGATTTTAATAATTGTGTTTGAATTATATAAGGCGTGTTGGTTAAATGATGGTTGGAAATAAAATTATTACGGTTTACCAACCATACAACGCATGGTTTCTCAGTCACAAAAATTATTTGTTTTCTGTGGAATTGGGCTTGGAATTACAGGCGCACTGGTAGACAAAAAGAGTGTATCTGAATGCTTGCCCAGCCAAGTAGCCACAATATGTTTAAACATATCTCTGGTCTAGTGGTCAACCTGCTAGAAAGAGAGAGCTTACAGCGAAGCCATGAATAACTAGGTATACCAGGACTAAAATTGTTATCTGCTGGCCATTGTACCACCAGGGAATCAGTTCCTTATCGGCCACCTCGTTGAGGGGCGGAGACCGATAGATAGATCTATATGATGGCCGATAGATCATCTGAGTAATAATATATACAGCAGCCCGGAAAGCCAGAGTTCCAGGCAGGATGAGGACATTTGGGGTTAGCGCACCTAGTATAGGAACCGCCATGGCTTGGGAGGATCAGAGAAATTCTCAAAACTATATTTCATTTGCAACCAAACGAATACTGCAAAACACAAAAAGCAGCACAACAGGTCCAGAGTAAGCCACTCTCTAACCCGCCCAGTAGTACCAACCTATGAAATGCTAGCAGCACAAAAACAGGTCCAGAGTATGCCACCCCTATCACCCGCCCAGTAGTACCAACCTATGAAATGCTAGCAGCACAACAACAGGTCCAGAGTATGCCACTCTCTCACCCACCCAGTAGTACCAACCTATGAAATGCTAGCAGCACAACAAGAGGTCCAGAGTATGCCACTCTCTCACCCACCCAGTAGTACCAACCTATGAAATGCTAGCAGCACAGAAACAGGTCCAGAGTATGCCATCCACCTATGAATCGCCAGCAGCACAACAATAGGTCTAGAGTATGCCACCCCTCTAACCCGCCCAGTAGTACCAACCTATGAAATGCTAGCAGCACAACAACAGGTCCAGAGTATGCCACCCCTCTGTTCCCCAGGGGTACCAACCTATTAAACGCCAGCAGCACAACAACAGGTCTAGAATAAGCCACCCCTCTGTTCCCCAGGGGTACCAACCTATTAAGCGCCAGCAGCACAACAATAGGTTTAGAGAATGCCACCCCTCTAACCCGCCCAGTAGTACCAACCTATTATAAGCTAGCAGCACAACAACAGGTCCAGAGTATGCCATCCACCTATGAAACGCCATCAGCGCAACAATAGGTCTAGAGAATGCCACCCCTCTAACCAGCCCAGGGGTACCAACCTATGAAATTCTAGCATGACAACAACAGGACTAGAGTATGCCACCGCTCTAACCGCCCAGGGGTATCAACCTATGAAATACTAGCAGCACAACAACAGGTCCAGAGTATTCCACCCCCCTGTCCCGCCCAGTAGTACCAACCTTTGAAATGCTAGCAGAACAACAACAGGTCCAGAGTATGCCACCCCTCTGACCCGCCCAGTAGTACCAACCTATGAAATGCTAGCAGCACAACAGCAGGTCCGGAGTATTCTACTCCCCTGTCCCGCCCAGTAGTACCAACCTTTGAAATGCTAGCAGAACAACAACAGGTCCAGAGTATGCCACCCCTCTGACCCGCCCAGTAGTACCAAGCTATGAAATGCTAGCAGCACAACAACAGGTCCAGAGTATGCCACCCCTCTGACCCGCCCAGTAGTACCAACCTATGAAATGCTAGCAGCACAACAGCAGGTCCAGAGTATTCTACTCCCCTGTCCCGCCCAGTAGTACCCACCAATGGAATTCTAGCAACACAACAACAGGTCCAGAGTATGCCACCCCTCTCACCCGCCCAGTAGTACCAACCTATGAAATGCAGTACCAACCTATGAAATGCTTGCAACACATTAACAGGTACAAAGTATGCCACCCCTCTGACCCGCCCAGTAGTACCAACCCATGAAATGCTAGCAGCACAACAACAGGTTCAGAGTATGCCACCCCTCTCTAACCCCCCAGTAGGACCAACCTATGAAACGCCAACAGCACCGCACAGCTAGGTGACCAGTGGGTGAGGTCGTCCTCTTCCTCCTGTTTGTTTGCTAGGTTGGTCACCCTGTCCGCAGCCCTGGTTGCAGTGTCGCGCGCGGGCGTGCGACTCCGTTGTCTGAGCGGGGATCCGATCACACACTCGACGTTCAGGTTGTGAACCAGCGTGACGGTGGCACTTTGAGGGTTGGTCTTGCGTGGCGTGCAAGTTCTTACCTGTAACAGTGTGATACTGGTTCAAACACTGCACGTGGATCCAATGGAAATAGGTATTTTGCTACTAGATTTGTTTTGATGTTATCACATCTAAATACATAAAACAAAGTTGGGTTAGTAAGTTAGTTACACCAAACAGCTGTTATAAGGATTATATCTGAACATTTGTGCATTATGGAAATAAAAAATCTACTTATACGTCAACTCAAACTCTTTTTTTCCATGTTAAGTTGGCTCTAAATAAAAATTGGCGAGTGAGCGAAGCAAACGAGCTCATCTTGAAAATGATCGAGCATTTTTTAAATAAAACAAATTCAATGACATTAGGAGAGGACAATATCTGTCGGGCCAGCTAGTTTCTGAATAAAAGACATATTGATTTGCTTACAAAATATTTAAATACAATCTTATACGAGTAGTCATAAAATAATTCATTTTGGGCGAAAGATGCAGCTTTTACCACAGCAAGACTCAAAAATTATTGTAGTTTCCGTAATACTTACTTAGGCTACTTGTTACTTGTTTCTTGCTTCCGTACTCTTTTTGGCAGAGTGTTGTACAAGTAACAGTGCCTACAGGTTGTAGGTCACTTCAATAGTAAATAATACACAACAGTGTGCATTAAATGCATAAAAGCAGAAAACTATGCTACTGAATTATTTTTAAAACTTTTAACCTCATAAAAACATTTGCTGGCCAGACAAACTTTTAGATCATGATTGTATTTATTTACAATTTCTTAAGTTCTAATACTCTGAGGGAGTGATTGAAGAAGTTTTACGCAGAAATAAGTTTGATATAAGGTATATTCATTGTTTATATATATACTTTTTTTCAAAACACTCATGAAAGGCAGTGACAAGTAATTTAGTGCTGAAAAGACAGCACCAAAGAGAAATATAGTATGCACTTGGAGGGTTGAATTTAAATTGTTGCTGCGTCACTGACTTTAGAGATGAATACAAGGTTGATATAGGGCCTAAGGTAGATTCATTGTTAATATTTTACAAAGACTTACAAAAAACTCACCTAAAAAATACCAGTGACAATGAAATATACCTCGGAACTAAAGAGAACTAGCCTACAACACTTGGGAAGGTAATAGGAGGTTGTTACTCACTGCGCCACTGACGTTAGGCACAAAGACGAGGTGAACGTTGTCAAACCCGCGGCCCATGATGCCGTGGCGGGGGTGGCCGAGGTCGAACGTGTGGCCGAGCTCGTGGCACACCGAGCCCAGCGTAGTGCTGAAGCAGGACCCGTACGTGCCTCTGGACAACACGACACGGTAAACCGATGGTGGTGTGGAGTCACAACATGAGACAGTAAACCGAAGGTAGTTTGGATATACAGTAGAACTCCAATTATCCGAATTAATTGGGGATCGGGCCAATTCGGATATGCAGAAATTCGGATAGTCAGGTATACCTCGGGAATTAAGCAAAAAACATCACCATACATAAAAAATCAGAATTTTATCGACAAAGTTATTATAAATGTAGTGAACAGAAAGTGAGCGAACTGTATCAAGAATATACGTCATAAAAATTAAATTACAGGAGTTAAATTGAATACAGTATATACAGTTGCTCTTTTCAATAGGCCTACATACTGTACGTATTTCACTGTTCAATGTTGGTTATTTCACTTGAACATCTCGAGCAAAGTGAGTTTATCACTTAGCGAAAGGACAACATGTTTACGTTTTGTACTCATTTCGAACGATAATCTCGGTGAAAGAACAGTAGCGACTGATGATGAGCAGGGCGGGAAGGGGGATGACTCATTGTTCCCTGCGAAAATATCGTCCGGAAGGTAACAGCGCAGGCTTTTATTTTAGCGCTCACGGCGCATTATCGCTACACGCGCACCCGCTGTTATTTTTTTGATTTTTATATTTCTATTATTTCACTCAAAATCAATTCGGATAATTGGATATTCGGATAATTGGGGTTCGGATAATTGGATTTCTACTGTAATTAAATTTTGACAAAATGGTCTAACCTTGAATCTTTTTATACAAGTGTTCCAGGATAAAGATGTGTGCATGTTTTTTTTTAGATTTGAATTTGTCCTTGTCGATAGCCTTCAAGTTTATTCAGCCTATTTAATTGATTTTCTAACTTTGAAAGACATGTTTCAGGTTGAATACCAATATCAAGAGGTGAATATGTATGTAGGATTTTAATTGGTCCTCGTCAGCATCCTTCAACTTTATTTAGCCGACGGTACTTAATTTATTTTCTTTGAAAGAATGTTTCTGGTAGGTTTTAATTATTTATTAAATCTTTAATTTTATTGGGAGCGCCCCATCTTCAGGTTGTGCAAAGTTAGTCCTTGTAATGGTGACGACTTTGACGAACAAACCCTTTTGTCATTGTATTTTAAAAGACAAAACACTAACAAGAAATGTACAAAGACACAAATTAAATGTCACATATAATCACCCAACATTTCGGAAAACCATCAAAACGTTTTCCGTTATCTACGGTTCATTGAGAAAACTTTAGGTTTTTTTAGCCGATAACCTCAACATGCCTAAGTAAAGAACTCACATCACTCCAACTTGTTTATTTGTTTTGTTTGTTTTTGGGGGAATTGGGAGGCCCCGACACGTCTCCCTTGAGATATTGTACATCCACCGGAAAGAGGAAAAAGAGGGATTGGAAAGGTGACAGGATGGGGTCAGTCTGCCTCGCTCCAGAAAGGGAGAGAGAGCCTTGCCTAGCTCCCGGGCTGTGTGGGTGACAACACCCTCGGACGATTCGCCCTCTAACCCGACGTCCCCCTAAGTCCACCAGACAGGGACCGCCATCGCTCAGAGTCTTCAACCTCTCAGGGGTTGGGTGGCCCCAGGACAATTCGTCCCCCAGCCCAGGAGACCGAAGTCCATCCGGCAAGGGCCCTTCCTCCCAGGCACCCGTCCCAGGCTACAAGAAAGATCCAATACTCCCTCCAAGGACTTGGACTAGACTGGGTATCCAGGCTTAACCGGGAGTCAAGACCCCAGAAGAGACAAGGAGGAACCAAGGAAGGGAAGTTGTCACACTTGATATCCAAAAGAATTACCAATACTATGACAGCTTCATTTTGCTGTACCCAATGTCGACCTCTGTACTAGTATAGACCAGTCAGCGAGCCATCGAGGGTTCACTTCAACTTAGTCGTGGTCATTGGCAATTAGAACAACACTACCAGTGCAAGTTCCATACTATAAATGTAAACTGAAATGCATATAAATATTACAATAATGTTTATTTCATATGTGTATGATTTCAAAAGGTATATTAATTTCAAAATCCTATTTAGACCTATTGATTTATAAAAATCAAACTACCTACCATTTTTTAATCACAAGGAATTCTAGTGAATACTTGGCATAGTGGTCAAGGCATCGGACTCCGGAACCATAGTAGCGGCCCTGTCGTGGGTTCGAATCCCAATCCTGACGTGTAAATTTTATCAGGACTGTACAACTCGTACTGTAACAGCTCACCCCTAGCTTTGCTGGGTACATTACACACACAGATGCATAGTCTATGTGGATTGGCAAAGTAAGGCAAAAAGAGGCTGCTAACCTGTTTAAATAGGAAAAAAGTATTGTCTTTACCTGTAGCAACTGTCGTCCATCAGCTGTTGCGTGTCGACGGGTGTCGAGTCTAGGAAGCAAGTGATGACGTCCTCCACCACGGAAGGCCACGTGTGCAGGCATCCGGTTCCGAACAGGGCGAGACCCCCACCACCCAAGGCCGCGTGAGCTCGCACCACACCCTGGCAAATAGATAACGTGTTTTATAGTTTGTTTCTTACAGCTGGAACGTCGCTGATACATTATAGGCCTACTAGCTTTACAGTCAGACCTCTCTCAGCCAACCCGTCTTCAACCATTGATTGGTTTAACCGTTCCTACCCATACAAAATTATAGTTTACATTAACTGCAGCATATTTGAACAAAACATTAATTTATGTGGTCAAATTTCTTTAGATTGTAAACAAACCTAAGAGAACTGTTCTGAAGTCTTACCATACACGAGGATTTTTAATTTTCTTTTGTTAGGCTGCTAGCAAATGCAGGAAGGTCATAGCACAGTAAATAGAGGGAAATAAGTCTGCACAGTCAATTTCCAAGTTTAGTAGAAACGGTACTTTGGTATTATACGGATGCCACCCTTATGCAGCGCGCTGCGGCAGTTATGTTAAGATGGGTTATCATAAAAATGATTGTAGGACTTTCCTTGTTTTGTTACGAATCGAATGATACCTGATGAGTCATACTTCCGGCCGCCAAACCCCCTCCAAATAGGCCAAGGTCAGGTCGTTGACCGGAGCGCACGCATCACCTGTCACCGCCTGTATCTGGGTCAGTGTCATGAGTGATTTATTGCCGTGCACTACGTTACATTTGTTTTCATAATGAGTGACGTTCTTTTGGTGTGGGATTTACCTCGAAATGAAGAGGAAACCGTACGTATTTTTATGATAACCCATCCTAACATAACTGCCGCAGCGCGCTGTATATTTGGCGGAGTATATGTGGCGATCGGGTGTGGCTGCTAGCGGTGGCGACGCATTCAACGCGATCCCAGCGGACATCGCTGTCTTTTGGAAGGCACAACACAAAGACCGCTCATCAGAATAATGTAAAATTTGTACAGTAAGTCAATCAAAGTACGTTTTTTCGAATTATGTAGTTATCCTTTGTATCCGGTAAAAATTTAACCTCCAAAAATAATGGCATCCGTATAATACCAAAGTACCCATATTTCTTTAGATTGTAAAAAAACCTAAGAGAACTGTTCTGAAGTCTTACCATAAACGAGGATTTTTAATTTTCTTTTGTTAGGCTGCTAGCAAATGCAGGAAGGTCATAGCACAGTAAATAGAGGGAAATAAGTCTGCACAGTCAATTTCCAAGTTTAGTAGAACCAGTAGGCACAAGACAAACCTGAGCCAATTCAACAGTCTCAATTTACACAATAGTTTTACATATGTGCCACCATGCTCAGATTGCTCATATTGTTCTACATGCACCAATGACTGAGTCTTATGAGTCTAAGATCTATCTCATTTGCATGCAAAATAATTGGCATTAAGAGGTAAGAGTCCAAGTAGGGCAAAACACAACTATTGCATTAGCCCCAGCAAACGCCTCAGCCTTTAGTACAACATGAAGTTTGGTTTGGTTCAACTTACCTTAGTACCATCCCACTGAGTGCATGACAAAAACGCTAAGAACTTGCGGTTGCTAGAGCTCAACCGCGAAGACATGATTTCACGACCGAAATACGTCCATAACTCCTCTTGACCCATGGAACGTGCTTGTGCGACAGACAGGCTGCTTTGGAACCTAACGCACTCATCTTCCGGATCGTTAAGGTCCCTTTCCAGCTGAAAAGTTTTTCTTTCGTAACCGCTTTCATAGAGTTTTTGAGCTGTAAGACACTGAATAAGACGAGCACCGACTCCGATCTTGCGACATGCGACTTCGATGGAATTATCACAGTCGTTCGGAGCTTGAAATCTTCCACTGTGACCTTTGCATATTATATAAACTGGGGTTACAAAATATTTCGTGTTGCGAGGCGAGTAGTGGAGTTTAATTTCTAGGCTGGTTTTACAAAACTTCAACACAATGATGTTATCCCCATTAGACAAATCTGCCAAACATTTGAACTTATTTTTCACAACTGGCCACTCTGAGGTTTTATTTGTTGTGATGTTTGCCAAACTCAGTACACTACACTCGGTGTTGTAGCACTTGCTGTTGATGTTGCTGATTCTTATGAACCCTTTGATCAGAACCAGAGAGAACGTTACTCTCTCATCAGGCAATAGGTCACTTAAAATCAGTCTATGAGGGCATGAAACCTCCACACCAGATGTTGCCATCTAATCTGTAAAAAAGCAAACAATTGCTTGATTATTTTTATCAATTCAACATCTGTCTTGGCATTTTAACATAATAGGCTAATATATTTTTCTAACTAGGTATACTTATTACACTGAATTTCAAAACACTCAGCTTTAATACTGAACCGGTATAGACAAATGGGGGGGGGGATTAAAGTAGGCCCTATACAACTTGGTCATTCATCAAGGCTCCGGTTTACTTCTGCCATGCTACGCACTGCAAGGGTTTATAGGATTACGTTTGCAATGGTCAAATCAGTCTAGAATTAAAATGAATGTCTCATATTAAAGATGAAATTAGTTTCTAATTTTGCCATTTTTGCTTGTTAGTGAATTTCCTTTGGAAAGTGAACTATTAGCATGACCCGCACGGTGAAACTTAAGCCCGGGACCACCATAGAAGTTCCTAACGTGACCCCCTGAACACGTTTTGGGGGGTCGTTCAAAATTTTATATATATATATAGACATACATATATATATATATATATATGTGTATGCACTCTAGCGGTCACATTTTTTGTCCGATTAACTTCAAATTTGGTAGGGACGTTCTTTTCTGTAATCAGTTGGACAAGTTCGATGGGCAAAACAATCGGAAAACTCTAAACCCTTTTTTTGGGGATTAATCTTTCAAATTTCGAGTTTTTGGGCCCAAAAAGGGTCAGAAAAGCCCCGGATGTAAAATTATTGCATGTTAAAAGATGGGAATTAGTGAGGCAAAAGTTTTAAGCTCTCTCTCGTCATTCTAGCATAAATATTTACCGAGTTATTAAAGAAAATGTGTTTTGACTAAACACAGTACGTTGTCTTATAGGGATTTTACACTAGAAAAGCCTGTTATTCCTTTGTTAGAGTACTTTTAACATCCCCAGCAAATCACGCCTAATTTCAAGCCTACCTGGACCTTCTCCTAACATTATAATGCGCAAAATTGTATTCCCAGCTTTGCAGGTAAATGAAACCAGGAGCATCAGAACAGCCAAAAATATTTTTTTTTCAGATTTCAATAAAAATTGGAATACATGTATGTTTTTACACATATTTTGAGTTTTAAACGTTTTTTTGTGGAAATTCACTTCCCTCACGTCAGCGTGCTGCGTGCGAACTCGTTTATATTTTGAAGTGGGTTATATTTAAAAACCTCTAAGAATTGTAGGTATAGCTTACATAAAAGTGAGTTTTTTAAAATAAAACTTTCTTCTTTAAATTCTGTTTATTTATCCTGTAACATTAATACAATATTAATTAATCCTGTGTACCTCTTAATAGTTACTTTTTCCTATTAAACCAGGTATTTTCAGGTGGCTACACAGAATTTTCCGTAGGGTTCTGAGACCAAAACCATAAGGAGTAGGGACTGAGTTTAACAGAAGCACCATCATGACAATCAACTTGCTTCTGCCCCCAACCACATACTGCACAATATCCAACTTCTAAAAGCTGAAATTCGGTTCTAACTTGATATTGACTAGTACCGGTACTGTATTCTTAATAAGTTAGCATAATTTTAATATATTGGAAATAACCCATAACAGTTGCTATTTTAATGTGATTAAACAGATGCATTTTTTTAAATCTATTATAGGCCTGACTTAAAAATTTTGTTGCTTAAAATTATATAAAACTTGTCTGGCTTTAGCCTCCCTGTTTTGATTACAGCTATGTAATAATTCAGGCTTGTATCTTTACTTTTGAGACTTGTGTTACTCCGGTCCTTGCTCTCCACTCTTACCTAGGTAACCAGCCTGATTTCTCGATTCTGATTGGCTATTTTTAACCTGCTTGAATACCTGTAAGCGAGTACAATTGGACCAAAGTTTATCGTGCATGGGATCAGTGCTACTAACCACAAAATCAAAAGGCATTTTTCCTCATTTTGATTATACTCTAGTATTGTTGGAGCTGTTTGTAAAATTGTCTATAATAAATGTTTTGTTTGCATGATTGTATTTTGACGAGATGTATTACACATTTATTGTTTAATGATCAATAAAATCTATCTGTCATGAATACTATTTTCGTCCACTGTCTTGAGTGGTTTGTTTACATTCATCTGACACAGTTTTAGTGATATAACTTATAAGTACGCCTACATATGTTTTCCAGAAGAAGTCCCCGTTCTCCCTCTCATCCATTTTACAGCTAATTTGGCCAATCTTATACTTTTATCAGTCTAAACTGTGATATATATACAAAATATAAATACAGTTTAGAAACTCAGCTGTCTTCAGTTGTCAACCGGAAGTTGAGCGCCTTATTATAATAGAAACTGAAATGCAAACTTATTCTCGATTAAGAATAAATAATAATCTTAGTCATTTCCATATCACATAATTTCATGCTTAGGCACTCCTACTTACTGTTCAATACAAAAATAAAAATGTATACTGGTAATAGGTTTTTTAACAGCACTAAATGTCTGAGTTACCCTTAACTTGTAAGACAACTCCTTAAAAAATATTCACAATTGTATCAAATGGCCTAGGCCTAAACTTACCTCACAATAAATTAGGCTTAGCCTAGGCCCTATTAGCAAAACGTTTCCTTAAAATATTTTGAGAAAATCATTAATTACTGACAAAATTAAATTGTGTGGTTAATTATCATTAGTTTAACATTAATATACAAACAAATGTCAACTGTCAGGAATATCAGAATCACAATTTCACATTTTACAAAGTTTCACAGCATCGTCTAGCCTGGTCTGTCGTTTCACATCAGCTGTCAGATATCATCTGGCAAAACATTTTTGCCCCTGCTGCCAGAATCTGGCGGCAGGATATTTTCTATATAATTTCAATTACTCATTAGTTACATCATTGATCATGTACACTTAACTAATGATTACACACAACAAACGGAAGTCGGCATCGTGGAACATTGGAAATGGACTTTTAAAATGTAAAAATTCAAGGTTAGTAAGTTAGTAAGGCTCGTTGGTTGCAAAGAGTCATTTGTTAGTTAAATAATGGTTTTCAACTGAACGAAATTTAGTCTATAAACATAGACTAACTGCAGTACTGTAGTTATTATATGCTATAAATGACACGCAGCGCCGTATTTAGGAGCTGGCGACCTTTTTTTGATTGTTTGAGGCTTTAGAATGTGGGATTCGTGTGGGGCGGCCACGATATCTGCGACTGCTGCGGTGCGTTAAACCATAGACCATAGATTAAGCATACTCCTTAGGAGATCACCCATCGTAATGGGACAAGCGTACACGGTCTGCTTGTACGTCCAAGGCGACGGCGGAGCTAGTTCGGAACGTCTACGCTGCCGCGCTGCTGTCGCTGCCCTTCCCCTCTCCCCCTTCGGCCGCGCGCCCATCCTGACAGCCCCTCCGCTAACCCCTCTTAAATCTCCCATCTCCCAACCCCCAACACACACACTCCGCTGAGGGCACCGACCGAAGCCCGTTACCACGTCCCGCCACCGCCAACGGCCGAGGCGCCTCGCCGAGGTGGTGTACTGCCTGAAACTGCCGCAAGCGTCTTTCGATTTTCATAGGAATGTCATGACCCATTCACATTACAATGTTATATTATTATACGCTAGTTATTAACAGGTGAAGACTGAGAAAGAATATGTTCGACCTTGCCTTATAAATCTGATTAATGATTATATTAATTGTTTTTGAGTTTTCCCAGTAAATTTAATTTATTTTTTATATTTTGCGAACCTTAAATTTAAACTTTGGTAGTTGCAACATATTTTAATAATGGATGCTGTTTTTTTTTTTTTTTCAAAGCAAGTACCGAGTCCAAAGTGGTTGTGAAATCACTGTGATTTATGAAAGTCCAAAATTCATGAAATCTTAATAATCTCAGATGATAATAAATTCACTGTTCCTTAATTATGTCCGCATTGTTGTTCACTGTTTCCTGCTTCATTCCTCATAAGCAATAAGCATAAATTAGTTGTGGTCCAGAAATGTCAAGAAGTCTTTACCATTTATCAGGGGCGGATCCAGGGAGTCACGTTGGGGGGAAATGCCGGGGATTTTGGGGGGTATGGAATACTCTTCAGGCTCAGGGGTGGGGGGTCCGGGATTCCATCCCCGGAAATTTGTTAAAAATTCCATATCAATAATTTGATTGGCCGTAAAAAATAGCCGAACGCGTTTTATTGACCAAATTGTGCGTTATCGGCCTAAAAAGACGACTGTATAGAATTCATGGACCAAAATCAGAAATTGTACCTGTTATTTCGGATAAAAATGATAATTTGACCGCATTTCATGGTCGCCGTAACTTTTAGACCAAAAACGACCAATGAACGTAGTTTATCGGCCAAAAATACCGCAATAGTTTATACTCAAACCGCAATTCAAAGGCCAACCGCCAGCGGAAGTATCAAAGTATGTTATCGTCAAAAACAAAGATTTTACCGAGACTAACATCGAAACAAATCTTATCAGCCGAGATACGGCGATTTTAAAAGACACCCGAGATACATATTATTGGCCTAAAATAGCAATATATTTTAATTTAGCCGTCTAAAACGTCAATCGGACCACATTTTTTAGCCTGAAAACGGTCAAACTGTGTTATTAGAAAAATTACCGATCGGGTGTGTGTTATCAACCAAAATCGATAATGTTATCGGCAATTTTACAGCAAAATTGCTAGCCAAAATACGACCGCAAAGTTTGTTATCGGCTGAAAATTGAGTACCAACCTTATTTAATGCCGGAAATGTACTTAATCGCTCAAAAACGGCAATCGGACCGCATTTTCCAAAAATCAGTTTTATGCATTTTTTACCCTAAAATTTTTAAAACACTTAATTTTGGTTTAGACCATGTTATAGAGCTTAAAAAAACAAATAATATGGTATTTTGAATTATTAAGCTAGGTTAAGTGGTTGCGGAGAAAATCCAAAAAAACCTGCTCATAAAATCTCCTATGTTAATCTTATGGGAAAAAGGTTTTTGGCTTTTCCTAAGTTAATTTTAATGTAAACTTCACATTTGCTTTTACCAATCAACTCAGCTCCACAAAACAATCATTTTGGTGTTTAAATTGTGATTCTACGTCCAACCGTTGCAGAGATATTCAAAGTGCTAAACACAGTACGTTGTCCAATGTTATCCTTATGGAGAATAAATCAAATTTGATATCTCCATTATTAATGAATGTATATTGATGAAACTTGGCACGTGGGGTCACGTAGTACTAGTATATTGATATTGGCTCAAAATTTTTTTTTTTATTATCCCAGTAGCAGCGAACCTGCGTACTCAGCCCCATGTTATTCTTATGGAGAATAAGTAAAATGTAATGACTCCCTTAATTATGAACATAAATTAATAAAACTTGGTATGTGGCTTCACCTTGTTGAGTTATATTGATATTTGCATAAAACCCCATTTTTATCACCAAAGAACCCGATCCCGACCCCGATCTATCACCAAAGAACGCCTATTTTTCCGCATCGGATGGATCAAAAACAGGAATTTACTTACATTTAATGGCCCGAAATGACGATCGGCAACGTTTTTTATTGTCTGAAAATGTCAACCAAAACTTGTCTTATTGACTGGGGACGACAGCGAGGTAGAAAACATGTCGGGATAGACCATGCTCGCGCCCATAGTCGGGATAGACCAAAATTCGGTCCGGCTGGGCTCAAGGTCACATCTCAAAGTGTAAGATTCGGCGGTCGCAGCCGCAGCGCTCAGTACAGCGTCTTATGGGTTATTGTGGGTTATTGGCGACGCGTCCTCAGTTAAATGAGGTTTACGGCGCAAGAGATTTTTTTATAGTAAAATGGTTTTTGGAATCGAATTACTGAATAAATTCTTAATCTTTTGGTACTAAATTAAAATGTATTTAACCTCTAATTATGACGTAAAAACACGTGTAAGTTTCAATATTAGCATACAAATCTCGATGTTCACGTACTCAACCTGGATTTTCATAGAAATTAATTAATTAACGACTCAATGACTCCCATATTTTATTTACTCGATACATGAGTCAACTCTTTTCGTGAAAATAACTATAAAATAACAATTGTACGGCTTTTAAAGAGGCTTAGTTTTGAATTTTGACACAACAAATTTGATTCCATACCATCGCATTTATAGCTTTGGTAGAAAAGTTTATTCAAAATTAAGTATCTTTCGTATTCGAGTTCCTTGACATGTTCCTCAACTTTTAACGCCAATATGATTTTTATAGGATTGGTTATTACAGTATTGGCTGATGTAGAGGCTTAGTTCTGAGCTTCGACGTAAAACCATAAGTTCATTCATAATTTTGATTAAATATTTAGCTCTCCATGGTTTTTACCTCCCTGGGGAACGAAAACCGAGCCGCATGAACGAGAATGGCCGAAAAAGACGTTTTAAAACTAAATTAACGAATTTTCACCGAAATTCCTGTAAAATTATCCGATTTTCCAGGAATTTCCGGTCTGTGAACTCTCTGTAGTAGTATTACAGAAGGCATATGAATCTGACTGACGACGCATCAATCAGACGACAAGTCGAGATGATGCTGCCGGGCAGACGTGGCACTGAAATTGAACCAATTGTAGATAATTTTGACTTATTTTCATATGTGGAATCAAATTCTGCGAATCACACCACGCTTTTTTGTGACACCCTGTATATATTTTTTGAATTACACATATTTGCCTGATTAAAATTAAGTTTATTTTTATTATATAGGTAGTCATGAATTCCTTTCATGAAACGTGACAAAAGTGTTTTTAAATAACCCTTAGGCCTATATATGCCATAACAATTTTAAGCAGATACGTTTACTTGATATTTTGTAATAATCGTTTCAATTTGAGATTTACTCACAAATTGTAAAAAAACACCGATATTTTGCACTGTTTTTCCTTATATAAATTTTAAAAAGCAATGTAAAGATTTGAAACTCCGTAATATAAAATTTGACAATATTTCCGTTCATTTGATAGGTCTCTCGTTAAAATCGGACTGGCCGTTTCGTAGGTGTTATAACGTAAACGTATCTTAAAATCAGCCACAAAATCAATGTGATACGCTATATCGTAAATAAATATTAGATAACAACCTTGCTTTGAATTGATGAGTAAATCACGTTTCATAATAATTACTGATATTCTTTAATTTCAAACCTGTATAATTTCTTAATGTTTCTCAATTTTTTTTCAAAAAGAACATAAATTTTATTTGAACTTAATAAAGGTTTTCAAAGTTAATTACTCAAATCACAGAAATTACTTTATTTATTTTAATAATTTTAAATTTTTCGCGGAGTTTTTTTAGCCGGTAAAAGTCCGGCACTACTCTCGAATACGGATTTATGAGTGTCCATGAGGATTTACTCTCCGCCCCGACGAAATTAAAAGGAAAAAATAATAAATTGTGAAAAAGAATCAAGTGGGATTTTAATAAGGAAATATTGTATTATGTGAATTCACTGAATCATTGGTAATGAAATATCGGTTATACATACTATACACCTATTACACTAATTTGTAATTATAATTGTAAGAGTATTTTCACAAGCGAACATTTATCAAGGAAGAAGCCGCTTTACGATTTGACGAAAGGAAGGCACGAAGGCGAAGGCACTGGGGCTGGTGGCTGGCGGACGCCCTGCGAGTGCGAGCGAGCCACGGCACTATGGCAGTGTCGCGTTGGCAGCGCCTATCTTTCTCACTCCCTCTCTCTCTATCGCACAAGTACTCCCGCTCTCTCTCGCACACGGATGTTGTATGTATCCCCTCCTAGCCCGCGGATCGTTGGTTCCTCACGTGGCCACGAGCTGCGCCACTGCGCTGATGCCGTCGGCACTAATTCTATGCTAGTACTAGAAAATCCCGTAGGAGCACGCCACTGTTCACCCGTCTTCGTCTGACAACTTGCCCATGCAATATCTCCTAAGGAGTATGCTTAATTGATGAACGAAGTGAATCACTGTATTGATGAAGAAGTTTCAGTGGCCGTGTGTGGGTGTGTGTGTGGGTGTGTTATCGAAATACTAAATAACTGTAAAACATTTCTTAATGAAATTTTGAAGGAGTCATTTGGGATACCAAAGGGATGTTTTAACACAGCATTTGTATTTTATTTTGGATTATTAATAATTATTAAAACTAATTTTAATGTTTGATATTCAGTAGTTGAATTGGTTTTCGTAGTAAACTATTGACTATGGTTGTCTTTAAAATGTCAGCTGGGATTTATCTGTGCTTCACTTGAGGGATTTTTATCCCCTATATGGGATATTTTGACTGCTTGTGGGATAAAGTGGGATTTTTTTGAAATCGGCATTACGTCTGCTAGTTTGCTTACAACTTACGACCAGAGCACCTTAGCAGTAGCACTTCTAGTGGATTTTCTCACCGTACTGGCAGTTGCGGGGTTTCCCATTTTTTAACCTCGCTGTCCGCACCTATTATGATTTTATAAACGTCACAGAACGAACACTGAATCATGTCAATTTTGCTGGCCGAGCCATGTTGGAATTAACAAGCAAACTATTTGCCATTATTTAGTACCTACTTCGTACTCTTTAGTACTACCATTAAAAATATTAGTACCTCTCACGTAAATAAGTTATTTAATTTAGTTAATTCACCGTATCATTTAACCTATGTCGCATTGCTCAAAATCGTTTGAGGTACTAAAATGTAAAATACCTATAGGTAATTAGTAGATCTAAATAAGATCTATCTAACGGTATAAATATTGTACTAATACATTATTCAATAATCATATAATATTTAACATTAATTGTGTTGCAATGTTTAACAAATCAGTGGGAAAGTGTGGGATATGACGAGGGATACTATAAGGGCGAGTCTGGGATAAAGTGGGATTTTTTGTATCAGTGCGTGGGATATTTTTACCGTAGAGTGGAAACACTGCATATTGTTTTTAAATCACTCAAATGTAAACATATTTGAACTATAGACTTGGTTATGTTTTGTTCCATCAATTTTTTTTATTTTTAAATAGTTTAAAATGTGAGTGTTATGTAAATTAATGGTGTTTTGTCGTGTTTAAAACAATGCTTATATCTATTTAGATTTATTATTAGTTTATTTTTTACTGGAAAACTTCGATGTAAAAGCTAAGTGTTTGGACTAGTGATGATAAATTAATACAATAGGTTTTGGAATTTTTGAATTACTGGGACAGTATAACTCTGTAACACGACTGACTGTGTTTGATAATCAAGCGTGTTGTAGACCTATAGTAGTTTCTTTACATTGTGAACAAATTACTTGATGGCAGACTTACTAAACGATCATACGTGCAAACTATCTTTATTACATGTAATGTACCAAATAAGCCTCACTGTCACCTAATGACATGGGATTAAAGTTTTTTAATCTACCGGTCAGTAAAATAGTCTGGTTACAGTTTATATTTGTTTGCATTTTCTGTGGTTAATTTTGATTTTCATAAACAATCAAGATGTCCAAAACTCCGTAATCCCAACCGTCTAAATTGTTCAGCTAATTACGATGTAGACAGATTGCCCTCCTGAATAATTGTTATTAATGTAGATGTTGGATTTTGCTTTTAAATCTCTCGAGCTGCGATTTCAGTAGCTTGTGTATTTAAATTCAAACTAACATATATTAATGTTGTAAACATTTTTTAATTTAAGGTATGAATTTTATAAGATACTGTTATATAAATAAATCATTGAATACCTTTTTTTACATTAAATGGGTTTAAAACAAGTATATTTCTGTATGTTTAACCCCCTGATTTTGGAGCTGGAAATTAATAGGTCTAATAATAATTGGCAACTTTTCCCTCAGGTTATATATTTAAAACTCGTCGAAAACCATCCGGTGCCAAAAATATATTTGTCATTGGCCGAGTCATAAAAAAGCGTGAACAGGCCTGATGGTCATAGCTAGGACCTGTGACCAAATAAACGCAATCAGTTTAATCTAATTTGCTAGGTACACACAGTGGTTTTAAGAGGTTAATTGCTCCA
The DNA here is from genome assembly GCA_963675035.1 of Allygus modestus. Taxonomy (NCBI): domain Eukaryota; kingdom Metazoa; phylum Arthropoda; class Insecta; order Hemiptera; family Cicadellidae; genus Allygus; species Allygus modestus. The sequence continues at coordinate 448,303,315 of OY776111.1, forward strand.
CCTCACCCTCCAGGGTTAGATGGAAACGTATTCCGCATATTCTCTATTCATTGTTGCTGGATTAGGAAACCCCAGCATAGCTGCTATAGGCACGTTTTCCACAAGCGGAAATTTTGTGCAGGGTACCAGAAGGTTAGGATATAGCAGGAAAGGAAAGGGTGGGATGGGACAGGCAGCCAAATTGGCCTTTCAGAGTACCAACTCCCGTGCCTTGTGACATCTGTAATCAGGCTCAATGTGGACCCGCTCTGCCCTCCAACTGGCCAACTCAACGGATGGGGTATCCATGTACAACAGCCAGGGACCATACATTCTCAGGTTGGGGACCAACCCCTGAGTTTCCGCCCCGAGCCGCTGCAAGTGGAGGGACCAAAGGTTAAAGGGAAGTTTGTCATAATGGACATCCAAAAAAACTTCATATGTAATGACAATTTCATTTGCTGTACCTAATGTCAGCATCCAAACTGGTATAGACCAGTTTTAAGGTTGTCCTAGGACGAATATTCTCTATTGGTCAATGCTAACACACCAAGTTTTAATAAAATTAATCAGTATACAAGAGATATATGTTTTTTATTTCTTATAAGAATAACATCGGACAATATACTTAGTTTACTGCTGAATGGAAATTGAAATATTCTCCACAACCATTAGCCGAATAGCCTACTAACGAAATACTAATCTAACCGTGTGTGGATTGGAGTACTAATTTTTCATCTTTTAGAGCTTTTTATGGCAATGAGATAAAACTGTTGAAACCTGCTAAAAATATTTAAAGTTTATGGTACTAAGAAAGGTAAAAAAACTGAAGTTTGGGATCTTTTAAGCCCTGTAATTTCTGAACCCAAATTTTTCTAAAAAATCAGGTGGTATATTTTATTAGAAACCTAATATAAACCACCAAATAAAAAATCCAAAGATTTCGAAAGCGGCTCCTCAAAACTGCTCCAGACCTATATACTACGTTGTTGGGTACCAAAATATTATGGATACCTCTTTGTTCATCCCTCAGGGCTCTGCATTTACTATCACTCCCAACGTTTAATTTTAACGTATGATTTGTTGGATTTATTTTGTTAAAGCAGCATCTCCTGAAAGATGTCCCCACGTTTGATACGCCGCCCTACTCAACCATAGACCTCCACCGCACAGGAAAATTTTCTATGTTATTATTTACGCCTTTTTTAGTAATTTTAAAAAATTTTCAATCATACAAAAAATTGTTGTTATTTTTTTTTAACCCCGACCTTAGAGCTCCGCCTCGTTGGCTTTAAAAGTTGCCTTGTTAAATTTATGGAGGAAAGATGATCCTTGGGTAAGCGTTCGGGAGTTCGGGTTAGCATTCGGGTTGAGTACTACTAGCTGGTCAGACAGACATTATTCTATCCTAATATCACTGAATTTGTTTTATGTCAAAGATTCTCGTTCTTTTTCAAGACGAGCTCGTTCGCTTCACTCACTCGCCTCCAGGATGAGCTCGTTAGCTACGCTCACATGCCTATGTTTATATAGAGCTTGCTTCGGTATTGAAAATGAGTTGCTATTCAAATAGATTTATTATTTCTATAATAAACATATGTTTATATGCTTTTCAAGTATGTTTAGATATCATCCTTATTTCAGCTGTTTGATGAAACTAAATAACTAACATACAATCTCGACTTTGTTTTATGTATTTAGATAATGAAAATCACTTAATAATATCTTTCCATGACAACGTTAATATACACTAGGCAGCAATACGGATTTTAGCAATTTGAAATTTAAGTAATTGCACAACGCCATCTGTAGAGCCTGATATAAGCGTAGGTTATATTACATACAGTAGAACTCCAATTATCCGAATTAATTGGGGATCGGGCCAATTCGGATATGCAGAAATTCGGATGATCAGGTATACCTCGGGAATTAAGCAAAAAACATCACCATACATAAAAAATCAGAATTTTATCGACAAAGTTATTATAAATGTAGTGAACAGAAAGTGAGCGAACTGTATCAAGAATATACGTCATAAAAATTAAATTACAGGAGTTAAATTGAATACAGTATATACAGTTGCTCTTTTCAGTAGGCCTACATACTGTACATATTTCACTTGAACATCTCGAGCAAAGTGAGTTTATCACTTAGCGAAAGGACAACACGTTTACGTTTTGTACTCATTTCGAACGATAATCTTTGTGAAAGAACAGTAGCGACTGATGATGAGCAGGACGGGAAGGGGGTATGACTCATTGTTCCCTGCGAAAATATCGTCCGGAAGGTAACAGCGCAGGCTTTTATTTTAGCGCTCACGGCGCATTATCGCTACACGCGCTCCCGCTGTTATTTTCTTGATTTTTATATTTCTATTATTTCACTCAAAATCGATTCGGATAATTGGATATTCGGATAATTGGGGTTCGGATAATTGGATTTCTACTGTAAATCAAACAGGAAAGTTGGCCGGGCTGGTAAGGGCCCGCATTTGCATTTAGGGTGTAGACCAGAGCCTGTACAGACCCTAAATTCTGCCCTGGCCGTCTGTATGCAGAACTTCAAACATGCTAGAATCCAGAATCATTGTCCCTGTCTCGTGTACATTCTATGTGCCTAAGAGTAAAAATATGTGATAGTCAATCAATACAAATGCTGAATTATTTTGACTCAATCCTATCCTACACTATAATATGAGTAAGGTTTGCATGCTCGCTTGCTTGGTTGATTGCTTGCAACTCTTATCTCAAAAACGGCTCCAACGATTTTCTTGAAAAATAACTAATGTGTCCTTCCAACTACTTGTATTGTGAAACCTGATATCTGGGTTAAAAATAAGTTCTAGACATGTCCCATCCTCCAAAAAAATCAAATAATGTAAAAAGCCGCTATGGAAAATTGAAAAAATCACATTGGGCTTTTGGAGATTAAAATAAAAGCAAAAGAGTCATAACAGCTGTTCAAAATCTTTCAGCGAACTCTCAAAGTTATACTCATATAGTTTAAGTACTACCTGGGGCTGAGCTTTGCTAGGGAAAGGTCAATCTTGTTTATGACTTGGAGTTGTTTTTCACCATGTACCCTCTACTAACGAGCATTTTTGAGGTCACAACAGTTGTTATTATAATGCACCTTTGAGTCATTCTGGATATGACCACTCTACATGTAATCTTCATTCAAAGGATTTATTATCTGATTTTATGGAACAACATGGAACTCATGTTGTTTATGATTATTAACATGTGGTTTCCTGAGAGCAGAGATTAAAAGATTTGAGAGAAGATTACATATATAGAGTAGTAAAATAAACCAAAGGGATATTGAGCTATAAATAACAACTGGAGTGACCTTAAAAATGTAGAAAAGAGGCAAATGAGTTGTACAAATCTGATTATCAGTAGGGGGAAGAGGTGAAATATGCTCCAAGTCATCTAAACAAACTGACTGGCCTTCCCCCGAGCAAAGCTCGGCCCCCATGTATCATATCATATACTCTAATATGAGTAAGGTTTGCTTGTATGTTTGCTTGCTTGCGACACTGATCTCAAAAACGGCTCCAACGATTTCCTTAAAATGTTCAAAATAACTAATTTCTGGGATAAAAATAAGTTCTAGACAGGCCTCATTCCCAGGAAATATCAAATAATGTAAAAAAAACTAAAATGATAAGTTAAAAAAATTAACATTGGGCTTATGGAGTTTTAAATCAACACAAAAGAATTTTATCAGCTGTTCATAATCAACCAGGGAACTGTCAAAGTATTTTTTTTTTATCTTTTATTAGAGGCTTTGTATGAAATTACATGAAGCCTTAAGAGCTACGAACAGAAATATTATTATATTACAATTCAAGTCCAAAATTTAATTGATTTCATCCGGTTTATGGCCACGTAAATAATTTTCCTGATTTTATGTAAAAATTCTAGGACGTAACACTATAATTTTGAAAACACACTGAATTAATTTCAATTATAATACTCATGTTTTTTATGATTATTAACATGTGGTTTCCTGAGAACAGAGATTAAAAGATTTGAGTGAAGATTACATATATTTCTTTATTGGTAAGTATCTTAATTGCCATAATTAAATTATGGTTAAGACTAAATTACATTAACAGAGTATGTAATGCTAATAATAACTGATAGAATTTTGATTATTTAAATCCTTGAATAATAATCTTCTTTCAAAATAATCTTCGTCCAATCTTGAAACACAACATTTTGATTTTAAATTTATATTATATTTTCATTGTTGTTTTCATTTAAAAAATCTTCAATTTTGTATGGACATTTGACGATAAGGTATTGCTTTAATTTATTTTTGAATTGTCTTATGTTACTTAAAGATTTTATTTCTGAAGGAACTTGGTTGTAAATTTTGATTGATATGTAGTCTGAGCATCTTTGTCGGAATGTTGAATTTGGATGTGGCAAGTCAATATGGTTGATATTTCTCGTGTTATAATTATGAATTTGTCTTCTGAAGGAAAATTTATCAAGGTTCAAATGTACAAAACTTGCTGCTTGTAATATAAAAAATGACGATAATGTTAGAATATTTAATTGTTTGAATAGTTGTTTGCACGATGTTCTTCTTGAGACTTGACAAAGTGTTCTTATAGCTTTTTTCTGCATTTTAAATACAATTTTGGCATTTGGGCTTGAACCCCATATAATTAGTCCATATGATATATGTGAATGGATATAAGCGTAATATACCATTTTATTTATGTCTAGAGTGCAGCATTTAGAAAAATATTTTATCAAAAAGATTCCTGAACTGATTTTTTTGCAAATTTTATCAATGTGAGATAACCATGAAAGATTTGGTTGTAATGTTAATCCAAGAAATTTATACTCAGTTGCCAGTGGTATCGTAGAGTTGTCAAGTTGAACAAGTTGAATTGTTTCATTATTAAATTTTTTATTATATTGTAAAGCTGAGGATTTCAAATCATTTACTATCAAACTGTTATCTGTAAACCATTGTTCCATTTTAGAAATTTGAACAAAAGAAGATATCTCTAATTGTTTGTTAGAACTTTCGGTAATATATAGAGTTGTATCATCTGCAAAAAGTATTACTTCTCCTTTATCTACGACGGATGGTAGATCATTCATGTAGATAATGAAAAATAATGGCCCTAAAGTAGAACCTTGTGGTACTCCATGAATTATATCAGATGATATTCTTGATTTTGTTGGATGTTTTCTATTCTTTAGTTCTGTGAAATGTTTTCGTCCTGTTAGAAATGATTTTATCCATCCAAGCGCTGACCTGTTAAATCCCATCAATCGAATTTTATCAAGTAGTCTATTATGATTAACACTATCAAAAGCACGGGATAAATCAAGAAATATACTAAGAGATGGAAGATATGTATCAATGTTTGCCATTACACTTGTTACTAGTTTATATATCGCATCAATTGCAGATTTGTTTCTTTGAAATCCAAATTGATTTGGGTTTATTATTGAGTTTTCTATAATATAGTTTGTCATTTGGTTGTGAACAATTTTTTCAAATATTTTAGAAAAAATTGTGGTCAAAGCAATTGGACGTATATTATTAATTTTAAATCCTTCTTTTTTGTTTTTTATCATTGGGACTATTTTAGAGAGCTTCAATTGTTCTAGAAAAATGCCTGATAAAAATGAATTATTCAATATAAATGTTAAAGGGTGAACAATTAACGGGGCGCTATGTTTGATAACAAGAGAAGGATAACAAGATATAGAGTAGTAAAATAAATGAAAGGGACATTGAACTATAAATAACAACTGGAGGGACCTTAAAAATGTAGAAAAGAGGCAAATGAGTTATACAAATCTGATTATAAGCAGGGGAAAGTGATGAAATATTACTCCAAGTCATCTAAACTGACTGACTGGCCCTCCCCCGAGCAAAGCTGGGCCCCCCAGGTACTGTCGTGTTAAAACGGATATGAGAAGGGTGTTACCACTCCAGTAGTCAGTAGTATTTTTTATTTAAATTAGTCCTAAATTATCTGTTCTTGCCGTTGTGGAGTTAAAACGGATATGGGAATGGTGTTACCATTCCATTAGTAAAATGTTTGGTTTATTAAATCTGTTATCCTAAATAGTTATCCTAATGTTAGGATTAAATCTGTTTAATTATCTGTTCTTGCTGTTGTGGAGTTAAAACGGATAACAGAAGAGTGTTACCAATCCAGTACCTGCCTACATATCTTTAAAAATTCAGTCTTCGTTCATCCTCTTACGGGAAGAATGAGCGTACACCTAGTCTATGCATAGACTAACTACAGTTAGTTAGTCTATGGTTAAACTGCTGCCAAAAAGCTGACATTCTCAAACAACTATTTAATAGCTAAGCTGCTTACTTCAATAAGCTGCTGCTTTTAAGCTACTTATGCTTTTTTGACACATCACTAGGTGCGGGCCCCCCTAGGCGAGCGTGCTTATGAAGCCTATGCTTGAACCTGGGCCAGACGACACGTTACAGTATATGGTAAGTATCGTCTTCTCTGCCAGAACTGTAGACTGTAAGTCTATTTTTTCCACAAATAACGAGTCCGTATAAATTGTTTCGGTAATGGCAAAACCTCATCTGGGTTTTACCATAGACTAACTACAGTAGTTAGTCTATGGTTTTACTATTGTGTAGAAATAAAGCTTCGCCAAAAAGTTTGTATTTCTTTTGACTTTAGACGGTTCAACGGACCCGCAAGAAGTAAGAATAAAATATTTTGTATTATGTATATGTCAAACTATACTTAAATTTAATTAAATAACTAGTACAACACAATGCCTCAAACCCGACCACCGCGTGGTGCACCGTTGACGGACCATTGAATCAAATACCTATCAAACCTATCAAACTTTTAAGTGTGCTTGAAAACTTTAAAATGTGATTATATGCGTTACAATTTTCCTGTAGTAGTCTGGTTTTTGGCATTGTAGGTAATGTTCTATATAAAACCTTTAAAATATTATTTATCATATGAACCATGTCTATTAAGACACTATATATAATTTTGTTCTTTAGTGGAAGTCTTTTGTCGATGAATTCTGTGAGGTTTATTTAATAATAATATTTATTCCGTGACAATGTTTAAAACAATGTATTGAAATTTACAACAAAATAGTTAATGTATGTGGAAATACTTTAACCAGGTAAGGTAGGCATTTTCTGAGTCCTATCTTTCCCTTCCTGGCGGGGTACGGCCCTTTTTTGGGAACCATTCGGCATTTGCCTGAGGAAGAAACTGCTCCATCATCATCATCATCAGAAGGGCGGACATGAATCCAAGGCACATCAGCCGCAGTGGGATTATTGCACACCCCAGAGAAAGAGATTGAGAGTTGATTTCAGGACTCCTCCAGGTTCAAAATCCTGATAATACTGCATCATCCTATCGATGAGCTCTTCAGGAGGCAGTTCCACCCCTTACCATAGTTTCCAGAGTTGAAGCCCTTCCTCCGTGTAAGCTCATCACAGTCGAAGAGCAGATTATTGGCAGTCTCCTCATACTGCCCACATTTCCTGCATACAGGATTTTCATTGAACACGCCCATGTGTAGGAGGTGTTTCCTCAGATTACCATGGCCCGTAACCGATGTGACCTGTGTCTCTGATGTGATGCGCTTGTCTAGCCTGCCTGGAGGTTCAGCTTGCTTACCCTGTAGACAGGGAGCTCGGCCCATCTCCTCCTGTGACAGTCACAAGCCCAAGTGCTGATGACCTGTGAAGCACAAGGACGAGATATCCTGCAAAAAGGGGGGGCATGAGGGCTGAGGTACGTGGCAGCCGTGTTTGTCAAAACCTGCCCGCTATCTCATTACCCACAATCCCCAAGTGGCCAGGCGCCCAACAGAGAGTGACCATAGTCTGCCGGGACAAGACACTGTTTTGTAACAGTCCTAGGCAACTCTAGACCTGAACTCCCCTCATCAGAATCTCCCCAGCACACTCCATGATGGCAGTGATCCCCGTCTGGAACACAATGGGAAAAGTACCCATTGGCACACCGAGACTGACCTCGTTGCACCTTGTGGATGCCAGCACCTTAGCCACTCCCTTTGACTTGGAACCATCAGAGAGCCATTTCCGGTCCCCAGGTGGGAGCAGACAGACTCATTCGCTCCAGTCAACCCTGTAGCTCCATTCAAATTCGGTAGGAAACACTTTTTGTCAGATGTTATTTATACTATGGTCAGGGAAGTTCACAGTATATGTGCAAATAAAGACAAAAAAAATGTCACTCCTGAGCGTATCCATGTATCTGTCCAAAGTGGATAAGAGTTTATTCTGTAATCAAAGAATAACTTGAGGTGTGACTGTTTTTCAGAGGCATGTCATGTCCTTGGTCTAAATTATTAAGACCTCGCTTCTACTTCAAACACATAACTTTTTAGGATGGAAGCGCAATGAACTTCCAGGCTGTGGGTGAAATTTGTACTTAGTAAATTAGCAAACATCTATTTTTTCCAGGTGAAGGACTGTACATGTTATTTCTGCATTACCATAGACACAATATAACCGTATTTAAAACAGGCCATGGCGATCAAACTGATCTAGTCCTGATTACTGAGTGGATCATATACTGTATATTTATTTTATATTTTAAAGCTTATTGCTTTGTAAAACAAGGGTCATAATCACTTATCATTCAGATGGCTCCATTATGTATAAAACCCTTTTTATTAATAATGCTTTAAAAACTTTTATCAAATGGGTGCTCGAAATAACATGATAAGTGCAGTACGATACCCAATACTATTTCTTTGGAAGATAAAAATATAATTTTCATATATTTTACTAACAGTATTGCCCATGAGTTGCATCTATAAATTATTGCTAAATAAAGAACTTGTCTTTAAATATGCTGACAATACATTACCTGTTCTGCATCGTGGCCTCCAAGCTGACGGGCAAACACGGGAAACTTAAATCTCACGTCCATCCACAACCAAACCGCACACTCAGTCTAGTGTGCGGTTTGGTTGTGGATGGACGTGAGATTTAAGTTTCCCGTGTTTGCCCGTCAGCTTGGAGTCCACGATGCAGAACAGGTAATGTATTGTCAGTTTTCCATTTGTTCGTATATATACATGTTGTGTTAGTGTATTGTATTCGATTTTTTGTATATATATTTATTATCTTTATGTTAGTGTAAATTAAATTGTAAAGGAAAATATTAAAAAAATGTAGGTTAGTTAGGTGTATTTATAAATTTTGTGTTAGTGTATTGTATTTGATTTTTTGTATATATATATTTGTTATCTTTGTGATAGTGTAAATTAAAATGTAAAAGAAAAATAATCAAAAAAATCCAAAAAAATGTAGGTTAGTTAGGTGTAAGAGTTTGATATTTAGATGTAAGTAGGGTTCACTTGATAACGGGAGGAGTTTCCTTACCTCCCGAAACGTAGTGTAGTTTTAAACACTAGAAGCGATAGGTAAAGTCCAAATAAATCAAAAAATAAATTCAAATCCATCGCTATTATGAGTTTCAAAAAATTGTTTAATGCTGCCATTTTGGATTAGTATTTTTTTAACTTTTGAAACTTTGTACCAAGGACTGTGTACAGTAGTTTTATATTTTAATATCAATTCAAAGTTTTTATCTCAAAGTGTTCTTAATCTGTAAAGAATTTTGTACAAAATACATAAAAAACAGACAGTCGGGAAAACCAGGCATCATATAGAGACCCACGTTTGTATGTATTATAAAATTTTGTAGTGTTTGCCGCACAAAATTCAAGATATTTTCAAATTTCTCTGATTCTTAATAACACTCCTTTACGAAATTGATTGCTGGTTCTGTCTCTTGCTACGCTGGATTCCAGTCCGCCAACCATTATCAAAGTATATGAACCATAGAACTCTATTAATACACCTGGAATGCTAGCACAGTGGAGTTTTTGATGCGAAAAACGGTCCTTCCCCCTCCACTTCTTAGGCAACTTCGTCAACTGAGCGATTTCTGTCGGAAAATATTTTAATGTGCACACTCATTAACACGCTCCTCCATCGCACAGGGATCACCGGATTGTAAATAAACCTATATATTTCTTATCTGGAAGAATTGAGGATGCCAACGGAGTTAACAACGTACAGATCTGTTAGTTAACATATTTATAAAAATACAAAATATAATCAGCTAGTCAAATTGGAACATGAAAAAGTTACTAAGCTTGAACCTTTTTTTATTTTTGAGGTAGAAACAAACTTCAAGCGATAAAAATGTTGGAAATGAGTTGAATAACAACTTTTATTCAAAACTTTTTTCATACAGTCTATAGTTTTCTTACATTTAAAGGTTAAACGCGTGCTTCCAATATCGCCACCGCCGCCGCACGCCGATGAAACACTCCAATGAAAGTAAATCGTGCGACATTCATAAATTTGTAAACAGTGCAATAAATTACTTTGGTGACAACATTTTTTGTTCCCATCCGATCACCTCCTCTGATGATGATCGGCATGAGTTACAGCTTGTGAAAAAAGATTTGCTATTTGTTTTTCAAAGTACGATGCCATGATTTAGCTCAGACTCGATCCATGGAAGAAAATAAAGCATCAATGGGCCTAAGGCAGAAATTGAATAAGTTAATTTTATTTAATCACACTTAAGATGTCTAAGAGCAACTGTATAGTCTTATATTGTAATAAAATATAATTTAAAATTGGGTTTCAAATTCATTTTGAATATTAACCTGTTAACTGTGTCATTTTAAATGCTACTGTATATGTTGGTTCCACTTGTGATTCACTTTATTAAATACAAAACAGCGGCAATGAAACAAATATCTATTTCCAAAATAAATACCCCCGTCGCAGCAAACCTGCAGACTCAGCGAATTTCCAATGCATAATATTTGTCTGAATTCCATATAAAGCCACAAACCAAGTTTCATAAAAATATATTCACATATAAGCGATTTTAATTATTCTCCATAAGAATAACATTGGTAATGAGTATGTAGGTTTGCTGAAACAAGGAACAGAAACAATTGGTTTTTATGCAAATATAAATAGAATTTAACTAGGCGAAGCCACATACTAAGTTTCATCGATATTCAATCATAAACAAGCGATATATGACATTCTAGTTATTTTCCATAAGAATAACATGGGGGCTGAGAAAGCAGGTTTGCTGCAACAAGGAACAGAAAAGTGGGTTTTTATATAATTATCAATATAACTCAACCAAGTGAAGCTACATACCAAGTTTTATTAATTTATGTTCATAATTAAGGGAGTCAGTACATTTTACTTATTCTCCATAAGAATAACATGGGGGCTGAGTACGCAGGTTTGCTGCTACGGGAATAATCAACAAAAAATCAATTTTTTGTGCAAATATCAATATACAAGTACTACTTGAAGCCACATACCAAGTTTCATCAACATACATTCATAAATAATCGAGATATCAAATTTTATTTATTCTCCATAAGGATAACATTGGACAACGTACTGTGTTTAGCACTTAGAATATCTCTGCAACGGTTGGGCGTAGAATCACAATTTAAACACCAAAATGATTGTTTTGTGGAACTGAACAGATTGGTAAAAGTAAATGTGAAGTTTACATTAAAATAAACTGAGGAAAAGCCAGTTTATTATTAGAGGAAAAGCCAAAAACCTTTTTCCCATAAGATTAACATGGGAGATTTTATGAGCAGGTTCTTTTGGATTTTCTCCGCAACCACTTAACCTAGGTTAATAATTCAAAATACCAAATTATTTGTTTTTTTAAGCTCTATAACATGGTCAAAACCAAAATTAATTTTTTTTTAAATTTTAGAGTGAAAAATGCAAAAAACTGATTTTTGGAAAATTTAAAACCCCCATAAACCCCCCTTCCCATGGTCCGATTTTTCTGGTTTTCGAACTTAAAGTCATGAATGTCATTTTACACATTTGAGCCAAATTTCATCAAAATCGGACATTTTTTACTCAAGTTATCGTGTTAACGGACACATATATATATATATATATATATATATATATATAGATATATATATATAGATATATATATACATATATATAAATTTGAACGAATAGTGTTTTTGGCATCTGGGGACCTCAAAACAAAAAGTTATCATGGTCTCGGGCTTAAGTCTTACCATGAGACCTACGGTAATAGCTTCTTCCCTATAGGGGAAATTCGCTAAAACAAGAGTGGCTACCATAGACCACTTACTGCCTGTAAAATAATAAGTCATAGTTCAGCTTGTTAATACAATCAAATTCGTGTTGTATAGCAAAGTGTCGCGTCAGTTAGCTGGGATGAGTGCGGCGCGAATTGGTTTGAGCGCGGGAAAAGTTAATGCCTTCTTTACAGAACAAATAAATCAACTTATGAAAAAAGGTTTGGGATAAAAATTGTGGATCAACTAATTATCTACAACTTTTCCGTTGGAATTTTAATTTCAACTGCAAAACAAAAAAAGTTTATGCTTAGAAACTTTTTTGTGTCACACTTTTAAAACACTAAATAGTTTTCATTACTAAAAATAAATTAAATTACCAAACTACAAGAAGTTTATATTGTTGGATTCCGTAGTTCATGTAGATCAATAATATATACACTTTATTGTAATTACATGAATATGGCGAGGTGTAAAAAAGCGTGTAAACGATAGGGCGCACAATGCTGAAATCCACTGAGCGGCCGTGAGTGCCATAGAAGGGGTGGGGGTAAAGACCGATTTCTTGACACTGCCCTAGCGTTCCAGGTGTATTAATAGAGTTCTATGACATGAACATTAAGACCTGCACTTCTTATTAACCTTTTTTGCACTTCTTACTACATACATTAAAATATGCACCGTAGGGACAATCACACAACACATGACTTAATAAACATGTTTATTACTCCATCATAATTGTAGAAACGAGACAGATAAATACAAAGGAAGATTATTTACACTGATTCTATCTACACAAAATACAATTGCACTTTGACCTAGCCTAGCAAACGTTCGAAGACACGACTGTCTTAGTCCGCCTGCGCCTAATAGTTATCACGACTTATTTCAACGAGTAAAGTCAAAACAAAACGGAAATATAAATACTTTATAAATTAATATCACCACACAGACTTCATTCACACATCTGTGCTCTCTCACAACTTTTCGAGGATATTTTTGGTTAGAGTTAGTGAACTATGGTATTATTTCTAAATATTTTAAGTTTCTACCTGAAAATTATCAACCGACAAAGATGCTCGGTTTTATTTACTCTTTTAAGGCTTATAATGTGTGATGTACAAGCAGTATCATACTATTTTGGCATAAACAAACGATAGTAGTACACAAAAGGCTGTCTTGTGGGCTAACATTAATGTGAACTTTACTTTTGACATGTTGGCAGTGCCGGCGTGCATCACCTTTGACCGGCCCCGGTGAAACTATCACTCTCTCTGTTGTTTACTTTTCTGAAAGTGTACTGTGAAATAAAAGATTGAGAAGATGACTTTAAAAGAAACAAAGAGAACGTACCACAACCTGGTACAATAATATACCTCAATCTGGTGGGGAATAAATGAACTAAAGCAAATAATCGAGAAATAGCCGCACCTGAGGCGCTTTTACTGCATCCCTGGATGTTTTAGTAAAACTCTGAATGCTTTAACCCATTGGCGTAGACATACGAGCTGGTCTCGTGCCTTACTTTTAATTTTATTAACCTGTGAATTGGAGTATAAAATTGGAGCTTTTAAATGGATTAATGGTGTATTTTAATTAAAATATTGGTTTCTTTCAGTTTAGAGAGTCACATTGGCACACACACAGTAGACATAAGTAAAAATTAGCAAAATCAGTATTGACCATGTGCAAGTCTCAAAGAATTAACCGATCCCGTCAACTTCCAAGCAAGCCTGCCACCATTTGTTTTACTTGGGCCCTCCCACCAACGTTGCCACAGACCGGTTAACTCATTGAGAGTTGCACAACTGGTCAGTTTTGGTCGTATGCGGGAATCGAACCCAATTTGTTTTTAGTTCCCATGATTTCATGTACCTTAATACAAAGAAGTTTCTAATAAAGTGTTTTTCAGTATTTTTAATATAAAATACTATAATTCGCATTTGTCTGTGGCTCCATCCGTCCGTGGCTGTTTCTCGAGCTGCAATGGCTCCCAAGCTACGAAAAGATATTTTTTAGGGGTAATCGAGGTCGGGGAAGCTGCACGTTTCGTTTGTTTTTCTTGAAAAGCAACCTTATTTGAGTTACGGTTGCTTAAAGTTTTATGTGTTTAGGTCATTTTAGCATATTAGCGGAGCCGGGAGTATTCAGCTGTGGATCTCTATTTCTACAAGCTTTGTTCCTGAAACAGCTGATTATTTCCTGCCGTCGTGATAACAGATAGTTTTTATAATTTATAGTAAGTTCTCTGCAATTAATGTGAATGTGATCTGAGTTTAGGGCAACTTTGCAATTTTAAGCCTTAAAAGTGTACAAATTCAGTTGATAATCAATAACAATTTTAAAAACTGAATACCAGTACTGATTAAAAACTGAAAAAAACAAGGTTAAATATTTTTTTAATTTAATTTGGTGTTGTAAAATAATTTAAGAAACTGTATGGTGGACAGAACTTCTGAAAACTAAAAGTATTACAAAATACAATATCCTATTTTTTACTGTTAATGTTTCCATTTAACTATTGTTATGTAGTACAAACTGATCACAAATCAAAAGATTTTCTTCCACTGCCATTAAACAAAATTAGAATAACTGGCTAGAGCAGGCCTGCATAAGAATTCCTCCATAAATTGGCGTGAATTTTGTATTTGCTAATGCGGATTCTACATCAAAGCACTTTGCTAAGTGTGGCATATTTCTATACACTGTTTTACAACAAATCATCAAAGAAACAGTAGCATTTGAGTCAGTGGTAGTCCTTGATTTCAATCACCAATTGATAAGAAAATGATTGAACCCATAAAAAGACTGGATTCCTCCATGGTTACTTTCCTCCATTTTATGTGACTTTAGTCAGGTTATTACTATTTGAATGCCTTTATGAAGGGTTTTTCTTAAAAGTGGCTTGTATTTTCCTACTCCTTTTTTCGAGGAACCCATTGTTGCAAAATTTTCTAGAAGAAAGTATTAAGTTATAGTGAGAAAATATTTAGTACGTTCTTTGTAAAACTGAATAAATTTACAAAACTGAGTTCCTCTTCACGATGGATTAAGATTACCGATGTTATGACAGCGTTGTAAATATATATATGACAAATTTCAGCTCAGATATTTAGGAAAGTTCATTTGTTTGCATAAATTACAAAATATTAGGGACTACTTAATTAATTATTGCACAGTATTAATACATTTAAAATTTCAGTTAAAATTTTCTGTGAAAAAGTGTGCCAGATTATACAAGTGATAAAGCAACAAACATTTAAAATCTGAATAAAATGCATCAAAAATAAATTTACATAGTTATTTATTATGATTCCACATTAAAAACTAAAACATCAATGCTGTTCTAAATCTTGAAATGGCCATGGATAAACAGAAGTAAATATACAAATCATTCATGAATCAAAAGACTAGTTGACTATACAGCATTTACTTGTTACTGTGAAAATATACAAACAGTATATACCATAATCCAGTATCCACATTTTATATACACTACATTACAATATATAAATAGGATAATTACATTGTATACAATCAGTCTGATTATGCATTGGAACAAAATTTACAATATTAGTAGGAATAAATACTGTAGTATTAAAGAAAATCCTTACACACATAATGACTTCTGCCTCCCTCAACATTGTTGGGGCTACTCGGAAAGTAACTTCTGTTTCATCATTGCCCAAAATTCCATAATTCTATCACAAATCCATGTTAGGTTAGTTGGTACCCAGCTGAGCTGATGAAGTGGTATGATTGTACAATCACATTATAATTTTTTCTTGAGCTCATCGAAATGTATGCTTTAATACCAGTTTTCACCAAATGCAATTTTTCACAACTAACCAATGTTTTGGAGGCAAAAATTGACCCAGAACTTAATTTTGTGTTTGAGCTAAAAATTGGGTTGGTTTGTTCAAAAGCGGCAGAACAATCGTCTTCTTTGGAGAAAGCAGCAAGCATTCCGTAACCCTTGCTGAACTTTAAAAAAAGTAGTAAAAAGGTTGTTACTTACTTGTCACTATATAATAACTTTTTAATGAACATACACAAATTACAAGCCAATTTTGTATGAGGTGCTGACAGAAGGTTAGGCCAGCAAAAGTTCTTTGCAAAGAGAGTCTCGAAAATCGTTTCTAAAAATCACAAAACACAATGTTCTAGACTTTCTTACCACTTATTTCTTCATCGTCGATTAAAAAAAATGATTGGGAGCCTCTTGTTTTACTTTGTCCATCCACATAGACTATAAATCTGTACTTGGAGCTGTTACAGTATGAGTTGTACCACGTAGACTATAGATCTGTACTTGGAGCTGTTACAGTATGAGTGTACTGATGCAAATTTGCTAGCCAGGGCAGGGATTTGAACACTCGATAGTGGCGTTGCCATAATTTGCCAGCCAGGACAGGGATTTGAACCCTCGATAGTGGCGTTGCCATAATTTGCTAGCCAGGACAGGGATTTGAACCCTCGATAGTGGCGTTGCCATAATTTTCTAGCCAGGACAGGGATTTGAACCCTCGATAGTGGCGTTGCCATAATTTGCTAGCCAGGACAGGGATTTGAACCCTCGATAGTGGCGTAGCCATAATTTGCTAGCCAGGACAGGGATTTGAACCCTCGATAGTGGCGTTGCCATAATTTGCTAGCCAGGACAGGGATTTGAACCCTCGATAGTGGCGTTGCCATAATTTTGGAGTTCGTCAACTTGAACACTACACCTTATTTGTATTGATCAACAATAAAATATTCTTATTCTCACGCGAACAATTAATCATTTTAAATTCACTTTATTCAGTCCCTTTCAAACAAATCAACCAATTTTACACTGACTGACCTAACGTACATTTCTGCGCAAGAATTTTGGATCTACCATCACAATATCCCATGAATTGATCAAAACAGAGGTTACTTTCTAAATAGTTCTTGTATAATTAGGTTACATAATACTATAACAAATCAACATATTAACGATAAATCACGCCCCGTTAAATATGAATTTCAAGAAAATTTGTTTCTTATTTTACCTGTTAGATACAATAGAGCCCCTAAAATGAAAAAAGTTCATAATAAAACACACCTAAACCTAATCCAAACACACTTCAATATTGGAAATAATTTTAACGCTAAGTAAAAAGAATTTTTTTTGTGTTGTTAACATTTTGTTATTGTTAAAAGGTTTAAAAAATAAACACCAAAATATGCACTAAAACTTATGATAATACTTAAAAGTTTGTAATAATATTTCAAAACTATTTGTATGTGCATAGGATAATTTCCTTTCAAGTTGGCTTGTTACAATTTTGTTTGGGCGTGTTTTGGTTTAATTTAAAGTTATACATCAATTGCGCTGTTATATATGGATTGGGGAACCCTGGCAAAGCTGCCAGGCACGTCTTCAAAATTTTTTATAATATAACTCAAGCATCAACCATAAACCTGTAAAAAAGGCGTAACAAATTGTGCAAAAAGAATTTTTCTGAAATATTTATATAAGTTACCGTGCCGAATTAAATGAATTTATCTGAGCATTAAATGTCCCATAGCATTAAACTTTATCTAAGTAGAAGAATATAATTTATATTAAACTGGGGTTGTAGATGATTTTCTTTTCTCCATTAAAGTTTCTCACCCTAACACTTCCTCCTTTACTTCCTAAGGTGTGTTTAGAGTAGCCAATTTAATCACTGTAGACAACCATGAAACTCATGTTAGGCAATAAATAAAAGGTTACAAATATTTATAGCAACTTTGACCATATCTTGCTCTTGAATTTCACCACAGCTACATCAATATGTTCTATGTGACATTGAAAAGAAAAACAGAAGTCTCAACAATCAAAAAATTTCAGAGAGAATTATTTCCACTTGCATATTCAACCGTGTGGTTTCCATTAGCTGTGAGGTCACTTGAGTAGTTATTTCCTTAGATTTTTTGTATTGTTTCCAAGGAAAAATAGTCTATGTTTTCCATTCACGGTGCGACCTCTCCTGATAACAGCATATCTAATTTATGCGCTGCATGCAATTAGTCTTCAACGTAATAACATTTTAGTTTCAATCAATCGGCCGAGGAAAAATCTTTGTAGCTGGTCTAACAGAGATGCCATCTTTGGTCTTAGCATTACAGTTGCATAAACAATTGCAGTATGAAATTGCTTAATCTAAACACACCTTTTCCATTCACCATGGAAAATAAAAACTGGCTAAACATCAGAGTGTCTTCATAAACCTCTATTCAAACTATAATAGGAAAAACATTAAAGATAAAAGTAATCCTTGCGTTGTCAGATGTTCCAGGAGTTTCACGTTCGAGGAGACATGTTGGTAGCCACCGCTAACATAACCTACTGGGCATCAAGGCTGTGCTCAGACCCTGAGAAGCTAGCTGCACAAGAGTCGCTGAGTGACAGGTGAGAGGGGGAGGGGGGGTCGTGGAGGGTGCCCGAGGGGGGCTGGTCACAGGAAGATCCCCCGCTTACGGAAGTGGTAGAAAGTTCTTCAAGGAAATCAAAACTCGCGACTGCCTCCCTCTCTTTGTCACCGAAGCGGACGAAGAAGTCATCTCTTCCAATGATTGACACCCTCGGGACCGACGGGGGACACCTCAGAGCTCCGAGAGGCTCTCTGGTGGCGGAGGCTAGGGCAAAACAGGAAAAGGAATTACAGAAACGAAAGATTGGTAATATTTTAATGAAGAACAAGTGATACCTACACAGTTGACTCTCCTTCAAGAATGAATCGATGTTATGCTGAAAGTAATACTTCAGCTACGGTGGTAGTATTTGTTTAAATAAAGTATAGCTAAACTGTCTTACTTGCATTAATAAGAGTTTCAACAGTTCACTTTGGATTTATTTGCTGGATATTAATAATAATGATAAATTCATTTGTATCAACAAAGTTACATCGGCGTCTTACACAGTGATTTAATGATACAAGTTAAAATTAAATCTGATATTGAATATTTATTGTATTTTAAGAAATTATAACAAAAAGTTGCAGACATTGCTGCCAATTTTACAACACACACTTTAAAAAAGGTTTGGTCAACTCAGAAACTTTCCACACACTTGCACAAATACCAACCTTTTTTCTGGCGACGGAAGCGATGCAACCTGTGGAGATGTTGGTAATCCTGAGGCTCTTCTCCACTGTCGCTGTTAGCAGGACTGCTGCTACTGGAGCTGATAGAACTGCTGGGAGTAGTGGCAGCACTGGAGGAGCTCCTACTGGCCGCCAGCATCACATCTAGCAGGTTGGCTCTGGCCTGCAGCACACATAATAGAAATACTGTTACTGCTGGCAGCACTTCTGCTACAGGGGCTGATAGAACTGCTGGGATAGTGGCAGCACTGGATGAGCTCCTACTGGCCGCCAGCATCACATCTAGCAGGTTGGCTCTGGCCTGCAGCACACATAATAGAAATACTGTTCCTGCTGGCAGCACTTCTGCTATAGGGGCTGATAGAACTGCTGGGAGTAGTGGCAGCACTGGATGAGCTCCTACTGGCCGCCAGCATCACATCTAGCAGGTTGGCTCTGGCCTGCAACACACATAATAGAAATACTGTTACTTTTGGCAGCACTGCTGATACTGGAGGAGTGTGCTACCTGATTATGTAGTCAAGGTGACAAAATCTGACTTTGAAATTGATTTCCTAGATTTTCTTTAACTTTGAAGGAGGACCTTCGTGTGTTATATCCTGTGACTAAAAAAAATCTCCTTCCAATAATATTACTGATTTTCCTATGGAACTGAGGGTTTGATAACAACCAAGCACGATGAATCTTTGTTTACAAAGGCAAATAAACCTCTCTCATTCAGTCTTAGATTTATGGTAGTGGAAATTACAACTAGTATGGTTAAATAAACTTAATTTGATTTTAGTTATATTTAAAATGATTCCTATAGTATATTATTAATTTTTGCTTCATCACTGGAAGAGTTCTAAATGCAGAATATATTTGGTATTTATAAAGTATAGTAAAAGTATGTCTTATTTACCTTGGGGTCTGTGAAGTCGATTTCCCGCTCAACGTGCACCCATCCGGTCGGACAACAACAGGCCGTGTCTAAATTGGAAGGAGATTTTTGAGCCTCTATCTCTTCGCCCTTTTCCTCTCCTTTACGAATCATTCTGTTTAGTTCATCTATCACATCCTTAGAAGTAGCTCGCTCGTGAAAATTCAAGGTCTTGGACCCATTGACTAGAACTGGTTCATCGGAGCACAAAACAGCAGTAGAATCCGTCGAAGTAGCCATGGATGATGTTTGATCGAGATCGGAAGATGGGAAGGATCTCGCTTTGAGGACGGTTTCTGGTGTGGATAATGTCGAAGTTAGCGATTCAGACATGGTAGGATGATCTTCATCTTCCTCAGGCACTGGCCTCAACTCTGCTCTGCTGATGTCCACCCTCAAACTCCTCGGCAGTAAACTGCTCAAATTGTCTTGCTCGGGTGCGACTTCTGTGCTGTTAGTTTTGTCTCGTCCAATTTCCACAGAGTTTTGAACATCCTCTAAAGTCCGTGATGTTTCTTTACACACGTTATCTGAAGGATCACAGTTTTCATTATGAAGTTTTGTATTCGAGGAGTTTTGCACCTTTATTAAACTTATAACTGAACTTTCAGAGTTCACGATCAAAGATTCCGAATTTCGCTTACTAATCTCCTCCACACTCGAAGGGTTCTGCTCATTTTTTAAAGAAGTCGATACATTGTACTCGTTTAACAAAACCTCCGAACTGGTAGACGCTCTTTTGTTGTTGGAATTAATTTGTACTTCGTTCTCTACCACAGATAGCAGTTTCACTTCCTCACAGATTTGTGCAATTTCCTCCGCCGTTTCTCTGGAGGTGAATTCCTCGTTGGGAGACATTTCCTCCAAGCTGATCTCCGCCGGCCTCGTGTCGAGCACCTCTCTGGACAAGACGTATTGCTGTTGCTCCGCTATGAAGTGAAGGACACTCTGCAGCGCTTGCTCCCTATCCGACGTGAAATGAGGAGGTATTTCACCTTTCCTGAAGGAATCACCCGCCTGACTTCGAGACGAGGTGGAGGCTAAACTTTTTGTACTTTCAAATTTGACCAGCCTGTAGAAGTCTCTGGTGAAGTCAGTGCCGATGGCGGAGAGGTCGCCGCTGTCCGTGCTCATGGCTGCGGAGGATCGCTTGGACCCTCCGTTGGCATCCTCCGACACGCTGGACCAGGAGTCTCCCCCTGGGGACACGAGGCAGCGGTTGTACGGCCATAGGCTGCGGCCCGCCTCTGCAATAGGCCATCGTTAGTAGAACAGAAAAGAATAGAATATGTTATTCAGCCAAACAATATTACATTTTAACACATTGGCACGT
The DNA here is from genome assembly GCA_963675035.1 of Allygus modestus. NCBI lineage: Eukaryota > Metazoa > Arthropoda > Insecta > Hemiptera > Cicadellidae > Allygus > Allygus modestus. The sequence goes on from OY776111.1 coordinate 448,324,801, forward strand.
CAACAAGAAAGAACTGGCTTAGGTTGAAATTTTAAAGTCCAGTCCATTTTCCTAGTAGGTACTCCTCCAAGGAAAAAGGCCTTTCTCTGAAGGAACCCTTCAAATTTTAACTTAAAAATCTAGTCACTTAATTGTCTGAGGGCTTGAGGAGTTTTGTTGTACATTTTTTATGCCATTACTCAATACTTGGTTATCACTACTCTACTGAAAGAAACTTGCATTACCCCCGTCGCAGCAAACCTGCACTCAGCGAATTTCTAATGCATATATATGTCATAACTAGTGGCTTGAAGGGGCCTTAGCCCCTAACCTTGCTTCAATACTCTTCCTCATCTAATTTGTTACTCTTTACATGCTGAGGAAAATAAAACAATATAAGTCACATGTGAGATCACTAAGTAGACACTTAATCACATTTTTTAATGTAAACAAAGAAGACGTTTTTAAATTCCTATGCTTTTCTTATGAAGGATGTTTTTCGTTATTTCTCGTTTGCTGGTAATATTTTAGAAATACTGCTATTTTCCCCAAGTCCTTGGGATCAAGACCTTTAAGCTGTCTTCCTTCATCCTACGATTTTCCAAACTCCCACGATTTTGTTTTAAAGATTTTGCTTACAGTATTATATATAAAGATAGCGCACAAAGCCGCTTTCCAAGTTTCTTTAACATACATAAGCAATATATAACATTTTAATTATTCTACATAAGAAAATTGGGGGCTGAGTATGCAGGTTTGCTGCAAAAAATAACACAAAATATGTGTTTTTATGCAAATAACAATATAACTCAACTAGGTGAAGCCACAGGCCAAGTTTCATCAGTATACATTCATTAATAAGTGATGCATGCCATTTTAATTATTCTTCATAAGAATAACATTGGGGATGATTACCCAGGTTTGCTGTAACATGGAACAAAAAAAATGGGTTTTATGCAAATATCAAGAGAACTCAACCAGGTGAAGCCACATACCATGTTTTATTATTTTATGTTTATAATAAGGGAGACATGATATTTTACTTTTTCTCCGTAAGAATAACATGGGGCTGAGTATGCAGGTTTGCTGCTATGGGAACTATGAGTAAAAATTTTTTTTGTGCTAATAACAATAGGCCACAACCAGATGATACCAAGTTTCGTCAGTAAACACATTCATAAATGGGTGAGGTATAAAATTATTCTCTATAAGAATATCATTGGACAATGTACTGTATTTAGCACTTTCAATATCTCTGTAACCAATTGTCGTAGAGCAATGATCAAAAAACTAGATTTACCAAACGATCACATCATCTCAGGGGCAGTAGTGACCCCACCTCCCCGCTACCACCTAACTCGTACACCAGACTCGTGGCGAGTGGTACCATTGTTGACAATGTCTATTACACAATTGTGCCTAATGGCAATAAAGAATTCTTCTTCTTCTTACCTTTAAAGTCGCCAGCGCTCAGGTAGCTGGATGAGTTCCAGAGGCACTCACTACTGTCCTCCTCCAGCTCTGCGGCTATTGACTCCTGGATGCTGGGCAGCGTCTGACTGTGCGTGAGCGCCGGGTGACCTGCAACATGCGACGACTTGAGAAACAAGATAACCAGAGGTACCAGATGCTGTCTGGAATGGAAACCACAAGGCGCTAGAAGGAGGGGAAGGCCACGAGAAACCTGTAAGAGGACGATTGAGAGGGTACTGCGGAAAGTGAAGACCTGGGGAGAGCTGAAGGCACTTCATAAGTGGAAATGGATGGAGAGCTCTTCTGGATGCCCTATATGCTCCTAGAGGAGATAAAGGAAATAAGTCAAGTTAAAAGTTCAGATATTATAATTGTCACTCTGACACTAACGAGGTTGACGGTGTCTGTGTGTCAATGTCACATGATGAAAGCGATATGTGGCCCTTCGGGCTGCACTTTTTGCGAGGTTGTTCGCAATTGCAATTTTGGAATCTTGCCATTCTCAACTGATAATTGATGTTCTCTATTCGCCTATTTATGTGTTTTGCCAGGTTCTAGAATGTACTGGTTAACAATGAAACTGGCCCTTCCAGGAATTTCAGGCTTCAGAGGCGGGGTGTTATTCTGTTGTCGGCGCGTGGGTCAAGAAATTTATAGTTTTTTCAAGTGACTGTTCTTAATTTATTAAAATATGCTCTTTTAAAGTTGCAATAGTTTTGCTTTCGGACCTTTCTGTCTGTAATAACAAGAGATATTTAATTATATATACCAATAAATTGAGATAACCAAGAGAACCTAAACACATGAAATCATTTAAATAACTCATTATTATTACATCTAGGTATTATGTTTGTTTAGGTATTAATGTTAATGTTAAACGGTTCAGTAATTTTGTATTTTATTATATATATATATCTTTCGAACAAATGGTGTTTTTGGAGTCTGGGGACCTCAAAACGAAAAGTTATCCTGGTCCCGGGCCTAGGTCTTACCATACCGACTACGGTAATAGCTTCTTCCCAATAGGGGAAATTCGCTAAAAACAAAAGTAACAAAGAAATTCATAACAGAATAATTGAATTGTGTTTTGAAACTTGTAATTATTCCATAACAAAAATATAATACTGCTTACTTATCTTTTGAGGAGGATAATTGCAACTTTTAATTTAATTCGAGGATGTATAAGGTAAACTCAGTCTTAAGGAACTTCCTTAATTTCCTAATACTTGTAGAAATTCCATGTATTGCCCAGGTATATTCCCCTCCTCGCCTCCGCCCACTCATACCTGAGCTCCCGCTGCGCCAGCCCCCGCCGTCCTCGGGCGGATCCATGGTCCAGTCCTCTAGCTCCGCCGCATCATACTCCATCTGCTGCTGCAGAGCCGAGCGTGTCTCATCCAGCCTCAGCCAATGCTGCACATAGTCCGCGTCCCACCTGCACAGCACAAAAACTTTCTTAGGGGTATTCCAAAATTTAAGATACAACTTTTTTATACTTAAACTTCACTAGCCTAACGGATAGCGTCTTTGTCTTGGACTTCGGTTAAAGGGGTCACGGGTTCGATTCCTAGGATGTTCACTACGCTGTGGGTTTGAACTGCTTCCCCTAAAAGCGTTTAGTAAACTCTCTTATTAAAATGCCTCTGGCGAAGATAAAAAAATAGAGTAAATTTTACTCTTTGATCACTGAAGATCATCTGGGAATGACGAAAGCACCTTGCAAAGTCAATCCTCAATGAAAATCGGTCGGATTATCAGCTGCAAATGACTCTGGACTGTAAAATATCTTCTAGAACCAACCAGACTGTAGAATTTTGTGATAAACAATTACCATGTATTTTCCAGTTGAGAACAGAATCCAGTTTGTTCAATATTGGCAAAATTGTAATGGCAACACATATTAACAAGTAAAAAATGCCAACTGAAGAATTAAATACATTAATCAGGCTAAAAGCACTTGAAAAAATTTTTACTGATAGTAAAAATTTGTTTGAGCTTCTTTATCCATCTGTCGTGCTATCTTGCAATTAGTATGGGCATTCATAATAAAGACAGCATTTTTAACCGTGACACAAAGATTGGTTGATTTACATAAACCAAATATTATCAGCTGTTACATATATACAATTTAATTGATGTTTGTTCCTCCATAAGATTTACAGAAGGTTTGGAAGGCCTATGAAGCGGAGCTCTAAAATTGATGAAAATTATAATGAATTTTGTAGAATCTTTATTAACACATAATGCATGAAAAAACGGTTCAGTAGTTCCTTAAGATTGTGCACTCATATATAAAAAAAACCTGCTTGTGAATTAAATATTATGATGAGGGCAGTCAGGCAGATCAAACACCTGTCAAGAGTAAAAGGGAAAACAATAAAAACTGAACTGAGATAAAAAAATAGAATAAACATAACATACCAGTCCCCACTGCACCATGAGCCCGAATCATCCTCTTCCTCAGGCAGGGTGGTGTTGAGAAGTGTGTTGGCACCCCTGGACCTCTGGCTGTGGCGTAGTGGCGCCCCTGACACCCCAGCGTAGTGGCAGCCCTGCAGCATTACTGACTCAGCTGATGTCAAGGAGTAACTCGATCCTGCCGGTGATGGTGCAAGCTGAGGATAACAAACATTTCAGTGCTTACACAGAAGAGGCGTTTCAGTAAATTAATTATATTTATGTTTGTTTAGGTATTTTTTAGCGAATTTCCCCTATAGGGAAGAAGCTATTACCGTAGGTGGCATGGTAGACTTATGTGCGAGACCATGATAACTTTTCATTTCGAGGTCCCCAGATGCCAAAAACACAATAACTCTCGTAAAAATGGCCCAATCTTAATGAAATTTGGCACAAATGTGTAAAGTACCATTTATTCGAACGAGTTTGAAAACCAGACGAGTTGCACAATCCGAAGGCGGGTTTTGTACCCCGAAAATGTTTTTTTTTTGGGTTTTCACATGTAATTTTTATTTTAATCTAATTTTAATTTTTACAATTGAATTTAGCTTAAAAAAACAAACAATTTGGTAATTTGATCATTGCTCTACGTCAACTGGTTGATTAGATATTGAAAGTGCTAATCACAGTACGTTGTCTAATGTTATTCTTATGGAGAAAAATAAAAATTGTATATCTTGCTTATTTATGAATATAAACTGACAAAACATGGTACAGTTCGCGCCACGGTGCTTGACGCCTGGGAAAGGTGAGAACTAACTCAAATTTCTCATAAATAAAATCAGACTATAAAGAAAATAATCAAAAACAATGTTTTAAAATAAAACTAATTAATTTTGCTTTCTGTTGACAAAAGTATACTATAACACTAATGGTACAAAGCCAAATAGAGGCGAAAAGTCATTCCAGAGCAAACGCTAACCAGACGCCAAGCAATGTGACCCGAACTGTATATGGCTTCATCTGGTTGTGGTTTATTGTTGTTTGCACAAAAAACATTTTTTTCGCCTATGGTTCCCATAGCAGCAAACCTAGGTTCTCGGTCCCCATGTTATTCTTATGGAGTATAATTAAAATGTTATATATCACTTATTTATGAATGTATATGGATGAAACTTGGTGTGTGACTTCACTTAGAAAAGCTCTATTGATATTTGCATAAAAACCCATTATTTTGTGTTCCTTGTTGCAGCAAACCTGCTTACCATCCCCCATGTTATTCTTGTGGAGAATAATCAAAATGGTATATATCACTAATTTATGAAAGTACACTGATGAAACTTGGTATGTGGCTTCACCTAGTTTAATTCTATTTATATTTGCATAAACACCAATTGTTTGCGTTCCTTGTTTCAGCAAACCTACATACTCATCCCCAATGTTATTTTTATAGAGAATAATTAAAATTGTATATTATTTGTAAATATATTTAAATGAAACTTAATAAGCGGCTTTATGTGGTATTAAGACATGTATTATGCATTGGAAATTCGCTGAGTACGCAGGTTTGCTTGCTACGGGGGTATTTTCCATCACTAAAGATAAAATCAATCAATGGCAAAGGGGAATTTCTAAAGTTACCCTTTATTTACCTTTTACCAAGGGAAGTCCAACCTTACCCCTTTATTTTAAAATATTTCTGATTTATAAAAGTAAAAGTGTAAGGATTGTATACTTTACAAATTGTCTGTGTAAGCAAGCAGAATCAATGTTATGTGTCTGTCCTACTTAGGGGCAATTTACTTCTTTTTCAATTACAATACAAATTTCATTGCAATATTGCAACATGATTTTGATTGTTTATATGTTAGAGCCTGCCTTGAAAGTCGAGTAGTAGTACAAACAATGAAATTATGTATTTTTTCAGAGAAAGTAAATTTGTGAGGGTCAGAAGACACATTGGAAACTACAGATAGTATGAAGCTTTTTAAAAAAAGGATATTTTATAATAAGACTATAGGACAAAATAAATAATTTCTGTTTCAATGAGGAATAATCGAGGTTAGTAATTCTGGCTTAAGCCTGTAACACTGCTTTAGCACAAAAAATCTTACCTTAATTTTAGAAACTAATGTTTAAGTTAGGCAATGTTACCTTCTGCTTCCAAAGTTACTTACCCAAACAGGTTCACCATTTTACTTCTAGCACAAGTAAAATAGGGCTGGGTAGTACATAAATAAGAAGTTCACCAGATCGATGCTAAGAAAATTACATGAAAGTTTGACACTGGATCCAGCTGCTGTTGGTCATTAGGCAATTAATTATTGGTCCTGGCTAAAGAATCAGTCGGTCTTGTTCAGTAACAAGGCTAGACAAGGAATCTCACCCATTCTACACTCATCATTCATTCATCGCTTTAAAACTTTAGGTGGTATGTCCTAGTTGCATCGGCGTCTTATTGCATCTACTGTTTGGGCATTCCCGACGACGCGGAACACACTTTCTTCCGCTGTCCACAGAGAGCTTACAAGACTCGAGCATTGTCTCACCTTCAGGCAGAGGTGAGAGTCAGAGAAGCTCCTCATTACGTGTTGGAACGGCAGCAGCTCCTTGACCGGGGGGAAGCTGTGGCGGTTGGCGGGACTGGCCACGGAGAGGGCGAGGCTGAGTGGGATCAGCACCAGGTCCGGCTCCGGCAGCCTGGAAACAAAATAAAGGTAACAATCGATGTGACCTGATCAAAGGCATGTTAACGCTAAACAATACCTGAAAACAACAAATCAACTCGGAGTGAGAAGAAAACTTAGTTGATCACCGTGGTAACAGTCTCCCCCTTAGGTTCTCGCCTCTTGTCTGAGGTGATCTTCACTATTGGTTGTTTTTAGGTTTTAATTTTTTAAATTTAATTCAGTGTCACACACTAGATTAGCGATTCTATCAAACCAAATTATGGTAAATTCAAATAAGATTGTTAGAGAACAATGTTGGACTGGAAAGTCCTCAAATTTAGTGAGAAAATACAAACCTACTATATAATGCTTTACCTTACAGTACAGCCCTTATGATAGATGGCCATACGACAACTTGAGCTGAGTACATTGTTGTTGTTTTGACCCGCAAGAAGGAGCTCAAGTAAATACTTTCAGGAGGGCTTGTACAACTCAAATTCCCATCTGAAATACATTGCTTATGGGCCATACTGCACAATGAACGTGGAACAAAGGATAGCAAAAACTCTGTGTAGACAATACTGTCAAAGATAATGCACAGTCATGAGAATGAATTGCCAAAGTGGTCAAATGGTTTGAACAAAAGGGTTTGACAAATTCAAAATTTGTAAACCCTAATTATTTGACAACCATAACAACTTGACTTTACAAAAGTGTGGGGCTAACCTGTCAGGAGAGGAGGTGGTGGTGTGTGGGGTGTCAGTCTCATCGCTAGCCTCCTTGAGGTCCTCGAGCCCGCGTCGCGCCGTAGCCTCGCCCGGGCCCTGCACGTCCGAGGACATCGTCGAGTAGCCTTCGTCTCTATTGCCGCTCTCGGGGCTCTCGCTACCTTCATCCTCTTCCTTGCCTCCTGCCAAACATAATTAATGCCGTTAATCTTCCGTGTTATTGTGTAAAACATCTCTAGATTACTCTAGGACTGTTCTAAGCTAGAGATTAAGATTGTGTCGGTAACAAATCATTTCACAATATTGATGAGTTTTTTGGGATGACCAACTTCACTTTCACCTTGAGATACCTTCAGCGATCATATAGGACCAATAGATGGAGCACACTGATATGAATGTATCATGGGAGGTGAAACCAGTTTTTGAGCGACAGGACCCACAACAAGATGAAGACGACAGGAGATTATTCATTAGAAATACTATTCAAAAGGTCATTTAACCACAAATCTTGACGAAAATGCTATTTTGAGTGAACACACATCATGTTTTCTTTATCTTTGCCTTGTTAAACAGTAGTGTCACATGATAAGTCATCTTCAACCGCCGCCATCTTGTTGTGGGTCCTGTCGCTCAGAAACTGGCTGCACTTTTCAGGCAATATGCTACATCTATTGGTCTTATCTGATCGCTGGGTATCTTATATTTCTCCCAGCTGTTTTCTTTTGTTTTATCTCAGACTCATGGCTGAGCCTTGATCTTTAATCAAGTACGAGTCTTTAGAGGGAATCATGGGGTTTTGATTGTCTTGTGCCCTTAATAAAAAAAAACTCTTGACAATTGTGTTACATAACAAAACATTGACTAGAAACCTGTAACTGCAAGTACTATTTATTCAATACCTTTTATAATCATGAAGAATTTGAAATGTATTCTTACAGGATAGAGGCAAAACTGAAAGGATTCTTAAATGGACTCTACAAGGTCGCTGGATTGGAGAGCTCCTTTGGACGAGAATTCCTCAATCGCTGTGTAGTATTTTTTTAATTTTTGACAAATGCAAGCTTTGATAGTTTGGCGATTCAACATTTTAAATTATCAGCAAAGGTAGGAGTGTTTACCGAGGCGTGGGACGTTGGGATGAGCGCGGTGGCGGAACTGGCAGCAGTCCAGGTCGAGTGAGGATGGTCGCTGCAGGGGCAGCCACACGACACTGTCACGCCACAGCCGCAGTCGCGCGTCGTCACAGCTGGCGGGGCGGCCCGGCGCAGGTAGCGCCAACTTCTACACATCAGATGTGAGGGTTAGTTGTGACAGGCGATCAATTTCAAAGAGAGTGAAGTACTATGAACGTTTTATGGGAAAGTATAAAAACAAAATTTTTAAATATTTAAGCCCTATGAATTCTGAACCCAACATTTTGTCAGAAATGTGGAGGTTTAATTTTATTAGTGAATTGAAGCACTATCAAGCAAAATATGATAATGAAAATCGTTAGATCCATATTTTAGAAAGATGGATTTTTCAGTTTTTTGTGTGGTTGTTGGGCGATAATTACCTGAAAAAATCACCTGGGGTACCATGAATTAGTACCTAAATACCAAATTTTATAAAAATCAAGGCCATTGGTGTGGTCTTTAGGTCCGTAACCATTCATACAGGCAGACAGACATAATCTAAAACACTTTGTATTTTGGGTTCAGGAGGCACTAAAACACTTATTTCCACCAATAACTCAAATTTGAATATTTTGACAAAAAAAATTACTTTTTTCAAGCACTATGTCAAAAGCTATAAGACACTACAGAAGGCTAACTACCATGTTAAATGCAGATGCAATTAAAACGGTTAGTTCGGTCACCAGCTTTAAACGCTAGTGGCGCTTGGGTTCTCAGAGGGAGTGTATTCGGGTGCACCCGTTTCCACCCCGATCGGTGACCCGACTTATTCCCCACTCCACCCGCTGCCTCCCCTCACTGTAACCCGCTACCATGGAAGCGCAACTCTTTTCCTATTTCAGTCAGACTTCTATAATGTTGTATAGTGTTCTGTGACTATCTATAGGGCGAGAAATTAAAAAATAATTCTTTGTTGGTATTCAATATAGTAACGTGGAAGATTACACTTACAATTGTGGGGTTGGACCTTGTAGTTTCGTTAGCTGAAGTTACAGAGGTGATTTGCTGAAGAAGCAAAGTCGACAACGTCCGGTTCTGAGTCTCGAGGTCACGAACTCTCTGCTGCAAAGTCTCAATCTCTTCCCTCAGACTCTGAAAACATATAATAAATTTAAAATAACTGAATAGCTTATTAATAACAAACTCAAGAACATATTATCATTGACTATAGATACTGAAGGAGACGTCCCATCTATATGGCCCAGCTGTGCCACTTTAGCGTTAGCCAGGGTTTGAAGTGGACGTAGTTTGATTAAGTCACAGACAGAGTGTGCTGATGTTAACTATTTATTTTAGTTATTTATGTTAACTTGAAGTTATCTTAAAGCACAATTTACTTAATGTTGTATAAGTCAGTTAAGGTTTTTATTGTTGTTGCTATTCAGTGCTAGTGCTACCAATACTAAGTACCCTCACCTTCAGTTCTAGCAACACTAGAGTGCCTTCACCTTCAGTTTTACCAACACTAGAGTGCCCTCGCCTTCAGTTTTACCAACACTGTAGTGCCCTCACCTTCAGTTTTACCAACACTAGAGTGTCGTCGCCTTCAGTTCTACCAACACTACCCTGGCCTCACCTTCAGTTTTACCAACACTGTAGTGCCCTTCACTAGAGTGCCTTCACCTTCAGTTCTATCAACACTGCAGCACCCTCACTTTCAGTTCTACCAACACTAAAGTACTCTGTTCTTCAGTGCTACCAACACTACAGTGACCTCCACTAAAGCGCCCTCGCCTTCAGCTCTACCAACACTACAGCCCTCACCTTCTGTGCCAGCAGTGCCCTCACCACCTGGTTGGCAACATCGTCCAGACAACGCTCGTATTGCCGGCGCTGAGCGTCACTTTCCCGCGTCAGTGAGCGGTTGTCCTGCTCCAACTCTCTCAGCCGCTCGATCAGTGCAGTCTGGACCTCTCCCGCTCCCTAAGGATAAAGAAGCATCATCTTAGATGAAGCGTTCCCTCATTAAAATTATCATGGTGTAAAACCGTTGAATTGGTTTCAAGATCAATGATTAAATTGATCGATATATATTACAAGGTACCTGAAAATTACTTAGTCAGGAGAAATAATCTGTGTTTTAAATGTAATTCAGAGTGACTAGATGTAATAGGTAAAGCTGCTTTTTAATTGGCATGCTACACATGTCAGAATCTAGTATTCATAAACTCCACATTTGTTTAAATGCATTAAATTATAATTATAAATTTTAATAATGCAATAACCAAATTATCAAGAATTTAAACAACCATTACAACAATTAACATTCTTTAAAAAATCCATCCATTAATAAAAACTTTAAAACAATTGATTTTGTTTATATAACTATTCTAATATTTATAAAACTGAAGACTGAGCTCCGACAGAAACAAAACACCCTTATTATACAGCTTTCCCTCAATAACAAGAGAGAAACAACAAAGAAACAAGTGGAAAGGCAGGTTTTGAGGGGGATAACGAGAACAACTCGAGTTTAAAGTATCGAAATAGCTAATTAAAAGTTTTATAATGCAAAAGTTACATGAAGCGGCTCTGCAATTAAAGAGTAGAGAACAAGCGGAAATGTGGAGCTGTTTGTAGCGCCGGGTTTTCAATGGTTATGCTATTTTCTAAGCTATTTTAAAAGGTCTGAAAACTGTATTAGCTTTGGGTTTAGATTCACAAAGAGCAAAGTAAACCTACTATTTAGTTTAACAAACCTTCTTATAACTAGTTTAGTTTTAACTATATGATTAATTTTCTGAAGAATTGTTTGTTCAAATTAAAATATTAATATTTGGTTGAAAATGACTTTTTTTAATAAAAAAAGATTTAGTACTAAGGGATATAATAATAAGAAAATAGTTTTCAGGAAGGTTTTATCATAGAATTAATTTTAGTTGTGTGGTTTCCAGGGGTCTTTTAAGCCTTGTGTTTATATGATACTGCTGTTCCCGCAGGCTTCGTCCCGCAAATAATTTATAAAAACTGACAGTTGTGTGTGCTGCATTCTGTGGTTAGCCCGTGGAACTACTACGACTCAAGATCAGCTGTTCGTATTTTCATCAGCTCAAACAAAAATTAATGTCCATAAGCAATACATGGGAACTTTGCCGGGGTCTCTGGCAGAGCCCTAAGGTCAGATCAGGATGAAAACCATTTAGATTTCTTATTTTATCACTAAAGAATCAGTGTACAACATTTCAGGTCTCTACCTACATGGGAAGGCAGAGAATTACTGATGAGTGAGTCAGTCAAGGGCGGTTCCAGAGAAGGGGCCATGGGGGCCATGGCCCCCCCCCCCCCGAGATTTTGGAAAAGAAGTTTTTTCTAATTGAAATTAAGTAGGCTAATACAACTTTTATGAACTAGCGATCATTTCCTATAAAAACAAAACATAAAAAAAAATTTTGCAACAGAGTATTTAGCCAGCGCTCATTTCCAGAACTCAATCGAATCAGAACCACTAATGTATTGACAAAGATAATTGTCAACACTGGCAGTTTCGATTCCTCCATCTTGAAATTCTCCTCTTCCCTCCCGTCGCAGGAACAAGAACTATAGACCTTTGCGCATGCGCCAAAAATGAACGACTCTTGTTCCTTTGATTCTGTTCTACAGGTCAGATTACTGATTGATGAACGATTTGGGCTCGAACTGGACTCATAATAATGCAACACCAACCAACACTCAACTCAACAGTACCATTCCCACGCATATTAATGGAGGTGCACCACAGACGCGTTCAAAAATTTATAAAGAAAGTATAATTATTTTGTTCGTTTATCCTCAGTTTTTATCTTATAGAAAATATTTATTTATGGCTTATTTTAAATTTCTTTGGCAGTAAATAGGCTTATGTCTTTCAAAACATTAATCTATATGACTATGCCATTTATTATTAGTTATATTTTATATTTTGTAATCTGTTCACTGTTGATAAGCAAGAAAAATTTATTAGTTGTCAAGCATTGCAACATGCACTGGCCATTGTAAAATATAATTATAAGGCATAAACCACACAGTAATTACCATACCAGGTTTCACATGACTACAAAACAAGGTTTCGGAAAACTCGTACATCGACTCAACACAACTTAACCCTCTTCCTCCCACGACATTTTTCACGTGCCTGTTTAAATTGCTTCTACAGCTTGCCCTCTTTTCACAGATAGGGCAAATAAACTCGTTATTTTCCATATTTATGCATCTCTCCAAACTTCAAACTACAATTTGTATTTACTACTTGTTCTGTACTGTACCACTCTTTCTTTGCCGTCTATGCAAGCGATTAGTGAGTGAGTGAGTAGTTAGAACTTGAACTGATCAAGTCGTTAACTGGTCAAGTCTGTTACTTGTATAACAGAATCAAAGGAACAAGAGCCGTTCATTTCTGGCGTATGCGCATAGGTCAGGCCTAGTCCTTGTTCCTGCGACGAAAGGGTCACCTCCCGCCAGTCGGCCACGGCCAGTCTCAAAACTCACTGTAGGCGCGAAATGGTTGGTGTGTACCTTCACAACATAATTAAGAGTAGCAATTATTGCACCTCACATTCGGGAGGTCTCGGGTTTTATCCCAGGCCGGCCATTCTGAGAAGAGTTGTAAGGTTTCTCATCTCACTTGGGCAAATGCCGGAATGGTTCCCAAAAAAGGGCCGTACCCCGCAAGGAAGGGAAAGATAGGACTCAGGCCTACCTTATCTGGTTAAAACATTTCCCCATAAATTAACTATTTTGTTGTAAATTGCAATACATAGTAAAACATTGTCACGGAATAAATATTATTAAAAACAGATAAGTCTTGGCTAAGGACAAGAATGTGAGAAACCGTAAGAAACACGGCTCACGGGTCTTTGCTTGCTTCACGTTCACAGAGACCTTGAAGTGATCACAGAACAAATCATTGAGAGATTTGCGAAAAAGGGTGCCAGACGACTTGAATTTGTTTTATAAAGACTTATATACACAATTTGGAAGTTCTCACAGTTTAACAGTTATTTTATTGTAAGCTATATTAATAACCCTTGTTTCTTAAACAATATGTTTTATTTCAAATATCCAGTTTACAATTAAGAAGATTATAATACTATAACTTCTTCGTTTTTATTTATTGCTGTACTGCTTAGGCCTCATGAAAATTTTATATTCGGTTCATATAAATATGATATGCTATATTTTTTAAATAGTATATTATGATGTTTTATATTTGCTTCATAATATATATAAAATAATTACCAGGGTAGGCCGATGGGCTTCTTGTTAATTTGGGTTGTGCTGTCAATAAAGTTCGAGTATCAATTGCAGCAGTAATTATTGTATTTTTTCAATGAGCTCATAAACTACCCTTGCAGATTCTTAAGACCGAAAGTAACTTGAACCCTAAGCAATATGGCCCCCTCCGAAAATCAGTCCTGGAACCGCCCTTGGAGTCAGTCAGTCAGTCAGTCAACCAGGGTTTTGCCTTTTATAGATATGGAAAGAAGAATATAATATTGAATAGTGTCAAAATGCTACATATACAATATTTCATGTTGATTCTATTCAAATCTTAACATGCTTGAAAACACATTTAAAGATTTTTGAACTCAATTATATTTACTGCACCCTGTTCTAATGAAATCTCAAAACAACTGAATTTAAGTATGGTAATAAAAAAACGAGCACAAAGATCATAAGCTGTCGACAAAACAATATAAATTACAATTTTGACAAATACATTGTTTTATTGTCTCATATTACTTGTTTCAATGAGATTACAAATACTTTAAGAAACTTTTTGGGTTGCTAAATTACGCACAATAAATTAGAAGCATTATGTATTTTTGACAATACTGTACAGGATTGATACTTCAGTTAAGTTGTAATTGAATTAACTTTAAACAATTCTAAACAACAATTAATTTTAAACAACCCTGAAGTAAAGATAAAAAGAAAGAGAAGAATATTTGAACTAAGAACATAAATTATGATGCAATCTTTTGGAGTAGTGACAGAGGTACAAAAAAGGTCATTTTCTTGTATATCGGATAAACTCTGAAACTTGGCAGTAGTTTATGAAAACGAGAAAACAAATTATTAAGTTGAGTTGTTGGGCCAACTGAGAGATGGACAGCGTTTCCTGATTCTAGAGCTAACCGAGTTGGACGGCAGCCACAACTGCTCCTTAGTTGGAGAATGGCTTCCGTTAGCCCAGATTGAGGCTCATAGAAAATAATTTCGAGCAATACATCCGGTGAACTTTTATTGGATTGAATCCTACAACTTGTTATATCACTCTATCCATTTTACTGTTTTATTGCAAAAGTGGGATGGTGTCTGTTTATATATTTGCGTCTTAAACAAAAACTACTGAAAAAATCAAAGTAAATCTTTGCAAACTTTGGAAGTTCTTAAAAACTTTAGTTAGCACAATAGCACATTGAAGTCTGTGTGAGTCGTTCTGAAGGACTATAAAGCGGAGATAAAGGAACAATTGTTATGATTAACAGACATTACAAAACTGAAACTATGAGGAAATATGTAAACTATGTGTACTTGAATTTTTGTGTTTTTTGAATTTGTTTATTTGGGTTGTTATGACTTCTACTTCTTTTGATATTATACAAATCTTGAAATATTTGAACCCTTTCATATATTTTTAAAAGATCTGTCTGAGTTTTATTAAATGCCATTTAAATGTTTCAATGGAAGGATAACATTAGAATAGCTATGAGACAAGAAACAGATAGGATTTTCAAGTATGCATAGACTATTTTGGAAATTTACGTAAATATTTACGAAAAAGCTACATAATAGATTACCTGGAAGAATTAAAAATATTGAAAGTTTTTTAAATAAAACGAGTTCGCACGCAGCACGCTGACGTGAGGGAAGTGAATTTCCACATAAAAACTATAAAAACTCAAAATCAGTTAAAAACATACAATTATTCCAATTTTGATTAAAATCTGAAAATATTGATTTTTTTGGCTGTTCTGATGCTCCTGGTTATATTTACTTGCAATGCTGGGAATACAATTTTGCGCATTATAAGGTTAGAAGAAGGTCCAGTCAGGCTTTAAAGTAGGCGTGAGGTTGTTGGGGATGATAAAAGTACACCAACAAATGAAAAACAGGCTTTTCTAAAGTAAAACCCCCATAAGATAACGTACTGTATTTGGTCAATACACATTTTCTTTAATAACTCGGTAAATATATATGCTAGAATGACGAGAGAGGGCTTAAAAGTTTCGACACACTAATTCCCACCGTTTTACATTCGTTTATTTCACATCCGGGGCTTTTCTGACCCTTTTTGGGCCCAAAAACTCGGAATTTGAAAGAATAATCCCCAAAAAAGGGGTTTAGAGTTTTCCGATTGTTTTGCCCAACAAACTTGTCCAACTGATTATAGAAAGGAACGTCCCTACTAAATTTGAAGTAAATCGGACAAAAAATGTGACCGCTAGAGTGCATACACGCACACACACACGCACACACACACACACACATATATATATATATATATATATATGTCTATATATATACATATATATATATATATATATGTATATATATATAGACATATATATATATATATATATATATATATATATATATATATATATATATATGTGTGTGTGTGTGTGTGCGTGTGTGTGTGCGTGTATGCACTCTAGCGGTCACATTTTTTGTCCGATTTACTTTTTTAAATAAAACGAGTTCGCACGCAGCACGCTGACGTGAGGGAAGTGAATTTCCACATAAAAACTATAAAAACTCAAAATCAGTTAAAAACATACAATTATTCCAATTTTGATTAAAATCTGAAAATATTGATTTTTTTGGCTGTTCTGATGCTCCTGGTTATATTTACTTGCAATGCTGGGAATACAATTTTGCGCATTATAAGGTTAGAGGTTATAAGGTTAAGGTTATAAGGTTATAGGTACAGTAAATATATATAATTTTGAACGACCCCCCAAAACGTGTTCAGGGGGTCACGTTAGGAACTTCTATGGTGGTCCCGGGCTTAAGTTTCACCGTGCGGGTCATGCTAATAGTTCACTTTCCAAAGGAAATTCACTAATAATCAGAATTAAGACCTTAGATTAGTCATTGACAAAGGCTACCCCCTGTAATATAACTTCATTTTAGATAATACTAGCTGGCCCGACAGACATTGTTCTGTCATTGAATTTGTTTTATGTCAAATACTCGTTCATTTTCAATATGAGCTCGTTCGCTTGTTCGCTACGCTCACTCGCCTATCGAAAAAAAAAAGAGTTTGAGTTGCCATTCAAGTAGTTTTTTATTTCCATTATGAGAGTTGCCATTCAAGTAGGTTTTTTATTTCCATATTGAACATATATTTATGCCTTTCAAGTATGTTTAGACAGATACACTGTTTACAAAATCAGCTGTTTTATCAAAACATTATCTGTTTATTAATTAAAAGCAGAAAATGATAAACAAATGTTCACATCAGGAATAACATGTAAACTTTAAAAGCCAAAGGGGTAGAGCCTTCACATTTTCCGGGGTAAAAAGTATCCTATGTGTTTATCCAGGTAATAAACTATCCGTGTGCAAAATTTCATTTAAATCCATTCAGCCGTTCTTGAGTTATAAAATTTGTAACTACCACCACTTTGTTTTATATATTAAGATAACATTTGACTTTTCATTTGTTTTATCAGCTAATCTGGAACAACAACAAAAATGTGTGTGACTAATAAAGAGTCTGAATCTTAATATTAATGAGTATTCCCTATACAAACAAACAACAACCAATGATAACAAAATGAAGTTGAACTTACCGCTGCTTCTAAGGAGTGAAGTTGTTTTTTGAGAGCTTCGTTCTCTTGGTTCAGTTTAGACAAGGCATTTTGGAACTGCTGAACTCGGTTCTGAAACAAGAAAAAGGCACGTTTAAAAACCAAAATGGCAAATAAGGAATTGTAAATAGCAAAATTAGTGTTGTTTATTTTTGTTATTTCAATTCCGACGGCATTTTGTTAATATACCACACAAATGATTTTAGGAAAAGCGATCCAAACCCCTCACATTTTTTCGGAGAACCCGGGATTTTAACCCGTACTCCTTGTTGAGAGTAAACCTTGTACAGTATAACAATAAATCCAGACACGCTAATTGTTTTAAAGTTTGTTTGTTTTGTTTTCGTGTCCCTGTCCCGTGTGTTTGTGACATGTGTAACTTTTTAAACTTTGGCAACGACTACATGTTTTACAACTAGATTTTGATGTGTAGATTTGAAAATGGGACAGCAGTCCTGAAACTATCATCTACAAGAGATTTGCGATCGACGACGGAAAAAGTACATTAACTTATTACTTCAAGTATATTTTCAATCCAGGAGGCAAATTATGAATATATTTTGTAGTTTCAAAAATAAAGTTTTATGTCATCACAAATATGTCAAGAAAACTTGTCTTCTGAATAATTTTAAAGATGACAGTACTTTAAAGAACGTTTCTTTTTGATTAGATTGCTGAAAACAAATTTGTATAACCATAAAAACTGTCAGCAGGTATAAAGGTCTATCCTCCACCTCACAAGAGCCCAAGTCACCACCAAACCCCCTCCCCTCCCCTCACCACCGATTCTGTTTCTGACATAGATTTATCTGCCTTTGTCTTCCATTACCCAGATTAATAAGTGGTTTGTTTCCCTCACGTTTTCATCTGTCATTCCTCCCCCCAGTTAGGGGGTAAACGCTGGTCTAGTCAGCTGACAATTTTTTGATGTATGACTCTCGGACTAAGATTTATAGCTTCCACCCTTCCCCTCCCATCCCCCTCCCCACTCACTCCCCCAATTAAAAACTGATACAAGTTGGCTGTCAGCTACGAGGGGTCTAACCTTGGACATTTATCTTTTCCATTTCACAGCGATATATCATATCGCCGCTTTCACGGATTGTAAGAAATCGTTCTCCTTCCCTCCTTTGTCATAGATACCGACTGAAAGTGATGTTGAAGATTTTTTAATCTTTTCCTTTTGCAGTTTATTTTTGTCATGCTCAGCTCAAAATATAACAGATCCTAAAAGATCCATATTTTCAAAACAATGAACGAGTCGTACTTGGCAAAATTGTTGGTTATGCAGTTCAATAATGCATGTTTAGTCTGATTGTTACAATAATTTTTTCTGTATCTGTTATCAGGCGGTGTGTTATGTAATTCACACACTGTATCTAGAACCCAATTTAAATTACAAAGGTAAATAAATCTGAACACTTATGAACTTAGTCTGAAAAAATATTTCTGGATTTTGAAATTACAGGTTGAAGTTGTAGCAAGTGCCAAAAGCAATAAAACATATTTTAGTTATGTGTAATATATGTATAGTTATTATTTTAAAATCCTTGGTTACAATCCTTAAGTTACAACCCAGGGTTTTTATGTAAAACTGCAAATTATTGACATTAAATATGTTTTTTTGCTTTTGACACTATCTACAATCAATTCCTGTAATTCATAAAAAAAATAATAATTTAGACTAAATGCTTTAATAGATCATCTTAGCATTTACTTAACATTCCGACTTTTCTGGCGAATAAAACAACAACAAAAAAAAACTATAGTTACTTTTATTGTAATCAAAAAATGAAAAATATGTAAAACTGAATTGAAACATTATAAAAGGTAGTATTATTCATTAAAGAATCAAAAAGGGTCTTTTGCAATCCTGTTTCATACAAAGAACACTGCAAGTTTTGCTTTCAAGACAAGTTAGGACAGAAATTTTGAAATATTTACAATTTAAAAAGGAAGTACTGTAAAACATTTTTTCTTGGACTAGATGCATGCACATAAAACAATTGTTTATTATTTAGAAAATTTGACTTTTTAGGCAGTTTTATTTTACAAACCAAACAAAAAAATTGGCAACACTGTAAGTCAAGTATATGGTGCAATTAGATCAAATACATTTTTAAATGTCCACCCCAACAGGCTGGAGCCTTTGTAAAACGAGTTTATAAAGCTTTCAAACCTCCCATGTGAGGACAAACATTCGGCTTTTTAATCTGCTTTGTGGGCCTAAGCACAAGGGGTGGTGTGAAAAGAAGATTAGGACTGGACAGGGCGAAGACCAAACAGATCAATAGAAGAAGACAATGGACACATTGGGAGGCTATAATAGGAGCTACGTTGCAAATCAAGATGAGCTTGAATCATTGCATTTTGGGTATTCATGTTTTAGGGAGCCAAGCTTCGTTTTGAGAAGAACAATTTTATTGTATTTGATTTGAGTACCTGGGGGCCGAGCTTTGCTCGGAGGAAGGCCAGTCAGTTTGTTTAGATGACTTGGAGTAATATTTCACCACTTCCCCCTGCTGATAATCAAATTTGTATAACTCACTGGCCTCTTTTCTACATTTTTAAGGTCCCTCCAGTTGTTATTTATAGCTCAATGTCCCTTCGATTTATTTTACTACTCTATATATGTAATCTTCACTCAAATCTTTTAATCTCTGCTCTCAGTAAACGACATGTTAATAATCATAAACAACATGAGTATTACTTTGACAGTTCCCTGGTTGATTATGAACAGCTGTTGCAATTTTTTGTTTTGATTTGAAACGCCATAAGCCCAATGTTAATTTTTGTAACTTCTCATTTTAGTTTTTTTACATTATTTGATTTTTCCTGGGGATGAGGCCTATCTAGAACTTATTTTTATCCCAGAAATTAGTTATTTTGAATATTTGAAGGAAATAGTTTGAGCCGTTTTTGAGGTCAGTGTCGCAAGCAAGCAAGCAAGCAAGCAAACCTTACTCATATTAGAGTATAGGAATAGGATTTGCGAAGAACTTTTTTTCATGTAGACAATTTCAATTTTTGATTCTGTACTATTGAGACAAACATTTAGTAGATGAAAAATTTGCTTTGTTCATACAAACTTCTTTATATGTAATGGTAGCGTTTCATTTGAATATGAATATAAAAATAAAATTTGTGATTGGTGGTACAGTAACTGCTAAAATATAATAACAATTATTACCATTAAAATTTTAACTAGGAATAAGTTAATGAAGAACTTTAACAAAGGGCTAGTCGTTAATGTATACGTGATAAAACTATAATAGCAGACAAATAAATTGACAGTTGCGCTGAAGCCAATAACATGGTTGTACGCTGTCACTGTTGCCATTTTGCCATACAAAATTACCACTAGAATGTTATTCCGATCAGCTGGTGTGGAGTTTTGGCAATGCAGCAAGTCTACTATTGGCTGATCTTGGTTGATAAACCCGGCAATCCATGCCCTCAACTGGCAATTTATTTGTCTGCAATTATAGTGCAACTTGTAATGTATGCACCGAAATACTAGAAGCTTATAGGGCTACAACCCTTAACCTTTTGTTTAAGAGGAGGCTCCACTGATAAAACAGTTTTTGCTTCTACTTGCTTCTTCTATAAGACCAACGTTAACTTTCATATCCTGTCCTTCCTAATGGATTATTTGAAACCGTTGTTTATGGCTATTTGAAAAAGCAAAAAAAATCCGTAGCAACTTCAGTGGGCAGAAATGTGATGTCGCATATGATAATGTTTAATAAAGTACCATCATTTTCAATATTTTAGATTGTTTTTCTGGTTAACTATTTTTTATATAAAAAATAATTAAGGGGGCGAAATGAGCCTACTTTTAAGACCACATGTTAAATAAAACAAAGTGATGCTTGATTAACATGTAAAAACGTAACCCAACAAAAAAAATATATTTTATAATTTAAATTAAAAGACTCACTGAATACGGCTATTAGCACTGCAAATAATATCACTAAAGAAACCATGCGGTTCTAAGTTAACGGGACGATTTTCCCAATTGAAAATATGAATACAATATGTCCTCTGAAGAAATCTGAATCAAAACTAAATCACTGACTAAGCAATCTTACGTACTATATACAATTGCTAATTGTTTTATAAAAAAAATGTAAAGTTTGAATATAATAACTATAGATGGCCCCGCATAAAGCCTAGAACACATGACGAGAGCGAGTGCAGAGCACATAATAATGTTATAGAGAGAGAGCGCCTTCCGAGCTGACGACGCAAAACTGTAACGTGTGTGTTTTGCATAACAAGCGCCGTGATTTCAACACTTCTTGTCGCCGCACTTTAGTTGTAAGTGTGACCAACAGCATTTAACATGTTTACAAAAAACGTACTAGAGGTAAAGTTTGTTTAATGAAATAACTCTGTCCTTTGTATTTGGGTAAACTAAACATTTGTACCGATTCTTAATTCAAGACGGGATTCCAAACAGCATTTAACATGTTTACAAAAAACGTACTGGAGGTAAAGTTTGTTTAATGAAATAACTCTGTCCTTTGTATTTGGATAAACTAAACATTTGCACCGATTCTTAATTCAAGACGGGGTTCCAATTACCGGTTTCTTGTTTTTCCCTTAAGGCCATCGTTAATTTTCAAAGCCTCCTAGCCTCCTAGGGAATCCAATCCCGGGATCCCACCCAATTTTACGGTGTCTTCCATCCCGGGATTTTCGGGATTGCTAAATTGTCTCAAGTTAGCAATACAGGCGATGTTTTTAAACGATGTAACCGCAATAAATCACTTTAAAACCACTTTAATAAAATTATAAACCAAAACTTCTTGATTTGATAATTGTTTTCTTTTTTATATATTAACTATAGGTTTATATTTTAATCACATTTCTTACAGTCAATTAAAACAATCAGATTTTACCTGAATAGGGTAAGTGATGTTTGTCAGATAATTATGCTTTTTTTATGATAATTGATATTTTTCTTTTTATTAAGAACAAATTTAGTTTGATTTGATCCCAATATAGTAATAAGTAAATTAGTTAAAGTAACAACATTGGAATATTTTTTAAAGTAATGTTTACTTGATTTATTTTAGATCGTTTACTAATTGTTATACGATTTTATTATGAAAGTACAGTGTTTATTGAAAGGATAGTTTTATTTCTAGTTTTGTTTTATCAAGTAGGATTTATTCATTTATTAATTTATTCATAGTCTTAGTAACAAGTTAATAATTTCATTTAGCTGCAGCTGCAGCTACATTTAAGAAATGTACTTCTACTTCTACTTTTTACGTGGAAATATTTGTTCATGGATACTTTTAAAAGAGGTTTTCTGTCAATTTAAAATACATACAGTGTTACAGTGTTAAAACCCCATCTTGAGTTGCTTTATTAGTTTATTGCATACCCGAAGCCCTACCCAATGTGAGACCAAACGTAATCGTACTAACAGAGTAATAAACATGTTTATCTCTCACATTTTTGCTATTTAAATAATTGTTTTGTATTTTTAATAAACAAAATCGTATTAATTTACAATAATTATCTTCAATACATACAAAAGTACACTTAATCGCATTTTTCCAGGCTTTTTGTAAATTAGGCCAATCCCGGGATTAGTCCCGGGATCCCGGGATTATTTTTTCCAATCCCATAATCCCGGGATTTAAAATATCGTCCGGGATTGGATTCCCTAGCCCTCCTCAACGGATAATCCGAAATCGTTAATTTAAGGTTAATTTCAAAGTACAAAAAAACCTAGCGATTTCAGATAGCATCATTTTGATATCACAAAGTTTATCCACAATTGAATATTTTGGAATTGTATTATTATTATTGGTCATATAAGTATTTTTCTCACTGATATCGTTATTTTTTTGTTCTTTAAAATGAACTACAAATCCAGTAAAATAGTGAGAGTAGGTAGACAAGAAAAACCACGCGAACGAAGTCGCGCCGGGTACCAGCTAGTACATAGATAATGAATAATTTCTGTAAAATAATCAACTAATATTTTTAATAAATTAATCAGGATTTGTATTAATAAATACTATTTTAGAAGAATTCAACATTTCCATTAATAATGTCTAAAATTCTGAGTTCACAGATTGTAAGGGTTAACAATTTTAAAATCCGTTAGTATTTTTCCTCATACTATTATTAATAACTGTAGCGGTGGTTGTAAAAACTCTGAAAAAACGAGTTTGCACGCAGCACGCTGACGTGAGGGAAGTGAATTTCCACAAAAAAACTTGTAAAACTCAAAATAAGTGTAAAAACATACATTTGTCCAATTTTTATTAAAATCTGAAAACATTGATTTTTTGGCTGTTCTGATACTCCTGGTTTCATTTACTTGCAAAGCTGGGAATACAATTTTGCGCATTATAAGGTTAGGAGAAGGCCCAGACAGGCTTGAAAGTAGGCGTGAGGTTGCTGGGGATGATAAAAGTACTCTTAACAAAGGAATAACAGGCTTTTCTAGTGTAAAACCCCCATAAGACAACGTACTGTGTTTGGTCGATACACATTTTCTTTAATAACCCGGTAAATATTTATGCTATAATGATGAGAGAGGGCTTAAAACTTTCGCCTCTCTAATTCCCATCTTTTTACATGCATTGATTTTACATCTGGGGCTTTTATGACCCTTTTTGGGCCCAAAAACTCAAAATTTGAAAGATTAATCCCCAAAAAAGGGGTTTAGAGTTTTCCGATTGTTTTGCCCAACGAACTTGTCCAACTGATTACAGAAAGGAACGTTCCTACCAAATTTTAAGTAAATCGGACAAAAAATGCGACCGCTAGAGTGCAAACACACATATATATATATATAATATATATATATATGTATATATATATATATATATATATATATATATATATATATATATATACAATTTTGAACGACCCCCCAAAACGTGTTCAGGGGGTCACGTTAGGAACTTCTATGGTGGTCCCAGGCTTAAGTTTCACCGTGCGAGTCATGCTAATAGTTCACTTTCCAAAGGAAATTCACTAAAAAACAAAATGATCCAAACAGTAGTGATGCATTTTAATTAAATAATCATATCGTAGGAGGCAAATACAAATCATCAACATGAGAGTGAGAGAGGAATTTTGAGCATGTTTGAAATACGTCAATCCCTAGAGAGCCAACGATTTGAGGCAGGAGTCAATAAAACAGATCACCAGTCGTCAAAGGGAGGAAATATTGGTTTTAACCAAGGCCAACAAGCAATTGTTGAAATTCCCACCCGCCAGTGTGGCAGATGAATTTAAGCTTGTCCTCAGCAAACGCAACAGACAACAGAGAAGAGTGTACTAATTTTCCAGTAGTTGTTGAAATTATAAATTTTATTATTTTTATTTCAGCTTATATTATCGCGATAAACAAACTATTTGGTTTAACTAATTTTGAAATACAAAACAGTTTCCAGGGTCTCTAGGAAACCCTCTGCATGAAATTCTCTGACTTTTCCAAATTTTTCAGTTGTTGCAGCGAGATATTCCAGATATTTATTTAGTGAAAATGTTAGGGTAAAACGAAGTAATTTTACTTATTCAAACAGGTAATTCTGTTGCACTTAATTTGACTTCAAGATAAGTGGAATTGTTGTGATCTTAAATTATTTCTCATTTTCATTCAGAACGCCAAAAATTGTATTTAGGAACTTATTTTAAACTCCCTGATATTTTATTGTATTTTATAACAATTCTTTAAAGAGTGCTTTTGATTTTTCAATGTGTTTTTCACTCTAAAAATTCTTGGGGATTTTCATGAAAACTTTTCGTGTATTGGCAATTTCTATAAAACTCCGATTTTGAAGCATATAGAGAGACATTTCCTTGTGAATATCCCCTGTATTATAGACAAGTAGTGAGTGAATACTAACTGATTCCTTGTTATAAAAACAATACATTCTCTGTACATAGACGTTCATAATGTAACAATTTATGTATTCTATTGTTATCTGTTTCACAATTCGAGCTGTTGCTTATCCATATTTGACATTTTCTTAGTTTCTGTCCGCACAGAAAGTAAGTTGGAACATGAAAGATCACTCCAGTTTTCTTGGCTGCTTTACTTGGCGTTGTTTCAAGTAAATCAAACCCATACATTTTGTAAGTGACAAAGTCAGGATTTATCGTAACAGTTGAACAACTCAATGAATTATGTACGCGAAAGTAGAACACCAAGTTAGCAAATCCTGCCTGACAGTTGAACAAGCTGCTTCTACTTTCACCTGCATTGTTGTCAATTGTAAAGAGGACATTGTTCCGATACAGCATAGTTAGCGTGGTTTACAAGTGTTATATAATGAAAATGGATCCATACAAATATGACTTGGTACATTCTATATAGGTAAATAACGCAAGCTTTGAATTTTAAAGGACATATAACAGTATTTAAAGGATAATGTAAAAATGTATGTCGTCTATTACAGTAACAAATGAACGAATTTGCCACTTTGAAAATATTTCTTAGTTTGGATTTCCATAGTTTTTAGAAATAACAGTATTAACATTTATTATACATATTTTTATTTATGTTTGTAAAAGTAAAGTATACTTTTGTATTTCTGTTAGGATAAGCATATATTCATTATTAGGATAATTGATTAATCAATCCAACTAATCAATCAAATCTAGAGTAATGGAGTTTATATTGATCTGGGGATTTATTGATTTGAGATTATGGGCATTTCCAAAACTAGTAGATAATTGTTTGTATACACTGTACTTTTTTACTGTCTTTAGTAATTAATTATTAACAGTACTTTTAAAGGAACTACAGTAAAAATAAATTAAAGTTATCTTTTTACCTGGTAATTATAACGTGAGGCAGTCATAACTACGAGTATATTTGATATAAATTTGAAGCTAATTTATAGAATGTGTTTTAAAGTGTGGGACATAAGAATAATATATTGACGCATTCAACTACTTAGAAGTGATTTACGTCATAAAATATTACCCGCCATGTCTTATGGTTTTTAATAATATGTCTATTACTACTCCAAAACCTTTCAACGGCGATTTGACCATTTTACTAAGCATAAATAAATAAACAAGCTTAACAAAACTGGTAATTAAAACACGTTCTTTAAAAAAGTTCAAAGAAAGAAGATACAAAGAAATTGATGAATACAAATAAGTCTAAAGAACAATGAGGAGGAAAAAAGGGGATGAAGCAGCCCAGATTGATTAGATCGTCGGGCCTGGGACCCGCCAAAAACCGCACCGGATATCCGAGACCGGAAAGCCCTTCCCCAATGTTTTGTATAAAGCCGCTCGCCCTTCGGCGCGGGATAACAAGCAAATAAGGGGAGAATTGGACCGATGATCGATAACTGGGCAAATGTTTGGAAATGTCGCTAAACCTGGAGGGGGCGGGGGGGGGGGTGAAGGGGCTGTCAGAAAAATCTGCGTATGTGACGAGGAGGGCTTGTTAGGAGTGAATATGTCAAAACGCCGACATCTGGATAGGGGGGGGAGGAGGGTGGTGGTAACAAGGCGGTATTGGATGATTATATACTGAAACAGGTGCACTATTATAAAGACATTGTGATAGATCCTGTGTAGGGACTAATGTGCACTTTTAAACAATCAGCTGATTGAGTAAAAACAGTTCACAAGACAGCAATTGGAACTTTGTAAGCTTGAGGGGCGGATACATAAGGGGGAATGACTTCGAAACCTCAGAAACTTACGTGTAATTTAAGTAGAATATTTTGATGGGGGAGCAGAATTTAGACAAACGTGATTATAATGACTTTTTGTATATTACAATAGCATTTTATCCAAATTATTGTTAAGGGGGGAAACTACCCTCTTGCCACCCCAAATTACGCCTAAGTTTAGAAAGGAACATGTAGACAAAATTATTTTTCTGCCGATATAAAATATTACAAGTTTTGGGAGTTAAAATCGACGGAAACAATCTACATATTTTAAAAAATTCCTACTTTTGTTCACCCACTTCCTGAAGTTAATACTTAACCGATTTTGATGATTTTTTTATTTAAAAGATAATTTAAAGTTTTGATGATATTTTATTTAAAGGATAATTTCAAGTTCCAAGTCACTGTCGAGCCAGAATTTCGATTTAGGCTCACTGGCTCTGCCCCGCGGGACTTCCCAAGTTCCCAAGTTATTCATATGGAGGAGAGTTTTATTTGGTCACACGTGTTTTTTCTTAATTCAATAAATAGCTGTTTTATAAGGATTATATCCGCAAAATATTGCGGGGGGCAGCTCGGAAATACAGATGGTTCAAGTTAAAAAAGGAAATAAAGTCATCGACGGAACCTAGAGTTGAATATTAAAATAATGCGGACAAAACAATAACAAAGGGAAGATAGGGGATGGGGAATGGTCAAGTAATAATCAATGCAATCCCGTCTAGACTGGGCCAACCCTTACACCGTGTGTGCGCGCGTGTGTGTGTGTGTGTGCGTGTGTGGAGGACCGGTCAGCTGTGTGGTGTTCCATTACGATCCATTTGCTCCCACCCTCCACGGCCACACAGCACCACACGATGAGCTCGGGTTAACAGCGCTTGGTTCCTGCACTGTAACGGTAACGTCTCTTATCATGCGATGGTCCATGAGGGGTTGTGACCGTGATCAGTTGTAACATATCAAGAACGATTTACTGCACTTTGAAATACGAGAATGATGAAATCATTAGTATTTTTGCATTCGCGCATTTGTCAAGCTTCCTTCAAGCGGTTAAAAGGTAAAAAATATAATAATTTAGAAAATTAAAAGGTAAAAAAATATAATAATTTAGAAATTTGTAATTTTCTAAGTAGTCGTATTTTTTTGCCCGATTGTAAATGTGTTAAAATTTAATTAAAATGTATATTCAAACAATGCTTTGTTATATGTAAAATGTTATCAAATATATTTAAAAATGTATTCTCCGATCATCCTCTTACGTGAAGAATCGTTATCGATACCAGGTTATCGGAATTGGTAGAACATCGGTAGTGTATATTAACAAATATTTTTTTAATGGGCATAAAAGAGTTTCATTCATTTTATAATGTTCCTCAAATGTATACGATTCGTGTACCTTGTATTAATAACAAACTTGTATACCATGAAGTCAGCAAGGCGTGACCTCTACATGGGGGGTGGTTTAAGTTAAAAAAAACCTATATCCTATAATATTTATGTTTATAAATCGGAAATTCTGTTTACTGCATTTTTCAGACTACAGTAATAGTAGATTTTTACAAGTAAAAATAATCAATTACAAACCGGTAAAGTTTGAAAATAAGTTAGGTTAAACAGATTTAGGCTGTTATACGGATCCAAACCGCATACCGAAAACGATTAAAATGATCTAGATAACACGCCGCGGTGCACCGCACCGGTTTCCCGCCAAAACTTCGAACAGCTGATAACCGAGATATCTCACGACCGACCCTGCATTTCCGGTCAGCTGTTATCCGCCGCCACTGCCGCGGGCGTTTCCGGTTCCGTGTAATCTGCTTTGTCTGTACCGAGGTGTTATCCGCCGTGGGGGGTGTAGGGGGAGGGGGAGGGCGTATTTTTTAATCAAGCTGTCCAAAACACTCCCCTCTACCATGGCGACTGACTGGTGATGGGTTCATTCTGCTGTGAAAGTAAAGAACGAATTTCCCATAGTAACGTCATTCCAAGATTAAGTTATTCTTCTACTTCAAAAGGTCCCGTTTGAAAATCGCCTTATTGTAAATTATTTGTTGGTTTACCAAAATTAATAATATGCCTATTTAACCAACTCGATGAGTAAATTAATTCCTCTGGGTCAATATGTGCTTAATAAAGGAAATGGATGTAGGTGAATATTTGTTAAGTAAGGTGTTATCAGAACAAACAATATCGTAAAGATGAGGAATAAATGTCACCCCTTATATAAGCGATCTGTTACAAAGAATAAACACGTGAACTGTACACTTTTCGACACTTATACGACATAAGGTCATAGAAAATAAAGGTCTCTTTGAAAAGGTTATTGAAGGAATTAATGAGAGATAGTCTAACATATTATTAACGAATGTACACGCAGATGTTAATGTAAAAATGTGTTTACAACCTTTTTTTAAAGCGATCACAGTTTCGAAAATAATTTTGCATAGCTTTACCACTGGAAAGAACTTTATGTTTTTATTTAAGAATGTTTTTATAAATTCGACAGTTGCCACCGATGTGGTATCCACGGACTGAACTCTCTCTTATAACATAGTGTATAGACGTTGGATAAGAAGTAAAATCGTTCCCTGCAGTAAACGCCTTCCTTGAAAATTTACACTGCAATTTAAATCACCAGAAGAAAAAAAAAATCAAACCCAAATATATTATACTAACAACTAAAATGAATATTCATTCTCATTTAATAAAATCCTTACAATTCACCAGGCGCTTGTTATGCAAAATCTACGCGTTTCAATGTTGCGTCGTGGGCTGCGAAGGCGGTGGAAACGAAATAATAAACTTCTTGTTTGAATTTACGCCTTTTGGTTCTTTGTTTCTGTAAACAAAGCGGTTTGTAACAACAACAAAATAACAGAAGAGCGTATATTTAAAAAAATACTATCTTTACGTATTTATTTCTAATAAATATAAACAGAATGAAGCTACAGATAACCTAAAACAAGAATTTCATTGTCTAAACAATTTACTATATACCGGTAATATTTTCTTGCGCATGCAAGGAAATGCACAAATACAATTTTAAAACCTTTAAACCAACTTAAATTACACCTTAAGTGTGGCTTTTTGATACGGAAACCTTTCATAAATAAATTAAAAATTTCCTTTGCAACATAATCAATTTTGACCTCCTTGCTGAATCATATTTACATCCTATCCCGACTTAAAAATCAAACCAATCCCGTCAGAATCTGATGACTACCCCCTACGAAGTTTCCCTCCAATGTTAGTTAGCCTCTTGACATATTCCCTACTAACAAGCCCCCTCGTCACATACGCAGATTTTTCTGACATCCCCTCACCCCACCCCTCCAATTTTAGCGACATTTCTAAATATTTACCCGTTTACCCCCCCCCCCCTCCACCCCCACCAGGGACTCCCTTATTTGCCTATTTTCCAAGAGAAACGAAGGGTGAGAAGCAGCTCCATTCAACGTTGGCGCCGGGTTTTTTGGCTTTGGAAATCCAAAGCGGTTTAGCGCCATCCTAAATCCAACCGATATAATCAATCTTTCTTCTTCTCTTCCCCTTTCTTTTCTTATTGCACCCCTGGATTCACCTGTCTCTGTTTGATTGTATTTAGTTCCTTTCATACTTTTATCATTAATTTTGGAGCGAGTGATATTTTTATCACTTTTTCTACTTTGTATATTGTTCTTCCTTGGTAATATGGTACTTTATTAATGTTTCGAACGAACCCAATACGTACTAAAGGCAATTTAAATGTATATGGATCGTTATTAAAATGAACTAAAATGTATCAGAAATATTATTATTGATTAAGAATACAATAGTAAGTAATAAATAAATGAAAATAGTGGTTTTATATTACCACTTGTTAAAAGGAACTCAAAAATGTATCAGAGGTAGTATTATTGGTTAAGAATAAAATAGTAAATAATAAATAAATACATAAACAAATTTTGGCTTTAATAGCACATTTAGGTCTCATAATATGACATAAATTTTGTAGAAAAGTTATCTTTCATCAGACCAGCACAAAAAACAAGCGTAGAAAACTAAACATAAATCATTAATTTTTTCCAAAGAGAAAAACGTGTTGTAAGTGCAAAAAATCAAGATTTTGTTCAAGTTTTACAGAGAACATAAAACGGTGGAGTTATGATTTTGTTATATGAGCTTCATATTCCCCATTTGACGAGCTTGCAGCGCAAATATCATGTTCCAACTGTCCACAAACGAGTATTCGAATGCAATATCGTGCCTCATATGTTTTTGTTGGTTAAGTTCATAGAGTCATATTTTCATTAAATAACTGTTGTTTGAAATTCGAACAAGTACCTTCTTCAATTCCTGAATTACTAAACAAGTTTAATTTCACTAAAAAAATGCTTCAATTACTAATTTAAATACTAAATTGCCTTGTGTTTTAATTAATTTATCTTTAAAAAGACAACCCTCCAGTTATTTAGTGTCTCTTCCTGTCATAAATGGTTATCCTATACTCTAATATGAGTAAGGTTTGCTTGCTTGCTTGCTTGCGACACTGATCTCAAAAACGGCTCCAACGATTTCCTTCAAATGTTGGAAATAACCAATTTCTGGGATAAAAATAAGTTCTGGACAGGCCTCATCCCCAGGAATAATCAATAATGTCAAAAAAACTCAAATGAAAAGTTACAAAAATTAACATTGGGCTTATGGAGTTTCAAATCAAAACAAAAGGATTGTAACAGCTGTTCATAATCAACCAGGGAACTGCCAATCAAAGTAATACTCATGTTGTTTATGATTAACATGTGGTTTCCTGAGAGCCGAGATTAAAAGATTTGAGTGAAGATTACATATATAGTGTTAAAATAAATCAAAGGGATATTGAGCTATAAATAACAACTGGAGTGACCTTAAAAATGTAGAAAAGAGGCAAATGAGTTATACAAATCTGATTATCAGTAGGGGGAAGTGGTGAAATATACTCCAAGTCATCTAAACAAACTGACTGGCCTTCTCCCGAGCAAAGCTCGGCCCCCCGGTACTTTATATTAAAATAAGTAGATATATTTATCTAAATCTCAGTTTGTTCAGAATTTGAAAAAAAAACTACTCTCGTTCTTACTCAGAGGACTAAGTGATCTTGTCCTAAACCATAAAGAAGACTCAAAGCGAAACAAAATAAAATTGAAACAGTTAAATATTAAGGAAGATTTTTCAAAGTACTCCAAGCGACTAATAAACTTGTCAAAGCGCCATCAACAAATTGAAACACCCTGCTTTATCTGTAAAGTACCCGGGGACCAAGCTTTGCTCGGGGAAGGCCAGTCAGTTTGTTTAGATGAGTTGGAGTAATATCTCACCACTCCCCCCTACTGATAATCATATTTGTTATAACTCATTTGTCTCTTTTCTACATTTTTAAGGTCACTCCAGTTGTTATTTATAGCTTAATGTCCCTTTGATTTATTTCACTACTCTATATATGTAATCTTCATTCCAATCTTTTAATCTCTGCTCTCAGGAGACCACATGTTAATAATTATAGACAACATGAGTATTACTTTGACAGTTCCCTGATTGGTTTGAAACTCCATAAGCCCAATTTTAATTTTTTTAAATTTTCATTTTAGGTTTTTTTACATTATTTGATTTTTCCTGGGGATGAGGCCTGTCTAGAACTTATTTTCATCCCAGAAATTAGTTATTTCAAACATTTTAAGGAAATCGTTGGAGCCGTTTTTGAGATCCGTGTCGCAAGCAAGCAAGCAAGCAAACCTTACTCATATTATTATTGTCTCCCTAAATAACATTTAAATTCCTCAAACCAATGAAGTTAAGTATTTAGGCATGATTCTTGACAGAACAATGACATGGAAAAGTCATATATGGAATAAGAGACTCTCATTGAATCTGAAATTCAGAAACTGTTATTGGCTGTTAAATAAAAATTCTAAATTGTCATCTGAAAACAAACTGTTAATATAAAGAAATCTTGAAACCAATCTAGACGTATGGTATTCAACTTTGGGGGACATCCAGTAATTCAAATTTAAACATAATTCAAAGGTTCCAATCAAAAGTTCTAAGGTACATTCTTCAAGCACCGTGGTACGTAAACAATGAAGTCTTACACAGAGACAGTCGTATTCCAACCGTAAGAGACGAAATAACAAGATATAGTGCCAAGTACCTAAATAAATTAGAAAATCATCCGAACTATCTGGCTTTAAATCTTTTGGATAATAGCAACTTTGTGTACAGACTGAAAAGATGCCATGTTTTGGATTTGAGTACTCGTTTTGTTAAGTAATTAACTCTTTTTTAGTTTAAATTTGTTTTGTATTATACAGTGTTTGTGTTGGCCTTTTCAATGGATGAAGACCGACGAATGTTTTGTTATTTTATCAAATTTACTTAATGTTCAATAGTTTTTAGAACAGATTGTAAATAAAATAAAGTTAAAAAAATATTAGAGTATAGGAAGGATAGGAGGAGTTTATTGATGCAATTGGACACATACAAGAGCAAAGAGAAGAAGTAAAATAGCGTGAACAGTCAGGTGATATGACTCCTGCAGACAGTCACGGAATCATCTGGGAACAGACACATGGCGGGTTACGGGGATATAAATACAACTGGAGTTGGCTGTCAAATATCGTGCGCACAACTTTGATCATACAGAGAGTTGTATTTGCAGCTGGGTGATGCGAATACAAAATAGCATTTGCTCTTCCCAGTTAGCATTGAGTAAAAGCTTTTTCTATGCTTTACTCAATCAATGGTCCATGACACGTTAATTTTATTCGACATTTTTGGAAGAGATTTTGTGGAAGTTTATAGTCACGATCGGGTCAAGTTGCTCGAATTCAAGCAAATATTGTTTTATTTGATTATATTTAGTTCGTCCTATTAATTTATATCGTGTTGCCATTCCAGATGTATTTATGTTATCCTTGAATCATCGGATTTTGCAAAATGTAATGAATTTTGTTAATGTATTTTGTTATAAATATTAAATATTCAATACTCCAGAAGATTAACATTGGAACCTTAAAACCCCATGCAGAGCCCTGAGGGAGAGTGTATTTAATAGTAGTTTTCATCACTATTAGCAAAAGTGGCTCTTTTTGGTGCGCAATCGTGTTTTAAAAGCGAGGCGCAGCCGAGATAACAATTCTGTTATTTACAAACAATACTTTTTATAACGTGTGGTAAGGAACGCTTCTATCATGTATAGATAAAGCAAACAGCTGACCTTTTACGATCTAGGACTTAAAAAAGATCACAGCTGATTTTTTAGGTCCTAGGACAATAAAGTGACGTTTTGCGTACTATTTAGAGAACAAAAAACAGGTGGATTTCGAGCAGAATGATAAAAAAGCACTTATAGAGAGTATGAGGTTTTGATTTCTACCAAACATGTATACAAAATAATAGTTTTAGAGGTTGAAAAAAAGCGAAACCGGAGAAAAAAATTATTCTAACAAGAGCTGGATACTTTTATCAAAGTTATATATGTTTATAGCACAATATATAACTATTTATACATTCTCAAAGGCATATTGTCCAACAACGCCGCTAATGTAAACAATACAAGATATTGGTGTGTTTGTACACGTGCATCTTATTTAAACTGAATTCACCCATCTAAAACAAACAATGTAGCTTTGATTTAAATGCATAGGCTTCGAAAATAAAAATTTGCAGAAACTTTTCTTTAAACACCTTATTTTAAATTACCATTATCTTAACATTTTCTAGTTTTCGCAGACCTTAGCTTTCTGTCCAGTTAATGGTATTTGTGAGTTAGGACCATGCATAATAATAATGGTTTTTAATCATAGGCTACATATTAAGAATTATATGTAAACATTTAGTAATCGTGCAGCAGTAAAGAAGATTGTTACGTTAAATAGAGAGGAAATTATAACTTAAACGGTCACCTAATATTATATACAACAACTTTTTTCTCTAATGGTAATGTTGGTAAAACCTCATTTTTTTTAGAAAGTACCAAAAATACCTGAATGTAGGGTTGGGACGATATGGGGAACGTGATAAGCTTTACGGCGGGCCATAGTTTATCACCTTATCAGAGACTCTTCCGCCGGATATTGAGGCCCTCTCTCTGATGACGTCATTTCCTGTCCTCTCTCCTACAGGTACTAAATTCGCCTGTCTCATTTTTTATAAATGTAAATTTTGTTTTGGAAAAACTTTAGGTCACTAATAAATTGGAGGGTTGTTTTTATTAAATGTTTTGTAGACATTTCTTCATCGTAAAATTGTTTTTTGAGTAAAACAAATGTTTAGGTACTAGTAAAATGCAAAGACCATTATTTACAATATATATTTCAGAGACAAGTATATGACGTTAACTAAATGGTGAAGAATATATACAACTTCCCTGTCCGCCTTTTTAAAACATTGTATTACATGGAACTATGGAATATATTAAAGCAAGAAAACTTAGTAATACCTGTGAGCATTGTTTTCATATTACAATGAGTATTCCTTCGATAATATTCTAAAGTTTTCATACTTAAAAACATTTTATGGGATAACTACATGTTGTCAATCTCAACGCTGCTCACTGGAATTGCAAGGTATTGTTCTATAAATTAGTCATCGATTAGTTATCTCGGACAATCCTTTGATAAGGTACATGAAACGTTGATATTGGGACTTATGGGAGGAAGTTGGTAGAAACGCGAAACCATTCGGGACTGGAGCCCCTTCTTAAGAGTCTTCCTCACCGGAAGTTGCCGGACGCTATCTTTGGGTTTTGTTCTAAAAGACTAATGATAACTTTGTGTCTACGTTACTCCTCACCTGATCCTCAGATACAATTCATTTTGGTGTTTAATTAAAGGTTTCGTCATCTTCTAGTGAATGGCAATTTCAAATTTCGAATTATTTTACAAATTAATGAGAAACTGTACAGTAATACAATTGAAAATTAAAAATACCCCCGTAGCAGCAAACCTGCATACTCACCGAATTTCCAATGCATATTAATTTATCTTAATACCGCATAAAGCCACATACCAAGTTTCATCAATATACATACATAAATAAACGATTTATGACATTTTAATTATTCTCCATAAGAATAACATGGCGGCTGAGTATGCAGGTTTGCTGAAATAAGGAACACTAAAAATGGGCTTTTATACAAATATCATTATAACTCAACTAGGTAAAGCCACATACCAAGTTCTATTAATTTATGTTCATAATTAAAGGAGATAACACGTTAATTATTCTCCATAAGAATAACATGGGGCTGGCCCAAATTAAGAAAATCGAAATTGTAATTCCCTCGAGAACCACTACACCTTTATTTT
The DNA here is from genome assembly GCA_963675035.1 of Allygus modestus. Lineage (NCBI taxonomy): Eukaryota > Metazoa > Arthropoda > Insecta > Hemiptera > Cicadellidae > Allygus > Allygus modestus. The sequence goes on from OY776111.1 coordinate 448,361,011, forward strand.
GACAGCTAATCGAATGTTTTGTGACTATCGGGTGAGGAGTAACGGAGGCACAAAGTTAACATTGGTCTTATGGAACAAAACTCCAAGATGGCGTCTGGCCGCTTCCGGTGATGAAGACTCTTAAGCAAAACGTAATGCTAAAAAATTTCACTAAAACAACTTACGGCTAGACAGCAACATAAATAGGCAGTGGCTACGTACACGTCCGACGTGAGCCGCTACTGTTCACGTCCGTTCCAAATTATGCACCGTACGTTACTTTTCCTGTGATTTTTAAAACAAATTGAGAGCCAGAAAACCTCCTAACCTAACCTAACGTAACCTAACCTATCCTAACATAACGTAACGTAACCTAACCCAACCTAACCTAAGCGGTAGCGAAGTGAATATGCCCTTACATTGGACGTGTATGCAGTCACTTCGACACAAATACACTGACTATAGCCACTACCCACTACCGTGAGCGCCTGCAGAAAGGGGAGCGGCAACATGATCGCAGTAGCCAGATTGCCTACCCGCGTAACGCACGGCGCTCGCCGGCCGGCGCCGTTTACAGAGCTATGACAATTCACGACTGCCACAACTACTGTGTTAAAACGGGACTTGAATGTTATCATTGTTGTTATGGAAGAAAAAGGTAAAAGCTCGAACGAAACATGTTCTGTCTAGAGATAAACGCGTTTGTGATGCATTATAAAATGTCGTTGACGTTAAAATAAATGCAAAAAAAAAAATAAAATAAAATAAATAAACATTTAAGTGAAATTTTTCGAAATGATCATTTGAACACTTGAATAAAAAGATTTTCACGTAAAGAACAAACTATGGTATGACACCTTTTATATTGTTTGTAACTCATAATCCAAAAAGATTGTACTAAAAAATACATGCAAAGTTGACGATGAAAAACACATTCTTTTGAAAATATCAGATGCAATTTAACAACTTACAAAGGACATAAACAAAAATATTTGTAGACCGTAAACTGTTGAAAAAATCACAACCTCCGCGTCTAGGCGTCACTTATCAATCCTAGCGCTTGTAGTTAATTTACAAATCTACTAATTTACACATAAAAGGCTAGACAGTTACTACAATAATCGTTACGTCACTCCACAAATCTAATCCAAAATTAATTAAACTTATGTCTCCCCTCCAATCTAGCTGACTAACATCAAACACGACGGTGTCCAAGTTGACACAGTCGTTTAATTATCACTCTTGTGGCCAAGCTGTGCGTCTGTGTGACTTTGCCTGTGTCTGTGAGTTAGTAATCAGCCATTCCCGTGTGGTGGCAACGTTACTGTCGACATTCGATGTCACTTCAAAGAAGGGTCAACCAGATAAAAGGTCAAAGGTTAATCCTAAACACCATAAGGGTCAATTTATAATATTCCTCAACGGGACGTGTAGATTTTAAACCTATTTTATGTGTTACGAAACAAATAATTATCATAAACTATTTATTGTTAAAATAAATAAAACAATGTAATCAATACTGAAAAAGTCAAAAATTAAATTGTGTTTATCACAATCGTGTAGCGGTTAAGTATTTTAATTGGTAAGGGAAACTTACGAACAACTTTTAAGGAATGAAGCTTTGTTGTTTTTATGAATTTAGAGAAATTATTTGTTATAGAAATGTCTTTCGAAATAAGTTAAATTAGGTAATGTATAGTAGGGTGTTATATTTTTAGCGAATTATGAAATGTGATACTTACAGGGGTTTGAAAAGTAAAACGAAGATAAAGCTAGGAAAAAGAGCATTTAAAGAGAGGAACTTGGCATAATATAAAACCGATTTTATAAACTCACATTACACATCAAGAAATGGGATGTTAAATTGAACAGTAAAAGTCGACTACTATTTATATTCTAAATGGCTATGAAATTCAAAGATAACAGCTTAAGAAGAATTTAATATTTTATATTCCTAAATTAATAAATACAAGTAAATCACGAATTATACATAACTACAGTCGAAAACAGGATTTTCGTTTTTTTAAACTGGCAACACTGACAGATGGATGTAATCAACATACATTTCCCACCTGTTCAGTTGGCAGGCCTGAGGATCAGCTGATAGAGCATCCACTCCCTGCGGTGGGGTCTTATGAAATTTAATAAAGTGGATTCCACTTCAGCAGATTTTCAGTTTCCTGAAATATTTGCTCCCCCTCCCCTCCTTATTGAGCTCTTTAAGTGGGTGTGCAGTAAAGGAAAGGCACGTTTTGCATTTTCACCGAGTTGTCGCCTCGTCTTCGTTTATGTAAACTCTATAACTTAGGCGCCTTATATAAGCGCGGGCTTTCTCCAAGGGATTTCGGGATCAGTTTGAAAATGACTTCCGGAGTGACTTATGCCACATAAACCTTCGTATGAACATTTGATATAACTTGTCTTGTTTTCCGTAAATATGGTTGTTTGTGTAATTTGTAAAATAACTCAGAGATGACTTAACTGACAGATTGAATATCAGAGCGTTGATATACGAAAATATAACCTCACACTCATGAACAGGTTAAACGTTTGTTACACAATTCATGTCAATTTTAACCTCCAAACTGTGAACTTGTATTTATAAACATTTTAAATGTGTTGGGGGACATAAATTTACCAAAAATGTGTCTACTTATTAACAGAGGGATGGTAACAAGTAAAATTAAAAATTTATGTTTGGTAAGTAATATTATAATTAATTATTAATGACAATTAGAAATAAATGATAATATGGTAAGCAATTGGACATTCTTTAGCTCAACTATCACTGTACCCTTACTTTAGTTTTAATTATAGTTGTAATTACAATACCAATTTAATACCTTATGATTCAGAAAATAAAACAAACCTGTCATTAGGCAAAATGTTCTTAAAGATTCGTTTTTGGTGATCGTAAAATCTTCAACGTTCCTGGTTGCCCCCCCCCCCCTCGTAGCGACTTTTCTGATAGCATGACAAGTTTCACACCAAAGTTCCCAGTGTGATCGCATCATGAAAAAGTAATGACCCCTTAACACGCTCTTCTTATAACATAATTGAGTATGTAATAAATATACTTTTTTATTTCATAAGGGATTATTGGGGTAGGTAAACGTTTGTTAATAGGATTCAAAACCAGAGCGTATAAACCTAATGACCCGTGTTGAGGAGCCCTCAGGTGAATATCTACAGGGTGGAGAAGACGCTTGTACCGCACAGCCCCGTACTGTTACCCCCTCCCCCCTCCACTTCCCCTTCGCAACCCTCTCGCGTGAACGCTTCCCTTTGTTTTCCTGACTAATTATCGGTCAAATCCGACAATCCGGGCTCAGACTCGGCCTCCCAAACACATCGGAGCGGCAACCGTTAAGCAATACATGGAAACAGTAAGCCTACAGGGGTGGTGGGGGGGTGGGGGGAACTCCCTGATCGGTGGAGGGTTTACCTTCTGTTCTGGTAATAGAAAATCACGTTGGTTCAGATTAGAGAATTAGAGAAATGAAAAGACTTAATCTACTTCGTTGTTAGAGAATATATGATCCTATTCAAAAATATAACAATCCTCCAAAAACTTGTAATTTTTTAAACAAATTGAAGCAAAATTAAAATAAAAAATACCATTTTAACGTAACAAATTCGTAAGCTAGATCCTAGCTGAAGTTAAATATAAGGTTATTAGGCAATTATATTGGGAAAGTAAAATACATCAAATCAAAGTCCTTCTTATTTGTATTCGAGTATTTTAAGTTCCAAACCATACAAAGAAGGCATTTCAGGTAGCATGCAGGATGTTTAAAAGTAAAACAGAAGAAACAACCCCTCTCTCTCTCTCTCCCCTCCTCTCCTCTCTCTCTCATCTCTCTCCTCTTTCTCTCCTCTCTCCCTCTCTCTCTCTCTCTCTCTCTCTCTCTCTCTCTCTCTCTCTCCCTAAAAAAAGGAATAGGGGCTGGTAATGAAATAAATCTTATTATATTCACAATTGGAATTAATTTAACGCATTATAAACTAATAATATTATAATTTTAACAAAATATTTGGGGATTTGGATTTTGTTTTAGTCAGGAAAAAGTAACCACATAATTTTGTAAAGTTTGAATATGCACTATATTATAGTAGTGTTATTCTTACCTCAAGCTTTACCAGCTAATTGTATACGAATAGGTGGAAAGCAATGCGGAAAGCAACAATAATTCTAATATAGTAAACAAGTAAAAAACAAAGTGTTTCCTACGGTCTGATATGGATAAAATGTTTCCCCTCTGTAAAACGAAAGAGACGAAACGGATGTTCGAGGGGCAGTTTTCCATGTTCATGACGATTTTACGTATTGTCCTCGACGTGTTGCAACATGGTCGGCAATGTTTTGAACAATGTTTTGAGGGCAATGTCCGCCTCCCCTCCCCCATCCACTTCACTTCCCCTTCATTTCCGTAATGGTCGGCTACTGTCCAAGAGCAAATATGCACCGAGTTTACATTCACGTTGTAATTTACACGATACTTGTATTTACACTTTGAGGGTGGATTTGGGTAAACGCGATACTGTATTGCAATGTTTCAGGAGGGGCGGTCTTTGAGAACATTCACAATCGCGACACAAAACTGGAGTGTTTTGGAACAACGAGACTGATCAATTACAATAAAAACTATGCATAACGGGAAGACCATTAGACAACTTTCAGTACCTGCTGTATTACGTCCGTAGGTATATTTCAAGTTAGTAAACGTCTGGCAATGGTTTAGGAAATTCCATAATTGTATGTACTATACTTTGACGTTATCCACCGAACAATGAAAACGAGTTCGCACGCAGCACGCTGACGTGAGGAAGTGAATTTCCACATAAAAACTTGTAAAACTCAAAATCAGTGTACAAACATACATTTGTTCCAATTTTTATTACAATCTGAAAACAGTGAGTTTTTTACTGTTCTGATGCTCCTGGTTTCATTTACCTGCAAAGCTGGGAATACAATTTTGCGCATTATAATGATAGGAGAAGATCCAGACAGGCTTGAAAGTAGGTGTAAGGTTGCTGGGGATGATAAAAGTACTCTAACAAAGGAATAACAGGCTTTTCTAGTGTAAAACCCCCATAAGACAACGTACTGTGTTTAGTCGAACCACATTTTCTTTAATAATTCGGTAAATATGTATGCTAGAATGACGAGAAAGGGCTTAAAACTTTCGCCTCACTAATTCCCATCTTTATATATGCATTTATTTTACATATGGGGCTTTTCTGACCCTTTTTGGGCCAAAAACCCCAAAATTTGAAAGATTAATCCCCAAAAAAGGGGTTTAGTTTTTTCCGATTGTTTTGCCCAACGAAATTGTCCAACTGATTATAGAAAGGAACGTCCCTACCAAATTTGAAGTAAATCGGACAAAATATGCGACCGCTAGAGTGCAAACACACTCATACATATATATATATATATATATATATATATATATATATATAATTTTGAACGACCCCCCAAAACGTGTTCAGGGGATCACGTTAGGAATTTCTATGGTGGTCCCGGGCTTAAGTTACACCGTGCGGGTCATGCTAATAGTTCACTTTCCAAAGGAAATTCACTAATGAGCGATGGCGTCTAGCGATGATGACGAGGTCTTGATTGAGACAAGACCTGTTGATGACGAGGTCTTGATTGAAACTTTTTAACTATAGAATCAGACAAGACGTGAAGTACTGACATTTAAAAGTAAACATCTGTCATTTGAGAGGATCAAGTAAAACGCGAAATCTTTCGTCCCTATCAGTCTGATTTTTAACCTCGGCTTTTCCAGGTTCTAAAGTCCCTTAGAGCCAGGGGTCAGTTACAATTGTGCCGCGGTGCAGGAGGGGCTGCAGCGGTCTTATCAACAATACCCTCCCCCCATCAGGATACACGACAACGGCGTTGTTTTACAACCAATAACGTTTCCATTAGTTAAACGGCCCGGGAGCCCGCCCGCATCCTGAGTTGAAGACGGCGGCGTAGCGCGAGGAGTTGAGAGGTCGAGAGGCGGGGTCACATTCCAAAAAGACGTCTTACTTTTCAAAGGGTTTCAGTAGATTTTCGAGAACTCCTAAATAGAAATTTAACACTAACTTTAAGTTAAGTCTTGGAGTTTAAATTTGTTTAAACAATTCCAGTTTATAGGAGGAACAACAATAGTTTTTCTTCCAAAACATTAAATTTATAAAACCAGTTCATTAGTGACATTTAGCAAAATACAAAAAGAAAATCCTCTATATTAAAAGAATCTGGAGGATTCCCCTGGAGGAAACCCCTCGACAGACTTCCATGATTATGTTTAGAGGGAAAGGAAGTGTTGAGTAGAAGGAATTGTCAAAGCCATAATTCCCAATTACAGTTAACATTTTTAAGGTTTGATTTAATTTTGAAAAGTTCTAGCTAAAATATTGAATTCTGTATTAAAATAATTTGGAGTAAATCATAAGCTGAGAAAACTTTGGTATATAGAATAGCAGTTATAGAGTGAAGACGGTTACTAAACATAAGGATACATCGCGTGTTACTGATCCTAGGGGAAATTTCAAGAGGGCAAGGCCGCGAGACAAGCCGTTAGTTATATCATAAAATATAGTTTCACAAATATTCTATATTTGATAAGTAAAATATTCCCCTTTTTAAAACTCCACGAAAACAAATTACTATGTAACATCATTCGCGATTAAAATCGTAAAAAAATCTTACAAATTATGTTTTAAGTTTCTTTCGGGATTTACATAGAGCATATACCATTTTAAAACACTGTCAGCACACAAACAGCATTTCAAACAACAGAATCATAAGAAAATGAGAACTCATTTCACAAACCAAAATTAGTCTAGGTATTGTGTGAGCAATTTTTTCAAGAACGCGTCAAAGGATGTAAACAAAACAAGAAGCAGAGAGTAGTATTCAATTCTTCCCCCAACGGCAATGGCCAGGGACATAATCATGATATGAAGCAGTAGCCCACCACTGACCACCCCCCCTGATGTTTCCCTTGTATTCCCCCCCACCAAACACGTGAGTGCGTCTGGGCCGTAAGCATTGATTGTCACTAGATTACAGACCGCATTGTCTTTCTTTGTTTGACATCGTCTGACGCGGTGGACTTTAATCTTGAGCATGTACTACATGAATAAAGTAACCCCTATCTTTTATTGCGCACAATATTCAGGTGCCACCAAAGATGCGTTTCAAAATTCCAGGTTTTCCAGGTCAAACTCTCAAAACTCCACGTAAACTTGCGCGGCATTTTTATGTATGTGCAACACCTATAAAGACATACAAAATAAATTAAAGTGCTATTTTAAAAAAATATAATTTTTTATCAACTAAATTATATTTCTATTAACGTTATCTAACTGATATTACAAATATGAAAGTTTGGATGTATGCATGTAGCTTTGGATGGATGTTCCATCACGCCAAACTACTGGATCTATAATGCTAAAATTGTGCATGAACATCGGTAACGTCGCCGGAAATCGAGAAAACATCGCTAACGTTGCCGGCAATCGAGAACGCATCACTAACGTCGCCTACTATTCAGAACGCGTTACCCAATCGCCGACGATCTCGACATAAGATTCCAGGTTCGGCTGAAAATTCCCGCATAATCCACGCATATTTTCCCGGTCACCGGCATGATTCCAGGTTTTCCCGATCGGTGGCAGCCCTGAATATTTGATTTTTTATTTATTTAGGATAAACGTAATTATAAAGCAGGCTGTGATTGGACAGAAGGTATGGATTATTCTTCCCATTTCAAGGTTAAAATCATTACAATAAAACTAACATCCGGAAGAAGACCAATCATTTCAGGAATTTGTTACAGACTCATTTCTAATAATTTATAATTTGTCACTAACATTTCTCAACATTTACTGAAGCAAAGATTTACCAAAACCGAGTCGTGACAAATTCCAGCAACGGAAACGCAAGGGAAACACGTGTCAGAAAAATACAGAGATCCTCAGAAACACGGAAGTCTTAAGCTTTGGTCTTTATTTATCCAGACACGGAATGAAGAGGGGGCGCGAGTTGAGTGAGTGATAGAGGGAGAGTGTGAGGGTGGTGGAATGAGTGATAAGAAACTCGGACGTCACGAAACTGTGGGAACTGTGGCATGTGTTGGCCTTAGGGGTGATCAGTTTATGATTTATATAGAACGGGAAACTAGGAATAATATTGTGAATAGCTTCTTGTTGTCATAGTCATATATTTATTTAGATGTAATGCAAATATGAAGGTTTAAAATAGTTTAGTTTATTAGAATCCCCAAACATTGAACCAAAGATTTCCCACTTTTAAGGAGTTGAACTGGTTTTAATAATAATATAACACTACTAATGATATACTAATATAATAACAATACTACTGAGGGTGGCACAGTCTACAAGAGATATGTGTATCGTCAATAGAACTGACAGTGTCACACGAAAAGTGTGTATCCTCCATAAAACTGGGAATTGTTCAGTCTACACGAGAAGTGTGTATCCTCAATACCACTTAAATGGTGCAGTACACTACTGGGAATGGTACAGTCTACACAAGATGCGTGTATACACAATGAAACCGAGAATGGTACAGTCTACACGAGAAGTGTGTATTCTCAATACCACTTGAATGGTGCAGTACACTACTGGGAATGGTACAGTCTACACAAGATGCGTGTATACACAATGCAACCGAGAACAGTACAGTCTACACGAGAAGTGTGTATTCTCAATACCACTTGAATGGTGCAGTACACTACTGGGAATGGTACAGTCTACACAAGATGCGTGTATCCACAATGCAACCGAGAATGGTACAGTCTACACGAGAAGTGTGTATTCTCAATAATACTCCCGGGAATGGTACACTCTACACGAGATATGTGTATCCTCAATACTACTGGGAAAGGTACACTCTACACGAGAAGTTTGCATCCTCCATAATACCGGGAAAGGTACAATCTACACGAGGAGTGTTCATCCTCCAAAATACCGGGAAAGGTACAATCTACACGAGAAGTGTGCATCCTCCATAGTACCGGGAAAGGTACAATCTACACGAGGAGTGTGCATCCTCCATAATACCGGGAAAGGTACAACCTACACGAGAAGAGTACATCCTCCATAATACCGGGAAAGGCACAATCCAAACGAGGAGTGTGCATCCTCCATAGTACCGGGAAAGGTACAATCTACACGAGGAGTGTGCATCCTCCATAATACCGGGAAAGATACAATCTACACGAGGAGTGTGCATCCTCCATAATACCGGGAAAGGTACAATCTACACGAGGAGTGTGCATCCTCCACAATACCGGGAAAGGTACAATCTACGCGAGGAGTGTGCATCCTCCACAATACCGGGAAAGGTACAATCTACACGAGGAGTGTGCATCGTCAACAATACCGGGAAAGATACGATCTACACGAGAAGTGTGCATCCTCCATAATACCGGGAAATGTACTATCTACACGAGGAGTGTGCATCCTCCATAATCCCAGGAAAGGTACAATCTACACGAGAAGTGTGCATCCTCTATAATACCAGGAAAGGTACAATCTACACGAGGAGTGTGTATCCTCCATAATACCGGGAAAGGTACAATCTATACGAGGAGTGTGCATCCTCCACAATACCGGGAAAGGTACAATCTACACGAGGAATGTGCATCCTCCACAATACCGGGAAAGGTACAATCTACACGAGGAGTGTGCATCGTCCACAATACCGGGAAAGATACAATCTACACGAGAATTGTGCATCCCCCATAATACCGGGAAAGGTACAATCTACACGAGAAGTGTGCATCCTCCATAATACCGCGAAAGGTACAATCTACACGAAGAGTGTGCATCCTCCATAATCCCAGGAAAGGTACAATCTACACGAGAAGTGTGCATCCTCCATAATACCAGGAAAGGTACAATCTACACGAGAAGTGTGCATCCTCCATAATACCGGGAAAGGTACAATCTACACGAGAAATGTGCATCCTCCATAATACCAGGAAAGGTACAATCTACACGAGGAGTGTGCATCCTCCATAATACCAGGAAAGGTACAATCTACACGAGAAGTGTGCATCCTCCATAATACCAGGAAAGGTACAATCTACACGAGAAGTGTGCATCCTCCATAATACCGGGAAAGGTACAATCTACACGAGAAGTGTGCATCCTCCATAATACCGGGAAAGGTACAATCTACACGAGAAGTGTGCATCCTCCATAATACCAGGAAAGGTACAATCTACACGAGGAGTGTGTATCCTCCATAATACCAGGAAAGGTACAATCCACACGAGAAGTGTGCATCCTCCATAATACCAGGAAAGGTACACTCTACACGAGAAGTGTGTTTTCTCACCTCATAGGCGACGGAGAGCTGGTGCTTGTCGTGCTTGACCTGGTCGTAGCGGCTCTTGTACTGCAGCATGGATCGCACCGTCTCCTCCATCCTGCCAACACATGCACAATGGTCAGAACAATACTACCTTAGACATGTAGTACAGTGTATTGTTCTTGTTACTGTTGCTGAAGGGACGGACTTGAACATCCTTACACGCCAACCAGTTTGTGGGTGCCCCTTGACCGTTATTTGGAAAAACCAATTCCCGTGCCCTTACAAAGGGCTCCAGTCACCATTCTGTTGATTGATTGATTTCGAGTTTTACCTGGTTATTTCTTAAGGCCAATGGTGACTTTCAAAGTCCATTGCTTCTCAACATCGTTGATTAATAGAAGAATATGTTAAAGAGAAGAAATGCACCTAGCGATTTCAGTGGGCAGAATGTTTATATCTCAAATAATTTACCTGTACAGAAATCGTATAACTGGATATTTTGGAATTAGGAGGTTAAGCAATATTTATTTGTGATATAAAAAGTTGCTCCCTGAAATTGATAGCTATTTTAGTGATAATCCGTTGAGGAGGGATGGACTTTGAAAGTTCACGTTGGGGAAAGCAGGAAGAAACAACAAATGCTTGGTGACTGGAGCCCCTTCTTAACAAGATCCAGGAGTTTCCCCAATATTAATGTCCGATTGCAACCAAGCAGAGTCCTCTCTGCCCCAAGTCTGACATAAAAAAAAACAAAACTAATCTATGTACAAAAGGGTATCTTTGAACAAAAACCCCTTCTCTACATGTTCACAATTCCCTTTAAGCCACCCCACATTCCTCTAATAAATATTTCACCCTTGATTAATCTCCCCGCTTACAAAGGAACCGGAACTAACACGTTCATAATGAATCTTGGACGAGCGATCGACGCGGGTGCATTCTTCCGGAGCGAGAGGGCAGAGAATATAGGGGACTGTACAGGAGTACGGGAGAGAGAGAGAGAGAGAGAGAGAGAGAGAGAGAGAGAGAGAGAGAAAGAGAGGGAGAGAGAGTTATGGATATACAGGGTGTGCGAGGGAGAGAGGAATTACAAACAATAGTCGCAGATTAAGCGGAGCACGGCGTTCGCGGAATGCTACTTTAATCGTGCGGCATTTAACCAGCATTTAGCAAACAGTTTTATCTTAGCCCACAGCCGCGGTAACTATGGCAACCACCGCCACTTGTTAGGGATTATGAGGGGATCCCCCTCCCCCCCGGTATCCCCCTCGGTGGAGGATACATACCTCGTGGATATTGGCGGGATCGCATTGGTGTGGTTGGAAGAATCACCAAGGTAATTACGGAAGAACAAGCGCAAACTGTGGAAATAATGATATTGTAAACGACGAAATAAAGCTTCATGAATACTTAACCAAATTTAATATTTATTCAATGCATTTATTTTAGTTTGATGCATCGATCAGTTCCGAATGAAGCAAACACTTTTTTTAAAGGAGCCCAAACTAATTAACGCACACTGTCCTTAAATGAGTTTATTATCAGATACACAAATAAAGGTTATATTTAATAGAGGGCTTCTGTCGCCAACTTCTCTGCTTCTCGTAGACTAAGGCCAATGTTAACTTTCAAAGCCTGTCCCTCCTCAACAGGTTATCCGAAAGTGATAGTTAATTTTAAGAACAACAAAATAACTAACAATTTCCGGGAACAGAATTTGGTACTACAAATAGTCCACTCGTCGTAAAATACATTAATACCGTCATTGTATCCAATGGATATTATTTGGGATAGCAAAATTTTTTCACTAAAACCGCTAGGTATTTATTTTTTTATTAAAATGAGCTATAAATCAACGATATCGGATAATTCGTTGAGGAGGCTTTTATATTTAACATTGGCCTTATGGGAGACGCATGTAGAAACACCAACAGTTTATCTTAATTTAATATACAAACAAAAAATAGGCTGCTATATCAAACTACTCGTACTTCAATGCACGACCCCCAAGTTCTTGTGGCATTACAATTTATTTTGAAGAAAAAACCATTCTAAAATTCACCTTGCAAAACCAGAAAGCCAAAAAATCAAATTCTATGACAAATTTATCCCGATGAAACGAAGATTTAAGATTTAAATCCGCTCAGTTCGAGTCCATCCTCACCCTTGCGAACAGTCGGGCTGACAGCTGAACAGCCTAGTGTCAACACGGCGGGATCATGGTTGTATCTTTCACTTCAAACCTCCTAGCAATTTGATTAAAAAAATGACACTGAAATCTCGGTTGACTTTAGGAAAAATAGTTTCTTTGAGTTGATTTGATGATAAAAGTACTCTAACAAAGGAATAACAGGCTTTTCTAGTGTAAAACCCCCTTAAGACAACGTACTGTGTTTAGTCGAAACACATTTTCTTTAACAACTCGGTAAATATTTATGCTAGAATGACGAGAGAGGGCTTAAAACTTTCGCCTCTCTAATGCCCATCTTTTTACATGCATTGATTTTACATCTGGAGCTTTAATGACCCTTTTTGGGCCCAAAAACTCGAAATTTGAAAGATTAATCCCCAAAACAGGGGTTTAGAGTTTCCCGATTGTTTTTCCCAACGAACTTGTCCAACTGATTACAGAAAGGGACGTCCCTACCAAATTTGAAGTAAATCGGACAAAAAATGCGTCCGCTAGAGTGCAAACACACACACACACATATATATATATACATATATATATATATATATATATATATATATATATATATACAATATTCGAACAAACATTTGGATAACGCGCACAAGAACAAACAAATTATAAGAACTTGGTAATACTTTGTTTAAATGAAAGAAAATACCATAACAAGTACAGCAGTAAAACGAATTATTCTTTAATAACCTTATTTACCTCAGTCTCAATTGCAACTAACTTGCTACTTAATAACTCATGTCCTGACTAATACAATGTTAAAGAAAATATACTTCGTTTACAAAATTGTGTTACTAATTTCAATTTAATCTCAGCAGGAAAAAAATCATAATGATTATTATGAACATGAAGTCTGAACAGTTACAGATATATTAAGGATATTCAATGTAAATCGGTCCACCAAATACGATATCTGGTTAACAAACAAGAATGAATGTTTTAAACCGTCGTGACAGGTGAAGAGTTATTGTTGGAAGCGGATTTGGTCGGATATTTCCAATCGGTGGACAAACCGAATTTGAGCTGTCAAACTCCCACGAGCGACGACTTGGGGGAGTGATTCTGTTACTGCGGTTCCTTGCCGCCCCACAGGATTACAGTCAAGGTCAGTTTAGGTCATCGGTGATTTCAAACATTATTGTGAGAAATCGGTAGCACCTCCTTCTTTTGGAGTAACAGGTTAGATTATACTGGGTCGATTAGGTTAGGTAGATTTGGTAGCTTAGCTTCGGTTATGTAGTTTAAGTTAGGTTATATTTGGTATTTTAGGTCAGGTAGATTAGGTAAGGTTAGATTTTGTAGCGTAGCTTCGGTAAGGTAGATTACGTTAGGTTATATTTGGTATTTTAGGTTAGGTTAGGTTCGGTTTTGTAGCTTAGGGTAGGTTATGTAGATTAGGTTAAGTTATATTTAGTAGCTTAGGTTAGGTTAGGTAGATTAGATTAGGTTATATTTGGTAGCTTAGCTTCGGTTACGTAGATTACGTTAGGTTAGATTTGGTATTTTAGGTCAGGTAGATTAGGTAAGGTTAGATTTTGTAGCGTAGCTTCGGTAAGGTAGATTAGGTTAGGTTATATTTGGTATTTTAGGGTAGGTTAGGTTCGGTTTTGTAGCTTAGGGTAGGTTATGTAGATTAGGTTAAGTTATATTTAGTAGCTTAGGTTAGGTTAGGTAGATTAGATTAGGTTAGATTTGGTAGCTTAGCTTCGGTTACGTAGATTGCGTTAGGTTAGATTTGGTATTTTAGGTCAGGTAGATTAGGTAAGGTTAGATTTTGTAGCGTAGCTTCGGTAAGGTAGATTAGGTTAGGTTATATTTTGTATTTTAGGTTAGGTTAGGTTCGGTTTTGTAGCTTAGGGTAGGTTATGTAGATTAGGTTAAGTTATATTTAGTAGCTTAGGTTAGGTTAGGTAGATTCGATTAGGTTACATTTGGTAGCTTAGCTTCGGTTACGTAGATTATGTTAGGTTAGATTTGATTAGGTTAGGTTAGATTTTGTAGCGTAGCTTCGGTAAGGTAGATTAGGATAGGTTATATTTGGTATTTTAGGTTAGGTTAGGTTCGGTTTTGTAGCTTAGGGTAGGTTATGTAGATTAGGTTAAGTTATATTTAGTAGCTTAGGTTAGGTTGGGTAAATTAGGTTAGGTTAGATTTGGTAGCTTAGCTTCGGTTAGGAAGATTAGGATAGGTTAGATTAATTTAGGTTATATTTGGTATTTTAGGTTAGGTAGATCAGGTAAGGTTAGGTAGATCAGGTAATGTTAGATTTGGTAGCTTAGCTTCGGTTAGGTAGATTAGGTTAGGTTATATATGGTATTTTAGGTTAGGTTAGGTTCGATTTGGTAGCTTAGGTTAGAATAGTCTGTACACGATCAACCTTTATATTGAAATGATTTAAACACATGGCTGATCCGCAATCGAACCTAAAACAGTAAACATAGTGTTAAAGACGAGATAAGGAAATTGAACAAAAATAACAATAAAAAACTGCTCCATTAATTAAATCAGTAAATTTTGTTTACATGCTTCAAAAACTATAATAAATTATTTTATGAATAATTGAAAAATTTAGACGGCAAAAGGTGGAATTTTAGTATTGATATAACCTAAAATATAACTTGACCAACTAAGAAACAACAAGTTCCGAAGGTAAAATAGAATCACGTACAATAAACATAGGATGTAATAGTAATATTTACTATTTAAGGGATTTCCTATCAAACTAAAAATTGTAAAAATGATTGTATTTTTATACCTTCAAAACTATCAGTATTGTCGAGTTTGTTTAATTCGTCGTGAGGTAAACGAACAGAAAACAACTTAAAATACTATAAATCCCGTAAAATAAGGCAAAATTAAAACTATAATGAAAAACGTCAAAAATAAATACTACATGAAAGAGAAACACGATTTTAAGAAAACGCGTCTCTATTTTCAACAAATGAAGAATACAATTGATGCGATGGTGCAAATAGTAAAACACGACAATGGAGACCAGGCAGGCTGCAGGGCTTTGTCTCAAGTTGTGGCTAATGTCGACATCTCACCGCAACAATACACCTGTCCGCGTGCCGGCATGTCGGTGGATATCAGTCGAGACATACCTCGACATGACACGGCCCCAGCTGGAAGGGAAATCTTTGTAAAAGTTAACCCTTTCCTCAAATTGTTTATTACAATTTTGCATTTGTTTATGTATTTTTATACTTGATACCTTAAGCAGCCCTGAATTGGTATTTTAAAATACATTTTCAATTATAGTCCCCGAGTATCAGAAACAGTGATGATCATCCCTCCAAGTGGAATTCCCCCCACATGTTACCCCTGTGGAAGTTAACCCCTCCCCGCGGTGTTAGCTGCTAAACGGCCTAATTAATTACATATAGGGTGCAATCCCAGGGGAGGCGATATCCCGGATCTGCTTAAGCTTTGGAACAAGAGATGCACTGATTTAGGTTGGCTGATTTTGAATTAAATCCTACATGAGTTCAAATTTTATGTTAAGAGGAAATTCATGAACAAATTTAAAAACTTGAGGTAACATGTACAGACTGGAGGAATATTTCAGTAAGCTAAAGATCCCAGTTGGGCACCTGCAGAAGCAGCCAAATAACTTAAGTTTATTTACAACAAACCAAATCTTGGATGTAGGCTAAGCCTTTAAACGCATATTATGTTAAGTACCTGGGGGGCCGAGCTTTGCTCGGGGGAAGGTCAGTCAGTTTGTTTAGATGACTCGGAGTAATATTTCACCACTTCCCCCTACTGATAATCAGATTTGTATTATTCATTAGCCTCTTTTCTACATTTTTAAGGTCCCTCCAGTTGTTATTTATAGCTCAATGTCCCTTTGATTATTTTACTACTCTATATATGTAATCTTTACTCAAATCTGTTAGCCTCTGCTCTCAGGAAACCACATGTTAATAATCATAAACAACATGAGTATTACTTTGACAGTTCCCTGGTTAATTATGAACTGCTGTTACAATACTTTTGTTTTGATTTGAAACTCCATAAGCCCAAAGTTAATTTTTTAACTTTTCATTTTAGTTTTTTTTACATTATTTGATTTTTCCTAGAGATGAGGCCTGTCTAGAACTTATTTTTATCCCTGAAATTAGTTATTTTGAACATTTGAAGGAAATCGTTGGAGCCGTTTTTGAGATCCGTGTCGCAAGCAAGCAAGCATGCAAGCAAGCAAGCAAGCAAGCAAGCAAGCAAGCAAACCTTACTCACATTAGAGTATAGGATAATATCCAATAACATTAAAACAAGCGCCTACCTATACATTAAAGCCATATATAGAAGGAGATACTCGAGGTTTTATTTTCCCTCTTAAGCTCCAAAATCCTAGTTTTCTCATACCAATTATAAGTCTTCCGATTAACCTTAAACCAACTGCACGTTACGTTTTAATTTATTTTAGTTCGCAAGTGGATGACTTATTTGCTATTTAAACCCAGACCTTGTAATTCATGGTTTACTTCATAGACCATAAACCCTTGAACAACGTAATGCAAGAAAGGTTTGTCAAGGGCCTAGAGGATTAAACAAGTTAGTGTTTACATTCTATATCTCTTCATAGAACAAATCTTTGTTTATTACGAGTTCCATGTGATAGATCAAGGTTATATAAATGGAGATAAACTGAAGTTCTTTGCCCAATACCTAAATAACTGAAAAGTGAAAAAAAGATTTCCACATTTAAAACTATTTCTGTATTCTGAGATACATAAGGGAGTTAGATTTCTAACTACAGAAAATATATGAACGAGCATGTGCCATCACAAAATATTTAAAAAAACATTTATAGGAAATATTTGTAAAGGTAAAATGAATTTTAAAAATATAATCGTTTTAAAATGAATAAGTAGGAAATATTAATTTGAGTTTTACGTGACTAAGGAATAAATAAATCAAAAACGAGTTCGCACGCATCAAGCTGACGTGAGGGAAGTGAATTTCCACATAAAAAACTATAAAAACTCAAAATCAGTCAAAATCATACATTTATTCCAATTTTTACTCAAATCTGAAAACATTGATTTTTTGGCTGATCTAATGCTCCTGGTTCTATTTACCTGCAATGCTGGGAATACAATTTTGCGCATTATAAGTTTAGGAGAAGGTCCAGCCAGGCTTTAAAGTAGGCGTGAGGTTGTTGGGGATTATAAAAGTACACACAAAATGAATAAGAGGCTTTTCTAATGTAAAACCCCCCCCAAGACAACGTACTGTATTTGGTCGATACACATTTTCTTTAATAACTCGGTAAATATTTATGCTAGAATGACGAGAGAGGGCTTAATACTTTCGCCACACTAATTTACATCTTTGTTCATGCATTAATTTCACATCCGGGGCATTTCTGACCCTTTTCGAGCCCAAAAACCCGAAAATTGAAAGATTAATCCCCAAAAAAGGGGTTTAGAGTTTTCCGATTGTTTTGTCCAACGAACTTGTCCAACTGATTATAGAAAGGAACGTCCCTACCAAATTTGAAGTAAATCGAAAAAAATGCGACCGCTAGAGTGCACACACACACACACACACACACACACACACACACACACACACACACACACACACACACACACACACACACACATACAATTATGAACGAACCCCCAAAATGTGTTCAGGGGGTCACGTTAGGAGCTTCTATGGTGGTCCCGGGCTTAAGTTTCACCGTGCGAGTCATGCTAATAGTTCACTTTCCATAGGAAATTCACTAATAAAATACGAAAAAAATTGAAACAAAACCACGCTTGACACCCCAAGTTATTACCAGAATTGGATTTTAGCCGATATTTGCAATCAAATTCCAGTTGTCAACCTCAAGCCTGGCGGAAAATCTAAAACAATCCCTGGTCGATCATTTGAATCTGATTTCGGTCCTGTCAACATCACATATGTCTGTCGCAATATTACATTTATTTAAGATAAGATCGCTTTACGTTGCTTCTAGCAAAATGTAATTTAATACCCACCGCATTAAGGTGTGGAAACCTGGTTTGTATTTTTTTTTAATTCGTTGTTAGTGATGGTGATTTTATGTTATTTAAGAAATCATTGCAGACATTTGCAATCATTAAATGAGAAAAACAAGTTTTGCGACCTTTCGGGATCTGCTTTTACAGTTCTCCGTTTTAACTTTGGTGTTTTTCCAGCTTCGCCTGAACTGTGCCACTAGTTTTTGTTATGTTCTAGGTATTTATCTCACCTGAAGAAGGGATCAGATTCCAGTCCCGAAACGCGTGAAATTGATTAGTATATTTAAAAATGACAAATAAATTTATGAAAGTTATAAATAATAATAATTTTTACACGATGAACTGCAAACTAAAACAAATTTTAGACAAGTTGCATGTATTTTAATACTAGTATTTAAACAGTATACAACACAACACTAACATGACAACAAGATGATTGTCTATAATAGATTGTGAAAATATACAGTGGCAGGCTGTTATAAATGATACATTTAACAAATATAAGCTGACAATAAACCAGGGAAATTGTACAACTAGTGGGACGGGACGTTTCCACAAATAAGCGAGAGTGATATACTGCAGTCAGGCTTGCCAACTGCTGAACCGATATCGGCAATGCCACGAGCTATCCAACATAACACAATATCAATAGCTGTAATGTCGCGAGGTTGGCACAACTTTCAGCTACAACTCTGAATCTTAATCCAATTGCAACCTGTACCTAGGTTATGTGAAGCACCATTCCCTACGATATTCCTGAAAATAATGAATAGTTTTTTATCACCATCATTAAATAATTTTTAGATAGCCTCCAAACCAGGGGGAGGGGTATTTTCGACCTTTAAAACAATTATTTCTTGTATATTTTTTGTATTAATCAAAAGCGCCTAACCTCTAGACTTGCTTTCTGGGTTTCTTAGATACCTCCATATTCAGGGATCTACACCATGGACTTTTGAAGTTCCAGTGTTAAACTAATAAAACACAGCACAAAGTCAGGAACATATGTTTAAAGAAGAGAATAATGAAATCACAATATGTATGGCAACCAAATACAAATTTATAGGACCTTATCAAGCTGGGTAATTTCATAAGATTAAATTTATATTAGCCTAACGTTACAATTTATATTTACTACTTAGTTTTCCAGTAAAGTTCGATTTTCCCAGGGGTTAAGGATTTTTTAAATCGATTTATAAAGCCCAAAACTGTTAAAGTTTAAAAAATCTCCTTTTATGGGATTACAAGATTCATTACTATTCAGGACTTAGGTGATTAGGACTGATTTTAGGTGATTAGGACTGATAGGTGATTAGGACTTATTAAGGTGATTAGGAGTGATTTAGGTGATTAGGACTTATTTAGATGATAAGAACTTATTTAGGTGATTAGGACTTATTTAGGTGATTAGGACTTATTTAGGTGATTAGGACTTATTCAGGTGATAAGAACTTATTTAGGTGATTAGGACTTATTTAGGTGATTAGAACTTATTTAGGGTATAAGGACTT
The DNA here is from genome assembly GCA_963675035.1 of Allygus modestus. Classification (NCBI taxonomy): domain Eukaryota; kingdom Metazoa; phylum Arthropoda; class Insecta; order Hemiptera; family Cicadellidae; genus Allygus; species Allygus modestus. The sequence continues at coordinate 448,381,042 of OY776111.1, forward strand.
ATTAAGGTGATTAGGACTTATTTAGGTGATTAGGACTTATTTAGGTGATTAGGACTTATTTAGGTGATTAGGACTTATTTAGGTGATAAGAACTTATTTAGGTGATTAGGACTTATTTAGGTGATTAGGACTTATTCAGGTGATAAGAACTTAATTAGGTGATTAGGACTTATTTAGGTGATAAGAACTTATTAAGGTGATTAGGACTTATTTAGGTGATTAGGACTTATTTAGGTGATTAGGACTTATTTAGGTGATTAGGACTTATTTAGGTGATAAGAACTTATTTAGGTGATTATGACTGATTTAGGTGATAAGGACTTATTTAGGTGATTAGGACTTATTTTGGTGATAAGAACTTATTTAGGTGATTAGGACTTATTTAGGTGATAAGAACTTATTTAGGTGATTAGGACTTATTTCAAAACATCATCGACCAATTAAACGGTAGTCATAAAAAATGTAGGTCTTCTAATCAAAAACCAAAATTCTCAATTTTTCACATATGTCAAAGAACATATCGAAATATCAGAGGTAAAGTTACAATCTGATATTTCAAAATAACAAGCTCTTACTTAAGCCGCTAATGGGCGCCCCCTTAAAGGTAGCTATTATGACCTCCCCACACGACAGGGATGTCGCATTAAAACTACCCCTGGCTAATGAGATATATCGGGTTATGATTAGGGCTTACCCCGTATCAGCATCAGCACACGCGTTCGGGTATCCAATCCCCGCCATCCCCTTACTGGAGGAAATGCGGGAAATGTGCATTATAACCCTGGGGGACTTCTGATGTCCCGACTACTTGGGCCAGGGAAAATATTATATGAAAGGGTGGGAGGTTAATTTAATTACATTTTTGATTCCATATTTACCTAAGCAATATATTTGACTAAGCGATATCGCATCCAAAAGGCCATCTACGGTCATGGTGGTCCACGGTGTTTTCGATCTTCATTAAAAAGCCTATAAATCATATTTGAGATGTGCAAACGGAATTAAAATAAACGGTATCAGGAAACTGACATATACTTTCTCCCTTTTAGCCCAACTTCAATGATTTTTTTTTCTAAATATAGAATACAAAGCACGGTTGAATGTACAGAAAATCTTGTAAACAAGATGTTTTCAAAAATATCCACCCAAATCCCTGTTTAGGAGGCACTACAGAATCCATCGCTACACACGTGGTTTTAAGAGGGGAAATTCCCCCTATTTCCCCCTTCAGGGTTATTAAGGGGCAAGATATTTCGAATTTCCTCTGTTGGTCAATGCTAAATTGACAAGCATATCAAATTTGAACGAAATTGATCAATAAATACGAGAGAAATATTAATTTTTGTATTCCCCATAAGAATAACATTGGACAACGTACTGCATTTACCGCAAAATGAAAATTTAAATTTTCTCCGCAACCAGCAATCGTAAAATAGTAATTAGAAATACTAAATTATTTATTTTTGAGCTCTTTTTAATGGTGAATAGTAATTAGCGAATTTCCCCTATAGGGAAGAAGCTATTACCGTAGGTCTCATTGTAAGACTTAAGCCCGAGACCATGACAACTTTTTGTTTTGAGGTCCCCAGATGCCAAAAACACTATTCGTTCAAATTTATATATATGTATGTATATATATATATATATATATATGTGTCCGTTAACACGATAACTTGAGTAAAAATCGTCCGATTTTGATGAAATTTGGGCTCAAATGTGTAAAATGACATTCATGACTAAGTGCGAAAACCAGAAAAATCGGACCATGGGAAGGGGGGTTTATGGGGGTTTTTAAATTTTCCAAAAATCAGTTTTTTGCATTTTCACCCTACAATTTTAAAAAAGGTAATTTTGGTTTTGACCATGTTACAGAGCTTAGAAAAACAAATAATTTGGTATTTTGAATTATTAACCTAGGTTAAGTGGTTGCGGAGAAAATCCAAAAAACCTACTCATAAAATCTCCCATGTTAATCTTACGGGAAAAAGGTTTTTGGCTTTTCCTCAGTTTATTTTAATGTAAACTTCACATTTTCTTTTACCAATCCGTTCAGTTCGACAAAACAATCATTTTGGTGTTTAAATTGTGATTCTACGCCCAACCGTTGCAGAGATATTCAAAGTGCTAAACACAGTACGTTGTCCAATGTTATCCTTATGGAGAATAAATAAAATTTGATATCTCGATTATTCATGAATGTATGTTGACGAAACTTGGTATGTGGCTTCACGTAGTACTGGTATATTGATATTTGCACGAAAAATTGATTTTTTGTTGATTATTCCCGTAGCAGCAAACCTGCGTACTCAGCCCTTGTATATTCTTATGGAGAATAAGTAAAATGTAATGACTCCCTTAATTATGAAGATAAATTAATAAAATTTAATATGTAGCTTCACTTGGTTGAGTTATATTGATAATTATATAAAACCCCTTTTTTCTGTTCCTTGTTGCAGCAAACCTGCTTTCTCAGCCCCCATGTTATTCTTATGGAGAATAACTAGAATGTTATATAGCGCTTATTTATGATTGAATATTGATGAAACTTAGTATGTGGCTTCACCTAGTTAAATTCTATTTATCTTTGTATAAAAAGCAATAGTTTCTGTTCCTTGTTTCAGCAAACCTACGTACTCATTACCAATGTTATTCTTATGGAGAGTAATTAAAATCGCTTATATGTGAATATATTTTTATGAAACATGGTTTGTGGCTTTATGTGGTATTAAGACATATATTATGCATTCGAAATTCGCTGAGTAAGCAGGTTTGCTGCGACAGGGGTATTTTTTTATATTAAAGTTTTTTTTATGAACAATCAAAAAACTGAATTTTAAGTCCTGTAATTTCTGAACTTGAATTTTTAAAGAAATGTGGGTGGTGTCATTTTGTTGAAAAACTAAAGCTCTACAAACGCCTAAAGTTTAATTAAAATCGTTAGAGCCATTTTTGAGAAATTTTGATTTTTCTGTTTTTTGGCGATTTTCGGGGGATAATTACCCTTAAAAATCAAAAATTAAAAAAAAAATTAAAAACTCCTGGAGATATCGTGAATTAGTACCTAAATACCAAATTTCATAAAAATCGGACAATTGGTTAGGGCTCTGGCTCTTTACACATCCATACAGACAGACACACAGACATCACGTAAAAATCACTTTTTTGGATTCAGGGAGCACCAAAACGAATATTTCCACTAACAACTCAAATTCGAAAATTTTGACGAAAACAATACTTTCTCCATATACTATGTATAAGGGGGAGAAAGTAAAAGTAAAGGTCAAATCAAATGTCTAGTGTTGTAACATTTAATGTGAGATACAGTAAGTAAATCAAAATAAGGACGTACAAAATCAGCTGTATTTTTAAAACTCATTATAGAGATGAATTTGTTATTAATTGAGACTGTTTATAATTTATTGTTATATTTACATTAAGACTGTTATGTATAATAAAATTATACTTTCTCTTGAACTACAATCTTTCAGCACTGGAATATATTTTTTAATTCGGCTGGTTTTCACTATACAAAACGGGTTAAATATGCTTTTCGGTGGCAATTAATTTTACAGTTTTAAAATTTGTTGGGGGTGTCAGCAAAACTTCTCATAGTTTTAAATATCACAATTTACTTTGATGTATGATATTGGGGTTCCAAGATTTAATCACGTAACGACAGTTGGTAGACTTAGTAAAAAACTTGATTTGTTTATTAACATTTAAAAAGATTAGCATTTTGCAGGAATACGAGTTATTAGTTAATCGTTGACTAATTTTCACACACCTTACACTAGCATGATGCCATCCTTAACACGTTTTACTAACTAACTGGGTATTTTTGTAAGGCCGTTTAAAATAAACGGTATCAGGAAACTGACACATACTTTCTCCCTTTTAGCCCAACTTTAATGAATAAATTACTTTTTATTTACTAAATATAGAATACAAAACATGGTCGAATGTACAGAAAATCTTGTAAACAAGTTGTTTTAAAAAACATCCACCCAAATCCCTGCTTTGGAGGCACTACAGAATCCATTGCTACACTCGTGGTTTTAAGAAGGGAAATTCCCCCTATTCCCCCCCCAGGGTTATTAAGGGGCAACATATTTTGAATTAACTCTGTTGGTCAATGCTAAATTTACAAGCATATCAAGTTTGAATGAAATTGATCAGTAAATAAGATAGAAATAGTAATTTTTGTATTCCCCATAAGAATAACATTGGACAACGTACTGCGTTTAACGCTAAATGAAAATTGCAATTTTCTCCGAAACCAGCAATCGTAGAATAGTAATTCAAAATACTAAATTTTTTAGTTTTTAGAGCTCTTTTTAATGGTGAGTAGTAATATTTTTTAATATTTATGTTTTTTATGAAAAATCCAAAAAACTGAATTTTGGATGTTTTAAGTCCTGTAATTTATGAACCCGAATTTTTACAGAAATGCGGGTGGTGTCATTTTGTTGGAGAGCTAAAGTTCTACAAACGACTAAAGTTTAATCAAAATCGTTAGAGCCGTTTTTGAAAAATTTGGATTTTTCATGTTTTTTGGCGGTTTTTGGGGGATAATTACCCTTAAAAATAAAAAATTCAAAAAATGAAAAAAACACCTGGAGATATCGTGGATTAGTACCTACATACCAAATTTCATCAAAATCGGTCCATAGGTTAGGGATCTAGCTCTGTACACATCCACACAGACACACACACACACGGACACACACACACACACACACACACACACACACACACACACACACACACACACACACACACACACACACACACACACACACACACACACACACACACTAACACACACACACACACACACAGACAGACATCACGTAAAAACCACTTTTTTGGGTTCAGGGAGCACCAAAACGAATATTTCCACTAACAACTCAAATTCGAAAATTCTGACGAAAACAATACTTTCTCCATATACTACGTATAAGGGGGAGAAAGTAAAAAAAATTATTAATTGATTCACTCAGGATTTTAATAAGTAACCCCCCCCCCCCCCGTTAACAGCGTAGTCTGGAGAGGGTCCCTCCTTATATCCGCCCCTATGCGTAATTAATCACCCAGTAAGGGCGGCAACATGTGCGGCCCGGTGGTCGTGAGCTCTAATGATCGCTAATCATAACTCGATAAGTCTTATCACTAGACCCTCCTGATGCTGTTTCCATGTGCCGGAGTGCTAGGGGTGGAGAGGGGAGGGATTTTAATTAGGAACGTTTGCTGATAACTTTATCTGTATAAAGCCAAACAGAACAAGGAACTTTTGAGGAAACCATAAGTCTGACACCTATAGACTATATGATTCAAAGAAAGATCTCTATGATACAGTTGGGGGGAAAAATAATATTCTTTGAAAAACTTCTAATAATAATTCAGTCAAATTGTGGTTTTCCCGAAGAGGTTTTGGGGTAGTTTTGATTTCTTCCATACTTTATGTACTTACTTTTTTGGAGTGCTGAATCCAAATCTGAGGTCTGCTAACACAATTTTGTGACGCAACATGCGAACAAATTGAAAAAAGGTAACAAAATCTCATTTCTTTGTTTTTTTTTTGCTAACAAATTAAAAACGATCAACTTATCGTAAATAACTTTCCCATTAAAAATGAAAGTTCATAAAATTTCCTAAAACGTGCACTATGTAAGTTTTATTCTCCAGAGAACCAACATCCTGGAAGTTACAGAGCGTTTGGTGGTAGGGGGGGCTGCTGTTCTAAAAGGTAAACATTACCCGCCTAAAGTGGTTTACTACGCAGTGCGATCAAACAGACAACGTGATGACACACTTCAATTCATTAGCGGCAACACTCTTTGAAGAGGGTTTTGAAAAGCTGGTATACAGGTACGACAGATGCCTCAATCGTGACCATGTCGAAAAGTAAGCGTAAGTGTACCTATCCTTTGGTAATAAAATAATTTTGTATACACTTGTCTTTTATTTATAACCTATCGGAGGTTGATAAAAAACGACCCTCGTATTAGGTACCTAAATGAATTTTATCCGTGGTCAAATGACAACTTCGACATTGAAGATTTACAGTGTGACTGAGTAAAAACTGTAAAACCTAACACACAGTAGAATAAATCGCCGTCGTCGATAAAGTTAGCGGAGAGTTCGCTTGGCGGTTTGACAGCTGAAATTCGGTTTGTTCATCGCCTGGAAATAAGACCTTTATCCAATTTGAGTTATAACTCATCGCTTGTCGTTGAGGTTTGTACCTTAACAAGACGTCTGTATGATAACCATGTCAGGATTTAACTCTTACAATTAATACGTGGTAATTTATGATTTTATTCAACACATAAGTGCTTAATCTAAATATCTTTATATATAATTCTGCAAGCGTAATTTTTAAGTAAAAATGATGGGAGCTTAGTTGGCAATATGCAGGATGATGGAAGACGGCTTAGATTAAAGGTCTCGATCCCAGGGATTCGGGAAAAATAGCAATATTTCCAAAAGTACCAGAAAACGATAAATAAAGTAAAACATTGCCCCATTAGAAAAACGTCTGCTTTATTTACGAACTGACATGTTTTCTACTTAAATTATATTTTATCATCATGAAAAGAGTAAAAGAAATCAGATCAGGCAGAGTATTAGAGCAAGGTTAGGAGCTTTGGCCCCTTCAAGCCACTAGTACGTAAATAAGTACTAAGAGGACCATTTTATTTCGTACAAATAATGTGTGAGTGGAGAGGCCACAATGGGAATGCCTTTAGTACAATAGTTTATCCTTGGAGCTATAGCAAAAAAGGTAATCTATAAGATTATAACATTGAATCACTTAATGACTGTATAATATGCCGACACAAGTAGGGCATATGAATGAAAGGGGAAATGAGTGTAAAATGAGAGAGATGATTTGTGTAGCCTTTTTAGTTAGACCGACTAAGACCAACTGATTCTTTAGTCAGGATCCTTGATTATTTATGAATAGTGGATATGCTTCAAACTCCGTTCTGTAAATGGAGAGCTAATACTTAAGCGATGTAGGACTCTTTCGTCTTTTCACATTCCACACAAAACGCAGCAGGATGAAACTAGTTCGCACGCAGCACGCTGACGAGAGGGAAGTGAATTTCCACATAAAAAACAATAAAAACTCAAAATCAGTTAAAAACATACATTTATTCCAACTTTTATTCAAATATGAAAACATTGATTTTTTGGCTGTTCTGATGCTCCTGGTTCTATTTACCTGCAATGCTGGGAATACAATTTTGTGCATTATAAGGTTAGGAGAAGGTCCAGTCAGGCTTTAAAGTAGGCGTGAGGTTGTTGGGGGTGATAAAAGTACACCAAAAAATGAATAACAGGCTTTTCTAATGTAAAATCCCCATAAGACAACGTACTGTGTTTGGTCGATACACATTTTCTTTAATAACTCGGTAAACATTTATGCTATAATGACGAGAGAGGGCTTAAAACTTTCGCCTCTCCAATTCCCATCTTTTTACATGCATTTATTTTACATACGGGGCTTTTCTGACCCTTTTTGGGCCCAAAAACTCAAAATTTGAAAGATTAATCCCCTAAAAAAGGGGTTTAAAGTTTTCCGATTGTTTTGCCCAACGAACTTGTCCAACTGATTACAGAAAGGAACGTCCCTACCAAATTTGAAGTAAATCGGACAAAAAATGCGACCGCTAGAGTGCAAACACATACACATATATATATATATATATAAAATTTTGAACGGCCCCCCAAAACGTGTTCAGGGGGTCACGTTAGGAACTTCTATGGTGGTCCCGGGCTTAAGTTTCACCGTGCGGGTCATGCTAATAGTTCACTTTCCAAAGGAAATTCACTAAAAATGGAATAATTGGGACATCCACATATTTTTACTGAGGAAACCCTCTTATTTCTTTACCATTTTAAAAGCACTCTGACTCTTCACAAGGTTTCAAGCCTTTCGTTCAATTACACATTCATATTCTGTTTTGACAAATTTTATTTCTTAAGATAAAACGCTATCCAAATCGTGTTCTACAAGATGCTAACCCAACCGAAGTTGCAAGGCACCTCGTAATCTTGAGGGATTGTGTTTACGAAATCGTTGAGTGTTTAGTCAAGTAGCTACTGTTCATGTGACTAAACACTTGGTAATTCTGCAAAACAGAAAATTAATTTAAGATTTAGTTTACGCTAGCTGATGTACCCGTTCTTCGCACAGATTTTAGCGAATTTCCCCTATAGGGAAGAAGCTATTACCGTAGTCGGCATGGTAAGACCTAGGCCCGGGACCATGATAACTTTTCGTTTTGAGGTTCCCAGACCCCAAAAACACCATTCGTTCGAAACTGTATTTATATATATATATATATGTATATACAGGGTGTCACAAAAATGCGTAGCGCGCTATGCAGAACCATATTCTAAATACAAAAACAAGTTGAAAATGTAGAGAAAAATTTGTTCGATTTCGGCTTAGTTTAGGCGTAATCCACCATTTTGTATTTTTTTGAAAATAATTAATAATTCAAAAATCCTTCGAGATATTTTTTTGAAACTTGGTATAAACATTAAGTTTCTGGTTTTTAACATTTTCCAAAAATAATTTTTATTAAACTTATCTAATTTCAAAATGGCGGCCATTTAAATATTTCAAAGTCAAATTCCATGAAAACTAGCAACTGAAACAAAATTTTACAAGACATACAATTTAAAGCACTTTGTAATCCAAATCCAATGACATTTTTACTGTAAAAATCGGTTAATAAACAAAAAAGTTATGGCAATTTTTTATAATAAATTTCAAAATGGCGGCCATATAAAATTTTCAAAGTCAAATTCCTTAGTGCATTTGACCAAGTCCTTTAAATTTTATGTCTTGTAAAATTTTGTTTTAGTTGCTAGTTTTCCAGGAATTTGACTTTGAAATTTGTATATGGCCGCCATTTTGAAATTTATTATAAAAAAATTACCATAACTTTTTTATTTATTAACCGATTTTTACAGTTAAAATGTCATTAGATTTGGATTACAAAGTGCTTTAAATTTTATGTCTTATACAATTTTGTTTTAGTTGCTATTTTTCATGGAATTCGACTTTGAAATATTTAAATGGCCGCCATTTTGAAATTTGATAAGTTATATCAAAATTGTTTTTGGAAAATGTAAAAAACCAGAAACTTAAAAGTTTATACCAAGTTTCAAAAAAATATCTCGAAGGGTTTTTGAATTATTAATTATTTTCAAAAAAATACAAAACGGCGGATTACGACTAAACTAATCCGAAATCACAAAAATGTTACTGTACATTTTCGACTTGTTTTTGTATGTAGAATCCGGTTCTGCATAGCGCGCTACGCATTTTTGTGACACCCTGTATATGTGTGTGTCCGTGAGCACGATAACTCTCGTAAAAATGATCCAATTTTAATGAAATTTGGTATAAACGTGTAAAGCAACATTTATGACTTTAAGTTCGAAAACCAGCGAGATCGCTCTATCCGAAGTGGTATTTTGAGGGGGTTTTGTACCCCAAAAATGTTTTTTTTTTTTTATTTTTTACATGTAATTTTTGAACGAAAAATCAAATTTTAGTTTTTATCATTGGATTCAGCTTAAAAAAACACACACAATTTGGTATTTTCATCATTTCTCTACGTTAATTGGTTACCGAGATATTGAAAGTGCTAAACACAGTACGTTGTCTAATGTTATTCTTATGGAGGAAAAGAAAAATTTTATATCTCGCTTATTTATGAACGTATACTGACGAAACTTGGTATATGGCTTCATCTGGTTGTGGTATATTGATATTTGCTCAAAAAAATTATTTTTTGCCAAAGGCACCCGTAGCAGCAAACCTGCGTACTCAGCCCCATGTTATTCTTATGGATAATAATTAAATGCCATGTCTCCCTTAATTATGAACACAAATTAATCAAATCTGGTATATGACTTCACCTAGTTGAGTTATATTGATGTTAGCATAAAAATCCATTTTTTTTGTTCCTTGTTGCAGCAAACCTGCGTACTCAGCCCCAATGTTATTCTTATGGAGAATAATTAAAATTGTATATATCGCTTATTTGTGAATATATTTTTATAAAACTTGGTAAGTGGCTTTATGTAATATTAAGACATTTATATATCTATTGGAAATTCGCTGAGTACGCAAGTTTGCTGCTACGGGGGTATTTTCTTTATCCGTTCTTTAGTCAATGCAATTTGCATTTTAGTTAGCTTGAAGCAGCTGTTCTTGCTTCTGCTCTTTAAGCTGTCAAAAGGAAGTATCCACAGCTGTTCGCAATACAGTTTCTGAATGTTTACTTTCTTCTGAAATGTAAACATTGAAAGGAAGTTCATGGGGCGTAGCCCGAGGGGATTTTAATGAAGTGAATAGGCCTATGTGTTGCATGGGTTCACGATCTACCATTTTGTAATTTTTGTAAAGTTTCAGCCCAGTCGGTTCAGTAGTTTTTGCGTTCACCCGGAACATCAGACAGACAGACAGACATACAGACAGACAGACAGACAGACAGATAGAAACCACCTCTTCTTTATCCTAAACTCTAATATGAGTAAGGTTTGCTTGCTTGCTTGCTTGCGACACTAAGCTCAAAAACAGCTCCAACGATTTCCTTCAAATGTTCAAAATAACTAATTTCTGGGCTAAAAATAAGATTTAGACAGGTCTCATCCCCAGAAAAAATCAAATAATGTAAAAAAACTAAAATGAAAAGTTAAAAAAATTAACATTGGGCTTATGGAGTTTCAAATCAAAACAAAAGAACTGTAACAGCTGTTCAGAATCAACCAGGGAACTGTCAAAGTAATACTCATGTTGTTTATGATTATTAACATGTGGTTTCCTGAGAGCAGAGATTTTGAGTGAGGATTACATATATAGAGTAATAAAATAAATCAAAGGGACATTGATCTATAAATAAAAACTGGAGGGACCTTAAAAATGTATAAAGAGGCAAATGAGTTATACAAATCTGATTAATCTGATTATCAGTAGGGGGAAGTGGTGAAATGTTACTGCGAGTCATCTAAACAAACTGACTGGCCTTCCCCCGCGCAAAGCTCGGCCCCCAGGTAATAATATTATAGATTATCTAACTATATTTGCCTACAAGCAGCTGGTACAATGAAACGCCAGCTTTGAGATAGCTAAACTATTCGCTGTAAGATGGCAATGTATACATAAGGTTATACTGAAGACGGTCTGATTACACAATGTTAACAAATAAATAAGTACAAATTAATATATGTATAAAGATATAACATTTCAGAATTGACCACAAAGATAAATCGTTAATATTACGAATTTGAAGTCTCTTAATACAAATTCACATTAATTAAACATATTCCTCAGAAGCCAACACTAAACTGCTATATGCATTTCCCTCCCTCCCATCCGTCGCGCATAATGCAATTACACATCAATAAATCCAGCAGTGTCGTCACTATCGCGTGCCTGTAACTCGATTAGTACTGAATCGGATACGAGTTCCATGCCTATTTATTGGATGTTGACAACCTGACGACATTTAACAGACAGTTGCGAAGGAAAATTATTGAAGCCAAAACAGCGCCGCGCCGCGACGTGGAAAAGCTGTCAGCAAAGAAACTTGTGGACGCAGACGCCACCGACACCGCTTGGCGACGCGCGACGGCGAGCAACTCAACTGGCTTCTACTTGCTACTTGTTCCTTGTTACACGTTACACGACAGCTTGTCCTACTTGTTACAAGTTACACGTGTCGAACTAGTGTTACTTATTATAACTTCTTTGATTTCTCGTAGTCCGTTTGGAACCGAAAGGTTCTAACATTTTTTCCTGATTATCTCCTTGATTTTCAGTTGATAGAATATATGTTTCAACTGTTTCGATTAAGGCATTGTAGGAGTTAATAATAACGAGTTCGCATCAGCACGCTGACGTGAGGGAAGTGAATTTATACAAAATAAATTTTAAACTCAAAATCAGTTAAAAACGTACATTTATACAAATTGTTATTGAAATCTGAAAAACATTGATTTTTTGCTGTTCTGATGATCCTGGTTTCATTTACCTGCAATGCTATGAATACAATTTCGCGCATTATAAGGTTAGGAGAAGGTCCAGTCAGGCTTGAAAGTAGGCGTGAGGTTGCTGGGGATGATATAAATACACCAACAAATGAATAACATGCTTTTCTAATGTAAAACCCCCATAAGACAACGTACTGTGTTTAGCCGATATACATTTTATTTAATAACTCGGTAAATATTTATGCTAGAATGACGAGGGATGGGTTAAATTTTCGCTTCACTAATTCCCATCTTAATACATGCATTAATTTTACGTCCGGGGCTTTTCTGACCCTTTGTAGGCCCAAAAACTCGAAATTTGAAAGAATAATCCCCAAAAAAAGGATTGAACGTCCCTACCAAATTTGAAGTAAATCGGACAAAAATTGTGACCGCTAGAGTGCGCGCGCACACACACACACACACACACACACACACACACACACACACACACACACACACACACACACACACACACACACACACACATACATGTCCCTAACTTGCTATGGGGTCCTGTCCTTAAACCCAATTGTGGGGTCCTAAGAGTTATATACGGTTTATTAACGTGTAGATGGAGACAAGTTTTAGTACATGATTTGTTTCTCTAAACACACCATTTTAATAACACAACCTTGCATGAAACCAAATATCGGGGCCAAACACATCTCTGCACTATCCCAAATTATGGGGCTATACACACTGTGCATCAGACAAGACTGGGGGGCTTAACACCCGTCCCAAATTATGGGGCTATACACACTGTGCATCAGACAATACTGGGGGGCTTAACACACGTGTTCCTCGAACCAAATCTAGGGGCCTTAAACAAATGTGTTTTAAAACATTACATGGGGGTTCAGGGCCATTTTTACATAGGGGCGCACGGGGACAAGCTTTGAGCCCGAGGAGGCCTCTTTGGCGCTCTTCTTGGCCCGGGGCCCCGGTCGAAAATGGGCCCCCGGGTGAATTGAAACTCCCAAGCGAAACGGAGCCCCCAATAAATAGTAGGCCCCCAGGAAATAAAGGGCGCCAAGAAATAAGGGGCCCTCAGAAAATATGGGGCCCCCAGAAAAAAGGCTCCTCGGGGCCTATTCATATTTGTGTAAACGATGTATTAGGGGCGTGCGAGTACTCAAAATGTGAGTATTTAAATAGTCAAATGAACTCAAAGTTTTGAAAAATACTCCAAAGTTCGAGCAAGTATTTCCCGCCAATCTTTGGACGATCGCGACCTGCCAAATCACGTAGTAAACTGCTGCCAAAGATGATCGGACCACGTAAAATCGGCCGAAAATTACGAGACTTAACATTATGTATTACACATGAATCGGTCATAAAAAAACAACCTAACTGTGTAAATGGACCGAATCACGTTTTATCCGCCGTAACTGAAGACGTTACAGATGATATAATCTGGAATTAACGTCCTTGCCGCGTAATATCGGCTATAAACTTCGACAGAAAACAAAATACAGTCCAAAAATGACGAATTTACTACGTAATAACGGCCGAAAATACGACAGTAGATCGGTAGCGATTCTCCGGAGATCGGCAGGAGATAGGCTCAGATTTTTTAGTATTTTTCAAAATTTGGGGCCTATGCCAAAGCGGACCGCCCCCCACGCCCCCCCTGGTGCGGGGTGGGGGGCATAGGCCGCTAACATAAAGTATTTGTACACATATAAATACCCCCGTCGCAGCAAACCTGCGTACTCAGCGAATTTCCAATGCAAAATATATGTCTTAATACCACATAAAGCCGCATACCAAGTTTCATTAAAATATATTCACAAATAAGCGATATATACAATTTTAATTATTCTCCATAAAAATAACATTGGGGGTGAGTACACGGTTTGCTGCAACAATGGACACAAAATAATGGGTTTGTATGTAAATATCAATAGAACTCATCAAAGTGAAGCCACAAACCAAGTTTCATCCATATACATTCATAAATAAGCGATACATAACATTTTAATTGTTCTCCATAAGGATAACATGGGGATCGAGTACCTAGGTTTGCTTCCACGGGAACCATATGCGAAAAATTGTTTTTTGTGCAAACAACAACAAACGACAACCAGATGAAGCCATATACCAAATTTCGTCAGTGTATGTTAATAAATAAGCAAGATATAAAATTTTGATTTTTCTCCATAAGAATAGCATTAGACAACGTACTGTGTTTAGCACTTTCAATATCTCAGTAACCAATTGACGTAGCGTAATGTTTAAAATACCAAATTGTTTGTTTTTTTTAAGCTAAATTCAATGGTATAAATTAAAATTGGATTTAAATAAAAATTACATGTGAAAACCCCAAAAAACCCATTTTTGAGGTACAAAACCCCCAAAACCCCCCTTTGGATGGTGCGATTCGTCTGGTTTTCGAACCCGTTCAAATAAATGGTGCTATACACATTTATACCAAATGTTATTAAGATCGGACCTTTTTTACGAGATTTATCGTGCTTACGGACACACACATATATATATATATATATATATATATATATATATATATATATATACATACATATATAAAAATTTGAACGAATGGTGTTTTTGGCATCTGGGGACCTCAAAACAAAAAGTTATCATGGTCTCGGGCTTAAGTCTTACCATGAGACCCACTGTAATAGCTCTTCCCTATAGGGGAAATTCGCTAAAACCAAACTGATATTGTAAATTGTTGTATATTAGTATTATAAGTTGTTGAAAGGCAATATTTGAAAGAAATTTATGAGTATCCACCATGTTTTGCACTAACTGTTTGTATTAACTGAGTCATTTAGGAGTATTGGAGATTGAGTGGGAAATGTTAAGAATTAAACATATACTTCTCATTACAGATTAAGATTATTTGAGCTCTGGGGTGACTAATCATCTGTATTTCTTACAAGTTAGCAATTCTTTAAATAAGTTGCGACAGTATATCACAGTATAGTACTAACGAAAAAAACATGTTTGCACCCAACTTGAGTTTTTAGAGTAATTGGTATTAAACTTAATTGATCCAAACACTTTTAGAAGATAAGATTCAATATATCACAGAATAAAGACAAATAAAAATAAGGTTTATAGCTACACTAAACCTTAAAGATTAAATACTCGAAGATAGAGTCCGTATAACTGAAAAAAGTGTTGTACATTAGAACCAATAAACAAAAATTATATTCAGAATAAATTAGTTTAAAAAAAACTCTAACAACAAACTTTGCTGTATCCATCGCGAACATCAGCTACGAACCGTCAGAATCGCTGTCGGTTTTGATAAGCGTTTTCATTATTGTTTTGGTTTCCCTGGACGAAATCTTTCCCACGCTCAGAACAGATGTACTGTTATCAGTATGTGCTTCACCGTTCCTACTCAGTTTTAAGGGTTTGTTTTCATTATTATTTTTCTTAAATAAACATATAATTGTTTTATGATACACAGTGTATTGTGATACGTTGACTACAATTGTGCACATTTGTGGTTTTTAAAAATTTATATTCTTTTTAATTATTTGAGGTTTTGAGTTTTTTAATTGCAAACATTTTAGCGGTGCGAAGATCGAAAATGAGATACCTTTCCAGGACGATAGTATATGAAATCATGATTTTGAACTACACAATTCTCTTATCTGAATGTGTTCCATAGTTTGTCATTTCAGGTGATCAGCATAGCATGGAACCAGAAACATCGCAAACGCATCAACAACAAGCGAGGGAGTGAGGCGCGCACGTGTCAGTATATCTCAGAACTATGGGGTAGGAAGGTTTTGGTTGATGGTGGTGGGCGGGGGGTGACAAATTTGGTCTTTGCACGGGCGCTGAAAAACTGACGGGCCGCCCCTGGACACGAGTCACGTGTCGGAGTGAGAGCGAGCAGGAGGTAGGTAGAGCTAGGACCGCTCATTATCACTATCACTATCCTTGAACCTCTCCTGGAGATAAGAGCGCCTTTGTCGACAGCAGGAATGACATCAAGGCAGGGGTTTCATGGGAAATCAAGGCAGGGGTTTAAGGTATGATCGAGTAAAACTTTTTTTAAAGTTATATTTGTTGCTTTCATCGGGATTGACAAAATAAAAACCAATAAAAAATACAAATGTTGTGGTGAAAAGTTAAAAACCAGACAACATTCCAAATAAAACATGTAATTAAACAGAAAACATGTTGCTTGTTTTGGTCCAGAAATCACACTGAATGTTCAATTTTAAAAAATGATAACAAAGGAGTTATAGTGTAGAGTAGGCTTTCATAACTATTCGGAAAAAGGAAAGTTTTTTATTTTATCGACGAAACAAAAGTAGTTTTTGCTCTTCCCTTTCGATCAGGAGCTCGGTTTACCATTCTAATATACTGGGAGGACGTCTCGTCTGTTCCGGTACCAAACTTAATAATTTAGTTTTTTAGGTAAAAATAAGCAAAGTTCCTCTATCTTGCTTAGTATAGCATCTCGGCCTGTGCGTATTTGTATTATAATTAGTTTTCCTTATTTTCTGTAACATTTTTCGTTCCATAATACCATCATCAAGCACGGGAATTGGTCAAAAATCTATTTACATTTTTAAACGAATTCTTGTCTGTCTGTCTGTTCGTCCTTTATTCATTACTAAACCGTTCATCCGATCTCTGCCGCCGTGAAACTTTGGGAAATGGTTCTATGCCTGGGAAGGTTTGTGCCCTATTCCCGTTCTTTTTGGGCTACGTCCTGTGAGCTTCTTTCGTTCATATTTTATACTAATTTATTGTGTTTTGGTGATTTTTAGCGAATTTCCCCTATAGAGGAGAAGCTATTACCGTAGTCGGAATGGTAAGACCTACGCCCGGGACCATGATAACTTTTCGTTTTGAGGTCCCCAGACACCAAAAACACCATTCGTTCGAAACTGTATATATATATGTGTCCGTGAGCACGATAACTCTCGTAAAAACTATCCGATATTGATGAAATTTGGTATAAACGTGTATAGCAACATTTATGACTTTAAGTTCGAAAACCAGCCAGATCGCTTTATCCGAAGGGGTATTTTGGGGGGGTTTTGTACCCCAAAAATGGGTTTTTCGAATTTTTTACATATAATTTTGGAAATAGTCAAATTTTAGTTTTTACTATTGGATCCAGCTTAAAAAAACACACAATTTAGTATTTTGATCATTTCTCTACGTCAATTGGTTACCGAGATACTGAAAGTGCTAAACACAGTACGTTGTCTAATGTTATTCTTATGGAGGAAAATAAAAATGTTATATCTCGCTTATTTATTAACGTATACTGACGAAACTTGGTATACGACTTCATCTGGTTGTGGACCATTGATATTTGCTCAAAAAACAATGTTTTACCAATGGTTCCCGTAGCAGCAAACCTGCGTACTCAGCCCCATGTTATTCTTATGGAGAATAAGTAACGTGTTATCTCCCTTCATTATGAAAATAAATTAATGAAATTTAGTATATGGCTTTACATACATGAGTTATATTGATATTTGTATAAAACCCCATTTGTTGTGCTCCTTGCTTCAGCAAACCTGCATACTCAGCCGCCATGTTATTCTTATGGAGAATAATTAAAATGTCATAAATCGTTTATTTATGAATGTATATTGATGAAACTTGGTATGTGGCTTTATGTGGTATTAATATACATATATATGCATTGGAAATTCGCTTAGTACGCAGGTTTGCTGCTACGGGGGTATTATTTGGTTTCCATAGGAACCATTGCCATTTTCCCGGTTATTTATCTAAATCCGTGCGAATAACGGGTACAACAGCTAATAGACTATAATCATTCTTTATAACTTGGCTGTTTATTATCTGTTTATATTGATCAAGTTATCGTTTGATTCGTCCTTGAATTTTTCTTACTGAAGTCAAGTTTTAATATTTTTTTTTTAATTTTACAGTAATATAAAAAATATATAAACCCAGTAACCGTTCAACTTTTTTCATCTTTGGACCCTGAAACAACAACAAAATCGAATTTGGGGTGATATCAACTTCAGCCCAAATAATAATTTCTGATTTGAAGATGTAAGGTTGTTTTTATAATTTGACAAAAATAAACAATATTAGCAACATTTCAAATTTTTCCGTGTGCTGGACTTCATGATAATTGATCAATCTTCATTTTCTATTAATTAATCGAACGTATACAAACCTCTTTATGTGTTGCTTTATTGAATTAACTGAAGGAATACTTTACTATCCTTCTTAAGACGTGCCCCTTTTAGTTTAACACAAAATTTGAAGTGGACCCAGTTTGACTAAGTTTGACATGGAAAATCTTTTCAGTACCAATAGTCAATAGTTATATTTACAGTTATAACATTATGATTTTGCTGATAAAACTGTGTTTATATCAATTAATTTTGTAATTTAATCCAGCTGTTGCTTAAAATTTCCATTAAAAAGGTAAATCTTAAGGACAAATATCAAAATTTAAGGGCGTCTAGACCTCTGCCCTTAAGTTTGACCTTCATAAATTCTATGATTTGCACAACTTGTTGGCGAGCTCTTTCCAACGACACTTTATTAAAATTAGTTCAGAACTATATTAGGAGCTCTGATTTCAAAAGACCCCTAGCGTTAAGTGTAGATTTTTTGGTATTGGTTTTTTAACATAATGAATATATTAGTACGAAACAGAACTGACAAGAAATTAAATGCATCAGTAGTCTGTTATCGTAAAGCATGCAATGTTCGCGGGCGTGCGAGCGTCACTCCACCTCAACCGAGGCGCCTGCGCCCGCGACCGCCGCGCCGGCACGGCACATTACAGTACGGGTACCCAGTGTATCATTGAATCATTGGGTATCATCACATTCAGACAATGGATCTAAAGTAAAAAGTAACGTTACTCAGTACCACAAGACGAGTTTAACGAGTTACTGGGTTAAATCGAGATTATTAGAGATGTTTTAATATGATCCAAAAACTACCCGTAATCTGTGTTTATTTGATATCGAATTAAAAGCCGAATGAAGGAAAATTAACCTAAAAATGGTTTTATCCATAGCCAATATGTATATTTATGGAAATATAAAGCCTCGACATGTATTCGTTTGTGAATAAACTACTTTTAACAACTATAAATTTACATATTTACAATTTACTATAACAGATTCTGATAAAGGAAACAACTCATGGGGAACATTTGAAAATCGAGACCCTTTTCGCTTTTTTCGATCTCGGATCTTTGACCATTAAAATAAAATTGTAATCGTTGTTAGAATTTGTCAGGTACTTTATTGTTTAGTATGATAAACGTTGAAAGCAGGTGATCTGATATTTTCTAACTTTTATTCAAGTATGGACTATCATCGACCTTGAAAAGTAAACTTTGATGACGTACAGCTCTCTATAAAATGTTAAGATAGCAAAATAATAAAAAGAATTATAGTACCATTGAAATTATTTAAAAATGTTGACTACGCTGTTCTCGATACCATCCTATGTTTTGTTGTTGCATCAACATGTGTTAATTGAATTGAATTGAATTATATTCTTCCATTAGAATTGTATTGATTGAAACTTAAAGGTTTGTAGGAAGTACCGATGGACAAACAAAAATTTCGAAAGAAATTCGGCAAACCTATGCATTATACTTTTTAATTTGACAAATCAACCTTCAAAATCGTTTCGATCGTTTCGTTAGATATCAGCGTTTTCAACTGTGCATTAATACATAAAATACCTCATTGTAATCAAAATGGTTAGAACAAATTAAAAATACGGCAGAAAAAGTTTCTTGGGCGTTTCATAGATTAAAAGATACTTAAATTGTATATTTAGCTGTATATTTCTATGTGAAAGATGAGAAAAACAATAAAATATACTTTTATAAAACATTCAAAGTGATTTACAGCTTCAAGATGACCAGTGACATGACCAAAAATGTGTAGAGGCCAGTTACTTATCCTATTTTTACCGTAGGCCCCGATTTGATAATAATGTAGGACGTAAGTATAATACTAGTATACAATAATTGATACGTCATGTTTGCCTCCTATATTCCATGTTATCGACCACTGGAAAATATACGATAAGAGTTTACGTACCACCAAGGTTTATATTGCAACACTCAGCAAAAAGTTACTTTAGACTAGATGCCGGCTTAAACCCTCACTCACAACTCCTAGAGTCTCGAGTAAGGATAAAGACTGTAGGGTCAGCTCTGAAGTCTGAATTATCGATACCATAGCCAGAGTTCTCCACAAAATAAAAATAATGCGAGAGAACGGAAGCGCTTCCGGGAATTCACAATGCCATGGAGAGGGGAGCGGGGGGCGAGCGGCGGTGGGAGTAGTTCCCGTAAACGCCACGGCGCGCAGCGCAACAGAGCGCTAGCGTACGTAGGGCCCCGTAAGAACATATGCATAGAACCAGAATGTGGGGTCTTCACTAAATTTACGAAAAATGATCGTTGTTGAGCCAGAACTCCAATAGTACGATTTTAACTCGGGGGCCCTGTGTAATGCCCCACAATTCGTGCGGACCCCCGAGTCTGGCGAGATGCACACACAGGGCCCCCTAGTAAGATGAGTCCATACACACACACACACACACACACACACACACACACACACACACAGACACAGACACACACACACACACACACAGACACACAGACACACAGACACACACATACACACACATACACACCCAGACACACACAGACACACCCAGACACACACAGAGACACACGCACGCACGCACGCACGAACGCACGCACGCGCGCTCACACACACACACACACACACACACACACACACACACACACACACACACACTATATACAATTTTAAACGATCCCCAAAACGTGTTCAGGGGGTCACGTTAGGACTTTCTATGGTGGTCCCGGGCTTATGTTTCACCGTGCGGGTCATGCTAATAATTCACTTTCCATAGGAAATTCACTAATAAGAGTCTCAAGTTAAAACAGATTCGAATTTAATCAGCTGTGTGTGTGTGAATTGGTTTGACTATAAAACTTAAATCGGTTGAACAAGCGAAGCTGTTGAGCAAATCTAGTGTAAATAAAATACTAACTTATTCACCAAGCCACGAATTTCCATTGCAAAACTTCCAGAAGTCCCTTGGAGGTTTCCAGGCGACCGTCCGCCTTCAAACGAGGGGAGGAAATAAGGGGTGAAATGTTATTGCCGAATAGGGGCAAGTCTGGAGGTTCAAGTGGGGCTTTAAATGACAACGGGGAAAACAAAGGTGGAGTCACCAGAGTCTTATACAATAAACATAATCTAAAGCAATAAATATGTAAACAGACTTGAACTGCTTCTAATTCGGTCGTCATGCATGGTTTGCCCTGAATTAAAAGCTTTATCCTCCTTATAAAGGTTGAGTATAACTCTCCGTCTACTTGGTTATTAAAGTAAATATTAAATAAACATAATCATAGGCGATTAAAACGATTTTAGATCCGACAGCCCTGATCAACGGCTCCCTGTACACTACTACGAGAGCCCTGGTCAACTGCAGCCCTAAACACTCCTACGAGATCCCTGATCAACTGCAGCCCTGGACACCTGCAGCCCTGGAGACTAATACGAGAGGCCTGATCAACGGCTGGCCTGATCACTACTATGAGAGCCATGGTAAACTGCTGCCCTGGACATTACTATGAGAGCCCTGGCCAACTGCTAGTCTGGGCACTACTATGATAGCTCTGGCAAACTGCTACCCTGGACAATACTACGAGAGCCCTGGTCAACTGCTAGTCTGGTCAAAACTACGAGAGCCCTGGTCAACTGCTGGCCTGGGCACAAATTTATAAACTCACAATATAATGAGTAAGGGGCATTACGTGTTCATAGAGTGCATATTTATGCATTTGAGATCACTGAGTACGCAGGATTGCTGCCGCGGGGGTATTTTAACACAAATTTATAAACTCACAAAATAATTGAGTAAGTGGCATTACGTGCACATAGAGTGTACTTTTATGCAATTGAGATCACTGAGTACGCAGGACTGCTGCCGCGGGGGTATTTTAACAAATACAATTTATAAATTCATGGCAATACTGTTAACTCTGTGAACGTAAATTTGTAATCAGCTGTAATTTTTCTTAAGCATTATCCAACAATCGATTTAGTTACACAAACAAACATACGTATCCAAATTACCTAAAAGTTTATATTAACAAGACTTAGCTGTAAATTCAAAATTACCAGTTAACATGATTCTCAAATCATTTTGTGGGCGTCTTAGTATACAGGCTGGCGTCGTCATCCTGGCTTTTACATTGATAGAACTCGCTGTATTAATTTTAATATCTAATCTCCACATCATTCCTCATTTACCGACCAGCCTGATATTCGTCATTTGTTTTCTCTCGGTGATGTTGATCGCCGCCATCGTAATGATCACTGCCGCGTTTAAAGAAGAGATAAAACTATGTTTCGTGGCTCTATTCCTCATCGTTTTCCTGATCATTTTATTCTTGGCAGGATCGGGCATGTCGT
Organism: Allygus modestus; assembly: GCA_963675035.1. Classification (NCBI taxonomy): domain Eukaryota; kingdom Metazoa; phylum Arthropoda; class Insecta; order Hemiptera; family Cicadellidae; genus Allygus; species Allygus modestus. The sequence continues at coordinate 448,403,580 of OY776111.1, forward strand.
TTTACAACCAGAAGACCCTGACTGACTACGTTTGTATTGAAGAACGCTGCCCAGAGAGTCTATGGTTTGCTCCACTCAGATTTAGGATCTACGCCATTCAGAACAAAACGCAAGGAAACAACGAGACGGAGTATGAAGAGACTGAGGAATCTACGACAGAGCAAGTGGGTCGACGCCGTCGCCAAGATAATGGAGTTAAAATAACTACTGCCGTAGTAACTACTACTGATCATTATGATGATTGGCATGGGATGCGTGTATCTCCTTCAGCACCCACTGAACCTGATGACTATACGACTGACTATACGACTATAACTGAACACACGGAGACGTCCACCAGTGAGTACGAGTATTTCACTACTGAAGAGCCGGAGGAAGTCGAAGGCGAAGAAGAATCCGGATACGTGATGGGACTAATGTTAATTGCCATTGTGCTGTTTTTTATCAATTTAATTTTCCTTGTTTACTGCGCTCTGATCGTCTTCAGTTATTCGCAGGAACTGCGATTCACCGCCAAGTTCCATGACGGGTAAAATGTGGAAATGTCTGTCCAGGATAACGACTAGACTTAGGCTAATATATTTGTTATGTAATTGTCCACTAAACGTTTTTATTAAGATATCAATGGTTTTATTTGGTGTTCAACTCATAACTACTCTGTAATATGCAGAGTTAACAGGATTTAAAATCAAATTAATTGGAATGTTACCGATCATAAATGTTTATGATTTTCAATACACTTTACAACTAATGAACTGTTGTTCATTAGTAATGAAATAAAATCTATATAACCGTATTTTATATATGTTAGGAAACAAAAACATTAATACCATTTAGTATAGGTAATTTAGGCCCAGAGTAGAAGAGACAATGAACTAAAAACTTTAGCCTACTCAAATGCTCTTATAACATGATATCAGAGAAAAAGGATTTATACATATTAGACACATATTTTAGGTATAATTAGATTTAGATAAGTTTCATCTCTGTAATATAAGTATTGTAAAAACATTTAACCTATGGTACTTACTCACTGTGAAGTAATAATCCAAGTCTGACAAAACGACCTAATTCTTTCTTTAAAAGACATGTTTTTGGTGGGGTTGATGTATTTAGAAGTAAATTATTGGGCACTACCCACCTCCAGGATTTTTGGCGTTATGTCAGAAGTTACTGAAAATCTCCGAGTAGAAATCCTCTTGTCAATACACAAACACATATAAACACACACGAATAAAACGATTAACGCCACTAACACTACCCGACGTTTCGGGAAACCAAGAAAACGTTTCCCGTTCTCTAGGGTCCTTGAGACAAATGTTTACTGCATAACCGAGCTGAGCGCCGGACCACGACACGGACCCTCAAGGACCCTAGAGAACGGGAAACGTTTTTTTGGTTTCCCGAAACGTCGGGTAGTGTTAGTGGCGTTAATCGTTTTATTCGTGTGTGTTTATATGTGTTTGTGTATTGACAAGAGGATTTCTACTCGGAGATTTTCAGTAACTTCTGACATAACGCCAAAAATCCTGGAGGTGGGTAGTGCCCAATAATTTACTTCTAAAAACGACCTAACCCCACTAAAAGTAAGTTTGCAAAAGTGATAGATTTCATCGAATTGGCCGCGACATAGATATATTTGCGTGTCAGAACAATATAATTTTGTACATAAACCTTTTATTAACCACTCATATTGTATATATAGTCTATAAACTTATAATGTGAATGTATAACTCTGAATTGTAAACATTAAGAAAATACTCAAGACTTCCCCAAACAAAAACCGCCGTGATTGTTAGTTCGTTGTGGATCCACCAGGGTGTTTGCAGACCATTTGGAGAGACCTGACCGTCTGGTACTGAACTCTTGCGGCGAACGATGGAACTGCGTTAGGAATGTCATACATTCGCAATTGTAAATTCAGATATTTGTTTTCTAAGTTTTTTAATTAAGTGTTAGGTTTTGAGTAAAAACTAATGCTGTTATAAATTCCTACAAAATAATCTGAAACTTTTAGAAATGTATACGTAGCAGGAATATATGGTTTAATTTAAGTTATACGTAATTTAATACAGATATTATATGTTGCTTACCTCAATCAGCTGTTTGTAGGATGTTAGAATAAGATGCAATTATGAGTGATTTAAACTAAAATTGACTTATTTTATTAACTTTAACGATTGGAAATATTATTTTATTGTGTTTTCAATATAAATTTACCTTTTCCAAATTAAATTAAATAGAGAAATAGTATTTTTAAAATTCAGTGAAGTGTTGACCAATAAAAACTATTACCGCTGACAGCCAATTAAAAAATTACAGTGCTCCAATATTGTTGGGATAAACTCTCATTGGAGGAAGCCTTTCTTCTCCAAATCTGGAACGAGGTGACGCCGTGTGTGTCTCGGGAGAGCCGAAGTAGGACGGTCAAGCAAAATCCACGTTGCTCATTCCCAGGAGGGAATAATTGAATTAACATAAAGATTTTTACTATTTGTGCGCGATAAACAAGTTTTATATCAATTCCCCCAGCTCTAAAGCCCAGCAGTTTCCCATAAATTAATTTTTTTAATCGTATTTAGGCACATTTGCGGACTGAATGGTGAGATCATTCCTTTCCTCACGCTAATCCCCTTTCAGCACCTACCTATTTGAAGACTGATATTATATTGATATTTAGGGACATTTAATATCAATAATATTCTAAATTAACTTCAAGATTAAGACATTTTAAAAGTAAATTGAAGAAGATTGATAGTATTTTATTTGTTTTTTGAAGATTTTGAACTTTCTTTTAAATTTAACTCTCTATTTAATTATCTGTTGTTGTAATTAACGAACATAAGAAAATTGATTATTATCGATCGAGCCAGATGCTGATGAACCTTACGAATTTTAAAACCCTGAGATAAAAAGAGAACCCCCTTGCTGAATATTGTACTCTTTGATCACTTTTTTCTATCTAGATGTAAAATTAATACTTTTTGAATAAAAACCAAGGTTAATTGTTATTTGTACAACAGCTAGTTATTTATTTATTCATTTATTTAATTTATATTATATCTAGTGGCTTCAATGTTGTTCTTTAAAAATCCATATTTGAAACGCCAGCTTTAAAATGCATGTTATCAAATGGGAAATCCTGAGTGCAACATTGTATGTGTTATTTTAACGAAGTCCTAACAGATTACATATTAAAATCGTGAGAATGTGTAAAAATCCAGAACACTTATTTGTATACGACTGCATGTAAAACAGACCCACTCCCCAATAAAAGGAATTCAATGGTTTAGCCCTCCAAACAAACTTTGTTTGGAGAACTTTGTTTGATTCTTGATATTGAAACAGATTCAGGTTTATGTCACTTCAAACCAAATTATGATTTATTTTTACTGAAGTTACATTATATTAAATGTTAAAAAGGTGTATCCATTGGCCTACAATGTTCAGTACAAATTAATATCCTAACTATTTTCATTGTTTGGAAAACCAAAAGATAAATGCAGTCTAAATATTTACCAACAATTAATGGTAATTTTTCTGCTGTCATACAAATTATCAAACGAAATATAACTAAATTATTAGCTAAACTGAATAGATAAACGAGTTCGCACGCAGCACGCTGACGTGAGGGAAGTGAATTTCCACATAACAACTTTTAAAACTCAAATTCAGTGTAAAAACATACATTTGTCCAATTCTTATTGAAATCTGAAAACACTAATTTTTTTTGGCTGTTCTGATACTCCTGGTTTCACTTACTTGCAAAGCTGGGAAGAAAATTTTGCGCATTATAAGGTTAGGAGAAGGTCCAGACAGGCTTAAATTTATAGTCAATGCTTAAAGTAGGTGTGAGGTTGCTGGGGATGATAAAAGTACTCTAACACAGGAATAACAGGCTTTTCTAGTATAAAACCCCCGTAAGACAACGTACTGTGTTTAGTCGATACACATTTTCTTTAATAACTCGGTAAATATTTGCGCTAGAATGACGAGAGAGGGCTTAAAACTTTCGGCTTTTTAATTCCCATCTTTTAACAGGCATTGATTTTACATCTGGGGCTTTTATGACCCTTTTTGGGCCCAAAAACCCGAAATTTGAATGATTAATCCCCCAAAAAAGGGGTTTAGAGTTTTCCGATTGTTTTTCCCAAGGAACTTGTCCAATTGATTACAGAAAGGAACGTCCCTACCTAATTTGAAGTAAATCGGACAAAAAATGCGACCGCTTAAGTGCAAACACACAAACATATATATATGTAAATACAATTTTGAACGACCCCCAAAAACGTGTCCAGGGGGTCACGTTAGGAACTTCTATGGTGGTCCCGGGCTTAAGTTTCACCGTGCGGGTCATGCTAATAGTTCACTTTCCAAAGTAAATTCAATAATAAAGCCGCGTTCAAACGCTAGCTTTCAAATGGGAAATCCGGAGTGAAACATTGAATATGTTATTTTAACGAAGCCCTAACAGATTACATATTAAAATCGTGAGAATGTGTAAAAATCCAGAACACTTATTCGTATGAAAAACCTTTTACGGCTTCATGCAAAACAGGGCCACTCCCCAATAAAAGGAATTCAATGGTTTAGCCCTCCAAACCAACTTTGTTTGGGGAACTTTGTTTAATTCTTGATATTTAAACAGATTCAGGTTTATGTCACTTCAAACCAAATTATGATTTATTTTAACTGAAGTTACATTATATTAAATGTTAAAAAGGTGTACCCATTGGCCTAAAACATTCAATACAAATTGATAACCTAACTATTTTCATTGTTTGGAAAACCAAAAGAAATATGCAAATATTTACCAACAATTAATGGTATTTTTTTCTGCTGTCAAGCAAACTATCCAAAGAAATATAATTAACTATATGATTAGTTAAACTGAATAGTTAAATAAGTATAGAATTCAATGCTAATAGTGGGCTAGGTCAAGGCCGAGTCTACTCCTTGAAAGTACTGTAGTAGAGCCGGCCTGGGATAGGTCCATAGTTCTTAGTTTTCTTGTCCCTTTTATCAAATTTCATCCTCATTCACCACCACTATCTATTCACCATACTCTGCAAAATAGACCTAACTCATTAAAAAAAATTAAACTGAATCGGATATTACGAAATTAAATATTTAACCGAATATAGTTTACTGTATTATATTAATTCCCTTTACATTTTATCTTATTATTTTATCATCAACCACAACCCCTCCTATTTACAATTTGTAAAATTTTATACCTGTGTTATGTTTTGCGTGACTTTAATCATGGTTTTAGCGAATTTCGCGTATAGGGAAGAAGCTATTATCGTAGGTGGCATGGTAAGACGTAAGCTCGAGACCGTGTTGACTTTGTTTTTAGGTCCCCAGATGCCAAAAACACAACGCGTGCGTGCGTGTGTGTGTGTGTGTGTGTGTGTGTGTGTGTGTGTGTGTGTGTGTGTGTGTGTGTGTGTGTGTGTGTGTGTGTGTCCGTTACCGTGATAACTTTTGAAATAAATGTCCGATTTTGATGAAATTTGGCACTAATGTGGAGAGTAACATTTATGACAAGTTCGAAAACCAGATCGAACGGACTATGGGAAGGTGGTTTTATGGGGGTTTTCAATTTTCAAAAAATCTGTTTTTGCAATTTTTACCGTACAATTTTAGCAACACTCAATTTTGGTTATAGCCATTTTATAGAGCTTAAAAACAAATACTTCAGTATATTGAGTCATTAACCTAGGTTAAGTGGTTGTGGAGAAAAGTAAAAATGCTTGTCCATAAAATTTCCCATGTTAACCTTATTGGAAAAAGGTTTATCGAGTTTCCTCAGATAATTTTACTAAAAACTTCACATTTCTTTTTACCAATAAGTTTAGCTCTACAAAACAATCATTTTTGTCTTTTAATTGTTGTTCTACGTCCAACCATTGCAGAGATATTCAAAGTGCTAAACACAGAACCTAAGTTGTCCCATGTCATTCTTATTGAGAATAAATATAATTTGATATCTTGGTTATTTATGAATGTATATTGATGAAACTTAGTATGTGGCTTCAACTAGTTATGGTATATTGATATTTCCACAAAAAACAAGTTAAGTTGTTAATTGTCCCCGTGACAGCAAACCTGCTTACTCGGCTCCTATATTATTTATATTGAGAATAAGTAAAGTTTTATATCTCCCTAAATTAAGAATCTAAATTAATTGATGAACGAAGTGAATCACTGTATTGATGAAGAAGTTTCAGTGGCCGTGTGTGTGTGTGTGGGTGGGTGTGTTATCGAAATACTAAATAACTGTAAAACATTTCTTAATGAAATTTTGAAGGAGTCATTTGGGATACCAAAGGGATGTTTTAACACAGCATTTGTATTTTATTTTGGATTATTAATAATTATTAAACCTAATTTTAATGTTTGATATTCAGTAGTTGAATTGGTTTTCGTAGTAAGCTATTGACTATGGTTGTCTTTAAAATGTCAGCTGTGATTTATCTGTGTTTCACTTGAGGGATTTTTATCCCCTATATGGGATATTTTGACTGCTTGTGGGATAAAATGGGATTGTGGGATAAAGTGGGATTTTTTTGAAATCGGCATTACGTCTGCTAGTTTGCTTACAACTTACGACCAGAGCACCTTAGCAGTAGCAATTCTAGTGGATTTTCTCGCCGTACTGGCAGTTGCGGGGTTTCCCATTTTTTAACCTCGCTGTCCGCACCTATTATGATTTTATAAACGTCACAGAACGAACACTGAATCATGTCAATTTCGTTGGCCGAGCCATGTTGGAATTAACAACACTATTTGCCATTATTTAGTACCTACTTCGTACTCTTTAGTACTACCATTAAAAATATTAGTACCTCTCACGTAAATAAATTATTTAATTTAGTTAATTCACCGTATCATTTGACCTATGTCGCATTGCTCAAAATCCTTTGAGGTACTAAAATGTAAAATACCTATAGGTAATTAGTAGATCTAAATAAGCTCTATCTAACGGTATAAATATTGTACTAATACATTATTCAATAATCATATAATATTTAACATTAATTGTGTTGCAATGTTTAACAAATCAGTGGGAAAGTGTGGGATATGACGAGGGATACTATAAGGGAGAGTCTGGGATAAAGTGGGATTTTTTGTATCAGTGCGTGGCATATTTTTACCGTAGAGTGGAAACACTGCATATTTGTTTATAAATCACAAAAAATTTAAACACGTTTTCAACTATGAAGTTAGGTTATGTTTTGTTCCATACATTTTGTTATTTTGAAATAATTTAAAATGTGAGTGTTATGTAAATTGGTAGTGTTTTGTCGTGTTTAAAACAATACTTAGCCTATATCTATTTAGATTTATTATTAGTTTATTTTTTACTGGAAAACTTCGATGTAAAAGCTAAGTGTTTGGACTAGTGATGATAAATTAATACAATAGGTTTTGGAATTTTTGAATTACTCGGACAGTATAACTCTGTAACACGACTGACTGTGATTGATAATCAAGCGTGTTGTAGACCTATAGTAGTTTCTTTACATTGTGAACAAATTACTTGATGGCAGACTTACTAAACGACCATACGTTCAAACTATCTTTATTCAATAATCATATAATATTTAACATTAATTGTGTTGCAATGTTTAACAAATCAGTGGGAAAGTGTGGGATATGATAATGGGATAATGGGATAATGGGATATGTGGGATATGGTAATGTACCAAATAAGCCTCACTGTCACCTAATGACATGGGATTAAAGTTTTGTAATCTACCGGTCAGTAAAATAGTCTGGTTACAGTTTATATTTGTTTGCATTTTCTGTGGTTAATATTGATTTTCATACAAAATCAAGATGTCCAAAACTCCTTAGTCCCAACCGTCTACATTGTTCAACTAATTACGATGTAGACAGATTGCCCTCCTGAAAAATTGTCATTAATGTAGATGTTGGATTTTGCTCTTAAATATCTCGTGCTGCGATTTCAGTAGCTTGTGTATTTAAATCCAAACTAACATATATTAATGATGTAAACATTTTTAAATTTAAGGTATGAATTTTATAAGATACTGTTATATAAATAAATCATTGAATACATTTGTTTACATTAAATGGGTTTAAAACAAGTATACTTCTGTATTATTAACCCCCTGATTTTGGAACTGGAAATTAATAGGTGTAATAATAATTGGCAACTTTTCCCTCAGGTTATATATTTAAAACTCGTCGAAAACCATCCGGTGTCAAAAATATATTAGTCATTGGCCGAGTCATAAAAAAGCGTGAACAGGAGCTAGGACCTGTGACCAAATAAACGCAATCAGTTCAATCTAATTTGCTAGGTACACACAGTGGTTTTAAGAGGTTAATTGCTCCACCTCACCCTCCAGGGTTAGATGGAAACGTATTCCGCATATTCTCTATTCATTGTTGCTAGATTAGGAAACCCCAGCATAGCTGTATAGGCACGTTTTCCACAAGCAGGAATTTTGCGCAGGTTACCAGAAGGTTAGGATATAGCAGGAAAGGAAAGGGTAGGATGGGACAGGCAGCCAAATTGGCCTTTCAGAGTACCAACTCCCGTGCCTTGTGACAACTGTGATCAGGCTCAATGTGGACCCGTTCTGCCCTCCAACTGGCCAACTCAACGGATGGGGTATCCATGTAAAACAGCCAGGGACCATACATTCTCAGGTTGGGGACCAACCCCTGAGTTTCCGCCCCGAGCCGCTGCAAGTGGAGGGACCAAAGGTGAAAGGGAAGTTTGTCATAATGGATATCCAAAAAACTTCATATGTAATGACAATTTCATTTGCTGTACCCAATGTCAGCATCCAAACTGGTATAGACCAGTTTTAAGGTTGTCCTAGGACGAATATTCTCTATTGGTCAATGCTAACCCACCAAGTTTTAATAAAATTAATCAGTATACAAGAGATATATGTTTTTTATTTCTTATAAGAATAACATCGGACAATATACTTAGTTTACTGCTGAATGGAAATTTAAATATTCTCCACAAGCATTAGCCGAATAGCCTACTAACGAAATACTAATTTAACCGTCTGTGGATTGGAGTACTAATTTTTAATCTTTTAGAGCTTTTTATGGCAATGAGATAAAACTGTTGAAATCTGCTAAAAATATTTAAAGTTTATAAGAAAGGTAAAAAAACTGAAGTTTGGGATCTCTTAAGCCCTGTAATTTCTGAACCCAAATTTTTCTAAAAAATCAGGTGGTATATTTGATTAGAAACCTAATATAAACCACCAAATAAAAAATCCAAAGATTTCGAAAGCGGCTCCTCAAAACTGCTCCAGACCTATATACTACGTTGTTGGGTACCAAAATATTATGGATACCTCTTTGTTCTTCCCTCAGGGCTCTGCCTTTACTATCACTCCCAAGTTTTAATTTTAACGTATGATTCGTTGGATTTATTTTGTTAAAGCAGCATCTCCTGAAAGATGTCCCCACGTTTGATACGCCACCCTACTCAACCATAGACCTCCACCGCACAGGAAAATTGTCTATGCTATTATTTACGCCTTTATTAGTAATTTTAGAAAATTTTCAATTATACAAAAAATTGTTGTTATTTTCTTTTAACTCCGACCTTAGAGCTCCGCCTCGCTGGCTTTAAAAGTTGCCTTGTTAAATTTATAGAGGAAAGATGATCCTTGGGTAAGCGTTCGGGAGTTCGGGTCAGCGTTCGGGTTGAGTACTACTAGCTGGTCAGACAGACATTATTCTGTCCTAATGTCACTGAATTTGTTTTATGTCAAAAATTCTCGTTCTTTTTCATGATGAGCTCGTTAGCTACGCTCACTTGCCTATGTTTATATAGAGCTTGCTTCGGTATTGAAAATGAGTTGCTATTCAAATAGATTTATTATTTCTATAATAAACATATGTTTATATGCTTTTCAAGTATGTTTAGATATCATCCTTATAACAGCTGTTTGATGAAACTAAATAACTAACATACAATCCCGACTTTGTTTTATGTATTTAGATAATGAAAATCACTTAATAATATCTTGCCACGACAACGTTAATATACACTAGGCAGAAATACGGATTTTAGCAATTCGAAATTTAAGTAATTGCACAACGCCATCTGTAGAGCCTGATATAAGTGTAGGTTATATTATATAAATCAAACAGGAAAGTTGGCCGGGCTGGTCCTTACCCAGGCCCTCACTTGCATTTAGGGTGTCGACCAGAGCCTGTACAGACCTAAATTCAGCCCTAGCCGTCTGTATGCAGAACTTCAAGCATGCTAGAATCCAGAATCATTGTCCCTGTCTCGTGTACATTCTATGTGCCTAAGAGTAAAAATATGTTATAGTCAATCAATACAAATGCTGAATTATTTTGACTCAATCCTATCCTACACTATAATATGAGTAAGGTTTGCATGCTCGCTTGCTTGGTTGATTGCTTGCAACTCTGATCTCAAAAACGGCTCCAACGATTTTCTTGAAAAATAGCTAATGTGTCCTTCCAACTACTTGTGTTGTAAAACCTGATATCTGGGTTAAAAATAAGTCTAGACATGTCCCATCCCCAAAAAAATCAAATAATGTAAAAAGCCGCTACGGAAAATTGAAAAAAATCACATTGGGCTTTTAGAGATTAAAATAAAAGCAAAAGAGTCATAACAGCTGTTCAAAATCTTTCAGCGAACTCTCAAAGTTATACTCATATAGTTTAAGCACTACCTGGGGCTGAGATTTTCTAGGGAAAGGTCAATCTTGTTTATGACTTGGAGTTGTTTTTCACTATGTACCCTACTAAAGAGCATTTTTGAGGTCACAACAGTTGTTATTATAATGCACCTTTGAGTCATTCTGGATATGACCACTCTACATGTAATCTTCATTCAAAGGATTTATTATCTGATTTTATGGAACCACATGGAACTCATGTTGTTTATGATTATTAACATGTGGTTTCCTGAGAGCAGAGATTAAAAGATTTGAGAGAAGATTACATATATAGAGTAGTAAAATAAATCAAAGGTATATTGAGCTATAAATAACAACTGGAGTGACCTTAAAAATGTAGAAAAGAGGCAAATCAGTTATACAAATCTGATTATCAGTAGGGGGAAGTGGTGAAATATTCTCCAAGTCATCTAAACAAACTGACTGGCCTTCCCCCGAGCAAAGTTCGGTACCCAGGTATCGTATACTCTAATATGAGTAAGGTTTGCTTGTATGTTTGCTTGCTTGCGACACTGATCCCAAAAACGGCTCCAACGATTTCCTTCAAATGTTCAAAATAACTAATTTCTGGGATAAAAATAAGTTCTAGACAGGCCTCATTCCCAGGAAATATCAAATAATGTAAAAAACTAAAATGATAGGTTAAAAAAATTAATATTGGGCTTATGGAGTTTTAAATCAACACAAAAGAATTTTATCAGCTGTTCATAATCAACCAGGGAATTGTCAAAGTAATAGGGTACTCAAAGGAGGTTGACGTGAGACTCTGTGTATTGAGAGAGGTGTTATATTTTTCTTTCTAGTTTACTTACTGTTATTTCTGTTACTTTCAACCTTTTGAAGGTGAGACATATAAATATTTATTATTGGAAGGCGTTTTTCGTATTTCACATAGACTCCCTTAACTTCCATTGTGAAATTAAAGAGTTCTTCGTTGTTAAAACACAAACACAATAATAACCTTCAAAAACTGTTTCCAAATAGACCTTCAACATCTTCAGTAAACAAGGGTAAAACCAAATGTCTAACGCAATCTGCTAATTTACCAACAGCAATGAAGGGGACAGACGTACAACCTGGCTCAAATGAGTCTAATTTTGTTTTTCCTAGCAAACGCAAGAATATTTCCGATACAAATTCTCAACCAAAAAGGTATGTTTTAGATTCATATGAGCTATGTAAACAGAACAAATACCAAGTTCTTTTAGACCATCCGTATGCTTCAAATAGTGGTAACGTATCTGAAGTGATGGAAGATAATTCTAATGAAAACCAAATTACTAAGGAAATTAAAATTCCTCCGATTTTCTTTCACGACGTTAACAATCATCAAGAAATAGTAAAAGACATTAAAACCATAGTTAAGGCTACCTTTTCCACTCAGGTCCGTGGCCAGTCCCTGAAAGTAAATCTAACAACCATCGATGACTTCCGCAACCTAAAGTCATTCTATGACTCATCTGAGGTTAAATATCATACATTTCAACCACCCCAAGATAAAAAACTTGAGGTTGTTATTAGAAATGTCCCAACCTCTTTGACTGAAGACGAAATTAAATCTGAACTGTTAGGTCTCAGCTTTCCAGTAACCAGAGTAACTAGGTTGCTGAACAAAAATAAAATTCCTATTGCCTTGTGCACTGTTGATCTGGTAAAAAACGATGAGAGTAACGATATTTTTAAATTAAATACTCTGTTCTACGCAGTTATATCTGTCGAACTGAAAAGGAAATCCAAAATGATCCCTCAGTGCACTCGATGCCAAAGATTTGGTCACACGAAGAACTTTTGTAAGTTAGACACACGATGTGTACGGTGTACCGATCGTCACCACTATTCAGAGTGTCCGAAACCTAAAACTGACACCCCTCAATGCGTGAACTGTGGGGAAAATCACACTGCAAATTTCAGGGGCTGTTCTCATTACCAAAGCCTCTTGTCTAGGACAAAAAATCCGAACCTGTCTAAAACTAAGCGGTTGCAACCTGAGAATTCTACGCCACCTGCAATACATGTCCGTGCAACAGTAGCTCAAACCCCGCCAACCGAGGAAGCACAGCGCCAAACACACGAGGCTTCCTACGCTGATGTATTAAGTGGTAAATCTGCGCATAAACATCCCTCAAAAACTAGGTTCACTCCTCCAACTCTGGCGGAGCAAGCAAATAAATCGGGTCAACCGTGCAGTTCTGATCAATCAAGCTCAACTAATTTAGAAGCACTGATAGTAGAATTAGTTAAATCAATAGTGCCAATGATTAAAACAATTTTGACTAACGTTATAAGTTCTTTTCTTAAACATGCCTCCCCCTAATAGAGTTGCGTTTCAAAATTTAAAAATCCTAAACTGGAACGCAAATGGTTTGAACAAACAAAAAGCGATCTTTTCTGCTTTTTTAGTGCGTCACAATGTTGACATAGCTTGTGTCTCAGAAACTCATTTAGTTGATAATCAAAATTTTAAAGTATGTGGATACAATGTCTATAGAGAAGACCGGGCTGCCCCTGTTGCCTCAGGTGGTGTAGCTATTTTTATTAAAAGATCCATACAACACAACACTTTGTTTTTACCTCAACTAGTGTCAATTGAAGCTACTTCTGTAAAAGTTATGCTGGAAGATGGTAGTTCTGTAAATATCATAGCGGCTTATAAATCCCCTAATCGAAGGCTCTACTTAAACGACTTTATGAACCTATTTACTGGACATTCTCCCACGCTAATCGTTGGTGACTTAAACTGTAAAAATCAAAACTGGGGCTGTAGAGTTACTAACCCAAATAGTGCACGTCTTTTTCAATTTATCACAGACGAAGGGATAAACGTGTCCGCACCAGATGAGCCCACGTTTTATCCATTTCAATTGAACTGTGAACCAGACATTTTGGATACTGTTCTTTATCGTAATTTTGCAGCTCCCATCCAACACAAAGTCGTACCAGAATTGGACTCCGATCACCTCCCCGTTTTAATCAGTTTCTTTCTACAACCTGACAATAGCACACCTCCCCCTAGGTTAATATCGGGAAGAGTTGACTGGCATACCTTTGGTGTAAAGTTAGATGGATTTCTTCAGTTTCCCCAACACCTGACCTCTATTGATGGCATTAACAAGGCTATTGAACATTTCACTGGGTGTCTTCAAAAAGCTACCAAACTTGCAACTTATAAAAAATTTCCTAATAAGACCAATAGCTTTCTCACTCCACCTTTAAGAATCATTAATTTACTAAAAGCTAAACATGAAGCTCGACGTCAGTGGATTAGACACAGGCAACCCCACATGCGGCGGAGACTGAACCAGCTTATACGTCAAGTAAGGCTGGAAATCGAAGAATATAAAATTATGTGTTATAAAACTTACGTCAGTGACATAAATCCAAATGATTCCAGCCACTGGAAAGCAACCAAACGGATTTTACGCACCCCAACTGTAATTCCGCCTCTCAGGCACGAAGATAATGTATATGAAAGTGATCTTGATAAATGTAACATTCTTGCTGACTTCTTCGAGGAGGCGTTCTCACCGAACAATGTGACCGATGAACATACTGCTGGTCTTGTCAACAGTACCATGACAAATGCATCATCAACAGTAGAGCTTCCCATAAAATTTGTTTCACCAGTAGAAATAAAGCAACTGATCAAGAAACTTCCTTTACGTAAAACACCTGGACCCGACCTTATTCCAAATATTGTTCTTAAAAATCTCACCAAAAAAGCAGTGTCAGTTTTAACTTCGATTTTTAATGCATGTATTTATCAAAGCTTCTTCCCTGACACGTGGAAAAAGGCCGAAATTATAGTTTTCCACAAACCCAATAAGCCCAAATTCTCTACTTCCAGCTACAGACCAATAAGTCTTTTGTCATGTCTATCGAAATTGCTGGAGAAGATTATCCAGAGAAGGATAAACTCTTTTCTTGAAGAATCGAGCGCAATTCCACCACACCAGTTCGGATTTCGACCCAAACATTCCACCACTCACCAAGTTCAGCGGATAGTTGAAACGATTGTAAAAGGATTTGAACGGAAGGAACACTCAGCTGCGATATTTCTTGACGTTTCACAGGCTTTTGATAAGGTGTGGCATGAGGGCCTTCTTCACAAAATTGAACTTCTTGGATTTCCACTTTACCTGAAAAAAATAGTAAAATCCTTTCTATGTAACAGACACTTCTGTGTAAAAATAAATTCTTCTACTTCTAATTATCGCCCAATTTCTGCTGGGGTACCACAAGGGTCAATTTTGGGACCTTTACTTTTCAATATTTTCATGTCTGACATTCCAATTCCGCAAGATTCCACTTTAGCGCTATATGCAGACGACCCACAATCATCACTCAAAGCACCGAAATTCTGCAAGCTTACCAACAACTTCAAAATGCGGCTGATGAAGTGGTGCAATGGTTCAACAAATGGAATTTATGCTTAAATCCAAATAAATCGGAAGCTAAGATATTCACCTTAAGAAGACCGCAAATTCCCCCTGAAATCGTCATTAACAATTCAAATATCAATTGGAATCCACCAGATCAAGCAGTTAAGTATTTAGGTGTGTTATTAGACAAAAAGTTAAATTTCAATCTACATGTAAATTCAAAATTAAATCAAGCGTACTCTCGACTGTCCATCCTATTTCCTCTTGTCAATAGAAAGTCGACTCTAAAGTCTTCATACACTATTCTCATTTATAAAACTATTCTCCGACCTCTTGTTCTGTATGCCTGTCAAGTGTGGGGGCTTTCAATTTCATGTAAAAAGCTTTCGAAAATTCAAATCTTTCAAAACAAGGTCTTAAGAATTGCTGTAAACTCACCATGGTACGTACGAAATTCGCAAATACATAGGGAACTTGGAATAGAAACAATCATTGAATACATCAGAAAAACGACACTGAAGTTTTCTCATAGGTTAATCTTTGTACCTGGAGCAGAACATTTTGGAATTGGACTGCCGCTACAAGATAGACGATTAAAAGCAAGACTTTTTCAAGACATTTTACCAAACATTGAAAATTGAATATTTTTCTAGCCAGATTCTAAATTTTATTTACATGGTTTTTATTCGTTTTTTTTTTTTGTTTCGCTGTGAACTGTAACGCAATTCAGCTAATGGGTGACTCTGATTAGAGCGAGCCCGATACATATTTTTTTAATGTTACTTATAACTTATTTATTGTTAATAATTCTGTGTATAACATAAGTTGTTGAGCCGGAAATAAATGTTGTAAAAAAAAAAAATCAAAGTAATACTCATGTTTTTTATGATTATTAACATGTGGTTTCCTGAGAACAGAGATTAAAAGATTTGAGTGAAGATTATATATACAGAGTAGTAAAATAAATGAAAGGGACTTTGAGCTATAAATAACAACTGGAGGAACCTTAAAAATGTAGAAAAGAGGCAGATGAGTTATACAAATCTGATTATCAGTAGGGGAAAGTGATGAAATATTACTCCAAGTCATCTAAACTGATTGACTGGCCCTCCCCCGAGCAAAGCTGGGCCCCCCCCAGGTACTCTCGTGTTAAAACGGATATGAGAAGGGTGTTACCACTCCAGTAGTCAGTAGTATTTTTTATTTACATTAGTCCTAAATTATCTGTTCTTGCCGTTGTGGAGTTAAAACGGATATGGGAATGGTGTTACCATTCCATTAGGAAAATATTTGGCTTATTAATTATCTTTTCTTGCTGTTGTGGAGTTAAAACGGATAACAGAAGAGTGTTACCAATCCAGTACCTGCCTACATATATTTAAAAATTCAGTCTTCGTTCATCCTCTTACGGGAAGAATGAGCGTACACCTAGTGTAACGTGGTATGTAGCTTTACCTGGTTGAATTACTTTGATAAATGCAAACAAATTCTTATCTTCCTCGTTGCAGAAAGCCTGCATACACAGCCTTAATGTTATTCTTAAAAATTATATATACCTATTATTTATTTATGAATATAATTTTTTGAAACTTGTTAAATCACTTGATATTTTCGACGCATATATAAGCATTGGAAATTCGCAGAGTATGCAGGTTTGCTGCGACGGGGGATTTAATTTGAGGTATTAGAAGTTGTATCAAATAACTAATACTTTTCCTCCAAATTTCTCATCGAGTCGTGTACTTCCAGTATGTGGTTGACGGATCTCAGGCTTACAGAGTTATCAAAATTTCCTGGTACGGATTGGCTTTATATACAGGGTGTTCAGAAAGGGTCATTACAAACTTCGGGGACTGGTAGGACTTATCAATTTAAACAAAAACATTAATACCTCGTGAACCATTTAAGCAACAGAAACTAAACTTTGCACATACGATAAATAACCAAAGAAACAAATAATAAAAATTATTAATAAGTCGTCTTAAATATTTTCAAAATGGCGCCTGTTTTAATATTTTAAAGTCAAATAACAAAAAAACCATTAATTTTATGAAAAATTTACAAGATACAAAAAAGATAAACATTCTTATTACAAATCTAATAAGACTTCTCAACGCAATCCGTCAACGCATCAGCGGTAAAATGTACTTTTAAGGTTTGCTTGCACAAATCGGGGACAAGAAGCAGTGATTTGGGCGCTCATTGTTGTCCCCGATTTGCGCAAGCGATCCTTAAAAGTGCATTTTACCGCTGATGCGTTGACGGATTGCGCTGAATAAGGTGTCATTAGATTAGTGATAACAATTTGTATCTTTTTTGTATCTTGTAAATTTTTCATAGCATTAATGAGTTTGTTATTTGACTTTACAATATTAAAACGGGCGCCATTTTGAAAGTATTTAAGACGACTTAATAATAGTTTTTCATTATTTGCTTCTTTGGTTATTTTAACGTACGCGCAATGTTTAGTTTCTGTTGCTTAAATGGTTCACGAATTATTAATTTTTTTGTTAAAAATCAAAATGGTGGCTAGCGGCTAAACGGAAAATCTTTCGACCTATGTTTATATCAAATTTTGTGTTCAATTTGTTAAGTACTACCAGCCCCCGAAGTTTGTAGTGACCCTTTCCGAACACCCTGTATAGATATCGTAAAATATAAGATTGTACCTTATAGGAAGAATTGAGACTTTATTTACGTTACTTCCGAAACAATGGTTATTCTAATGTTCAAAACTAGAACGTATCTTACTCCTTCTAGCATTTAGTATGTGCTTGTTATATACAGTACGTTACTAATCCCAAGTATTCACACCGTACATCTTAACATACATTTTATTGAAATTTTAATGTGAATGTCCACGAAGTCAAATTTAATATTGAAATTTACGTGGCTACTGAAAATCCAATATATTTCAGGGACGTTTTAAAAGTATTTCAAAACTATCCGAGAGTGTAAACAAATTCCTTCAATATATAATTTACTATTCAATATTTGTCCATATTATTTCTGAGATGTAAATCTTTACATATTTCCCTGGTCGACTGTTGCAATGGAAATGTTGAAAAACAAGCATTGCTTGATGGTACTTTACGTTATATTGCTAGAATAACTAAGATCACTTCTTTCAAACTGTGGCTAAACAATTCAAAGAATTTAATGTTGTTATATTATACATGTTATTACCGATACGATTAAATTATGCATTTTATCTACCTGTCAACATTTTCTCAAAATAGAATGCCAACCGTGAACAATTTCACAACAAAGCTACCAACCTGAAGATGAATGGGTTCAAACTAGATTTACTGTTAACCAACGCTGAGTGGGGTAATAACAGCAAGATAAATCTAAAGTTATTGGCAATAACGAGGAAAAGGTCAGAAACCAAGAAGCCATTGACAACGTAAGCGATTCACGCCGTACCAATACGTTTCAAAAATGTATTTTGTTAGTGTTTTTTTTTTTAGCTTTTCTGTACATTTAATTTATGTTATAATTTTTATAAAACTTAAACAAAGTGTTATTTTAATTGTTTTAAGTTAAATATGACCCTATGGTCAAATCCCTCAGCGATGATTTATCCAACCCCAATGTGACTCGTCTGCAAATAAGCTTTGAATTGTTACTAAGTAAAGCCAAACGCAGTTATGGGTTCAGTTTAGAGGGTATTAATCACTGCACAAAAATTAAGAATCCTTTTCTTTTTACCTTTTCCCCATCTACACAGACTATAGATGCTTTACGTATCCATTTTTAAAGTTTTGTGAAGGTTCGATAGTGGATCCAGCTGTCATTGGCCATTGGGCTATCAATTAATGATTCTGGCTAAAGAATCAGACGGTCATAGTAACCAGGCTACACAAGGCATCTCACCCATTTTACACTCATTAATTCATTTTCGCCTTAAAATACGCCTTAGTTGCGTCGGATATTGAGATATCAAACCAAAGGTGAGCTGTTACAGTACGAGATGTACATACTGATAAACCTAACTAGAACTGATGAATTTAACCTAGAACCGGGGTTTGAACCCTCGACAGGGCCGCTGCTATGAATCCGGAGTCTGCAGCCTTGACCATTACGCCAACTATTACCCTTAAATAAGTTAGATTTAAATTATATTTTGTACTAATACTTGGCAACGTAACTTGGAAAAAATATTATTTCTTTAACAATGAAATTATTGTAAGAGCAGATCTAAATGTAAGGGAAGCGCGCTTCGAGCTACTCAATTTGCATGCAAGTTGTGCTTGAAAATATTAGAATTTTACTAAAGAACACCCACATATGTAGTGAGTGGAGTGAGTTATCTTGACACCGTCCTATGCTGTCACTCCTCCCCCGACCTGTCTGACCACCGCACTTTCATGGACACCCCTCGCCTACCACTCCCATCGTCATATCGTGGCCAGACGTGTAACAAGAAGGCTGAGAGTTGTACTAAAGATCATCCACATATGTAGTGAGTGGAGTGTGTTATCTTGACACCGTCCTATGCTGTCACTCCTCCCCCGACCTGTCTGACCACCACACATCCATGGACACCCCTCGCCCACCACTCCCATCGTCACATCGTGGCCAGACGTGTAACAAGAAGGCTGAGAGTTGTACTAAAGATCACCCACATATGTAGTGAGTGGAGTGAGTTATCTTGACACCGTCCTATGCTGTCACTCCTCCCCCGACCTGTCTGACCACCGCACTTCCATGGACACCCCTCGCCCACCACTCCCATCGTCACATCGAGGCTAGACGTGTAACAAGAAGGCTGAGAATTGTACTAAAGATCACCCACATATGTAGTGAGTGGAGTGAGTTATCTTGACACCGTCCTATGCTGTCACTCCTCCCCCGACCTGTCTGACCACCGCACTTCCATGGACACCCCTCGCCCACCACTCCCATCGTCACATCGAGGCTAGACGTGTAACAAGAAGGCTGAGAGTTGTACTAAAGATCACCCACATATGTAGTGAGTGGAGTGAGTTATCTTGACACCGTCCTATGCTGTCACTCCTCCCCCGACCTGTCTGACCACCGCACTTCCATGAACACCCCTCGTCCACCACTCCCATCGTCACATCGTGGCCAGACGTGGAACAAGAAGGCTGAGAGTTGTACTAAAGATCACCCACATATGTAGTGAGTGGAGTGAGTTATCTTGACACCGTCCTATGCTGTCACTCCTCCCCCGACCTGTCTGACCACCACAATTCCATGGACACCCCTCGCCCACCACTCCCATCGTCACATCGTAGCCAGACGTGTAACAAGAAGGCTGAGAGTTGTACTAAAGATCACCCACATATGTAGTGAGTGGAGTGAGTTATCTTGACACCGTCCTATGCTGTCATTCCTCCCCCGACCTGTCTGACCACCGCACTTCCATGGACACCGCTCGCCCACCACTCCCATCGTCACATCGTGGCCAGACGTGTAACAAGAAGGCTGAGAGTTGTACTAAAGATCACCCACATATGTAGTGAGTGGAGTGAGTTATCTTGACACCGTCCTATGTTGTCATTCCTCCCCCGACCTGTCTGACCACCGCACTTCCATGGACACCCCTCGCCCACCACTCCCATCGTCACATCGTGGCCAGACGTGTAACAAGGAGGCTGAGAGTTGTACTAAAGATCACCCACATATGTAGTGAGTGGAGTGAGTTATCTTGACACCGTCCTATGCTGTCACTCCTCCCCCGACCTGTCTGACCACCACACTTCCATGGACACCCCTCGCCCACCACTCCCATCGTCACATCGTGGCCAGACGTGTAACAAGAAGGCTGAGAGTTGTACTAAAGATCACCCACATATGTAGTGAGTGGAGTGAGTTATCTTGACACCGTCCTATGTTGTCATTCCTCCCCCGACCTGTCTGACCACCGCACTTTCATGGACACCCCTCGCCCACCACTCCCATCGTCAAATCGTGGCCAGACGTGTAACAAGAAGGCTGAGAGTTGTACTAAAGATCACCCACATATGTAGTGAGTGGAGTGAGTTATCTTGACACCGTCCTATGTTGTCATTCCTCCCCCGACCTGTCTGACCACCGCACTTCCATGGACACCCCTCGCCCACCACTCCCATCGTCACATCGTGGCCAGACGTGTAACAAGAAGGCTGAGAGTTGTACTAAAGATCACCCACATATGTAGTGAGTGGAGTGAGTTATCTTGACACCGTCCTATGTTGTCATTCCTCCCCCGACCTGTCTGACCACCGCACTTCCATAGACACCCCTCGCCCACCACTCCCATCGTCACATCGTGGCCAGACGTGTAACAAGAAGGCTGAGAGTTGTACTAAAGATCACCCACATATGTAGTGAGTGGAGTGAGTTATCTTGACACCGTCCTATGTTGTCATTCCTCCCCCGACCTGTCTGACCACCGCACTTCCATGGACACCCCTCGCCCACCACTCCCATCGTCACATCGTGGCCAGACGTGTAACAAGAAGGCTGAGAGTTGTACTACAGATCACCCACATATGTAGTGAGTGGAGTGAGTTACCTTGACACCGTCCTATGCTGTCACTCCTCAAGGTTGGTAGAGCTTTCAGACCAGGTGTGCAGAGTCGATCTATTTAAGGTTTTCTGCTTTACCGGAAGAGACCTCGTAAAAACAGCTGGAAGGTCACGTGATCACCAATCCAATCTGCAGTGTTGCTGGAAACACGATATTTATCGTACGAGTACCATATTTTACAAAAATTATTCTGCTTAAAGCAATAGTTAGGCTACCATAATAATGTGTGTACAAGGCTGTTCAGGTTTTAATATTTGTATTTAGTTAGGTCCCATACTAACTTGTAAGTTCAACTTGAAAAACTAACTTATTAACTTGTAAGTAACTTGTAACTTGAAAAAGGTCATATGAAGCCTTATGTAAGTTCTACTCAGTAATGTTCTAGAATTTATATTAATTTATTAACAGACAATCCATTTGTATGTTGGTAGGCTAAGAACAAATAGCAATAAAGATAGTAGTAATATTTTAAATATACTCTATATTAAAATATATAATTGGTAAATGAATAAGTTTTATAGGATATATGTTAGTCAATTTCCGAACTTTACTACATACTATTCACATTCTAGTGATAAAATTAATCTTAGGCCTATAATTATTTACTCATAAAGTGATGTAAAATTAAACTAAACAAAAGCTAATAATACGTTGTTAAATCTAGTTTGAAAAATGAATAAGTTCAATTTATTAAAACAATAAGGAAGGCCTAATAATAACAATAATATTATTTTTTATTACTACCCGATGTCCATGAACAATAAATTGTATTGTTTAATATTAGGTACCAAGTTTAAGATGAATTCCATTTACAATGAAGGCTTCAAATTATTACACTTAGACAAAATTGACTAGTTAACTTAGTTATGTTTTAATTCTTGGACACTTATTCTTGTAAACAGTTCTAAATACCAACGGCTTTTAATTCAATTTGTTCTACGATTGTAATAACAATTACCTAATTAACATTATTCAACTAAATACGTAAAAGTCATGTACCGAAAGTCCACTGTCTAGTGGCTATTTAAAACTAACTGTAACTGTACCAGTATTATACTCTGTAAGGTTGGCTACACTTTATGGTATTTTGTGGATTTATGAATCAGCTGGACGACCTCGCAAGACCTCTTTGCTGCGAACATTGCTCTTATGTAAATCAGCACACCTTGTCTGAAAGCTCTACCAACCTTGGTCACTCCTCCCCCGACCTGTCTGACCACCGCACGTCCATGGACACCCCTCGTCCACCACTCCCATCGTCACATCGAGGCTAGACGTGGAACAAGAAGGCTGAGAGTTGTACTAAAGATCACCCACATATGTAGTGAGTGGAGTGAGTTATCTTGACACCGTCCTATGCTGTCACTCCTCCCCCGACCTGTCTGACCACCGCACTTCCATGGACACCCCTCGTCCACCACTCCCATCGTCACATCGTGGCCAGACGTGGAACAAGAAGGCTGAGAGTTGTACTAAAGATCACCCACATATGTAGTGAGTGGAGTGAGTTATCTTGACACCGTCCTATGCTGTCACTCCTCCCCCGACCTGTCTGACCACCGCACTTCCATGGACACCCCTCGTCCACCACTCCCATCGTCACATCGTGGCCAGACGTGGAACAAGAAGGCTGAGAGTTGTATTAAAGATCACCCACATATGTAGTGAGTGGAGTGAGTTATCTTGACACCGTCCTATGCTGTCACTCCT